>OY740778.1:27520303-28120303 GCA_963513935.1 Aphrophora alni
ACACAAAGTAATTACAATATTTTAGTCATAAATTACTAATATCACTGTTCACAATTTATGAATACAAAATATTGACAAGTTTCTTTAGTTGAATTTATCTCGATATCTTTGGTTTTGTAAATTAACAGGTAATCGCACATGTCGATGCTATGAGCGCATGGCGTGGAATTCAAGCGATATGAGCTTCACTTATCGCGTGAATTTGAATAGTTACAAATAGGCAGGTTATAAACGGGTTTGCGACCGAATAATTGGAGAGTATTAACACAGGAAAGATACTATTATTTGCTTGGTTATGATTATTCTATTAGAGGCGTTGTATAGATACATACAGCGTGTATAACCAAACCAAAAGACAACCACGTCTGTTTTATTAGAGTCCAGTCTCGTGGTTTCTTCAAGAGCGGTGTTCTTCTGCTTTGTTAGCCAGAGACCAATCAAATGGTCCGAAGTTATAGCTCAATTATTGGTTCAATAACCTGCATAAAACTACTGTTGATAAGCGGTGAATTGTACAGAGATATCGGTATTTTCGGGGGAATACAAAATAAGTACAGAACACACATGAAAAACCTTACTAAATCTGGCAATTATATTTTAAAATTGACTGGAACAAAATTAAAATTTACATTGGAAAATTCTATACAATAATAAAAATTAAAGTGATTTCACAACAGATACTCACTTCCTAATTTTCTTCTTCTACTTTGGTGAGCCAATAGTTTTTTCAACTGATTTCTTCTTACTGACAGTTGACAATGCGTCATCATTTTCGTTCAAAACCCCTGTAAAATTATCTATATCAAGTTTTGGTTGTAATGCAATATTTTAAATTGGGAGCAGACTGAGGAGGGATAACGTGAACCAGTGGCCTACAATAGATACAGAGTTGCTGATAAAATACTTGCGGTATGTTATTAATTAAGGCAGGTAAAACATGGTTTGAAGAAATCTTCTTTGCAGCAAGGGGTTGCTTTTGAGTCTAGATTATTTAATTTAATAGATTTGAGATTTAATAAATCTCAATTGTATCTGCATACAAAAGAGTTTTTCTCAGGGATTGGGCTACATCAATTTAAAGATTTAATTTCCTTTGAAAGACTGGGTATATAAATTTATTACAATATCAATTATAAATGAAATTAATATAGGTAAATAGCTTTTAATCAAAATTGGCATGTAAAGCATTTCATTGATAAATTCCATCACTACTTCAGACTCGTGAGGCTTCACCGCAACACAAAACTACGCATCATGTAAGAAAGTGTAACGCCATGTCAATGACTAGATGTGGATTATGCAACTGAGATATATCATTTGGAATATTGCTTTTTTGATTCACAGGACCTCTATACTTATAGGTCTACATCCATTATTTTTGACCCGTCATATAAGTTTGAGAAAGTAAAAGTGTCCAAATACAAAATATCTATTGGTTGTTTTAGTCGTCATCTGTACCCATATTAATAACGAAATCTAAAGAATGTTTTTTCCATAATTAATGGAAAAGTATATATTAATGCTTGCTGCTTCATTAACAAACTCACCTTTGTGATACGGGGTGAGGGGCTAGGGTGCACACTCATTAATGCTGTGTATTGTTGTGAAACGTGATTTGTCCTTACTTCACTTATTACCACTTCAAATTCTCCACTTTAGTCTATGCAAACTACGAATATACCTTTTCACGTAAATAATATTAGATAAATGGTGCTAAAACATCGAACAAAATATTTCTCTCACTCATCACCATAACTAAATAAAAACCCACAAAAATTAATCGTCTCCAGAAACGTGAGTTTGTTAGTTAAAAACAAAACATTAACGATGTCTTTGAAACATTAGTAATTAATGTAGTAACCTTGCCATTAAAACGTTATCAACATAAATTGTATTTCATTAAAATCTAGCTTTTAACGATGGCGGTAAAGACACAAATTTATGTTTTTTCAACTTATTTCTGAACTGTAATATTATTAACTTGAGCTTTTACATCAAGGTTTAAGGGCACAATATCGCTGCACATATTCCACATAACCCTACCGAGAGAATCAATTTGAAGCCGAATATTGGATTATTTTATAACAAATTATATCATCACAAATGCATGTTAAAAAACAAACTAGTACAAATTTAATAACTAATATACGCAACTAAAGTTAAAAACTTTCTTTAAAAGTAGACGGTTAGTATAATTTGGCTTCTATGGCGGAAGAATATTAACAGAAGGCAAATTGCATACAATGTTATATTGTGGTTTATAATTAAAGTCACAGATGTTACATAGAGTCTGTGTTTTACACATCTGTGCTCAGCTGTAACAGTCACAACTAATTGTATATTGTTTGCTTTCTGATTGTAACAGAAGTAAAATTAACTTTTAGTGACGTCACTTTAGATTCAGTTTCCTTTGTGCATCTTCATATATTTTACAATTCGTGTAGTTTACATTATAATAAACGATGCACAAACTTTTTCTATCTCTCTCTCACATACACAAGTCCATAAAATTAAACCAGTGTATAATTTAACCACAACATCACATATAAGTATCTAATAGCCATGAAAATACGAGTTCTTCGATAACACCCCTAAAGGGCCAGTTGGAAAGTTGGAGGTTGAAAAAATAATATTAGCTTATGTGCTGACGTAAAAGTTAGAATAATTTGAAATTGAAGATTTGGGTAAATTAAACAACATTGAAATATGCATTATCTACCCCATTTGTTGTTCTGTACTTTACTTGTTATACAAATGCTCTTGTATTTAAAGATAATAAATTTGATCAATTAACAATTTTTTTTATTTTGTAACTTCCACTTTTTATTAGTCTAGCCAACCAATGATTTCGCCTGCTAAGGCATTGACGAGACTGTATAAACATGGAATTCCACCAAGAACCTTCGGACTCAACAGTAATGCTCTTGTATTTCATTATATCAAAAACAGGAAACTTAAAATAAAACATTGTGAATAAAATAAACATTTATAATTGGAATAGATGCTCCAATATTGATTGGTAGCTCCGTGGTTTAAGATGGCACTTTTAAATATAGGACACCGGAGGTCGTGGATTCGATACGGAGATCGTGGACACGATTACAAATAGTTAATCTGAATTCTATTATAAACACCCATTTTTCAAATTTGATATTATCCACAAGGTTGATAGAGCTCATAAAAAAATACCACTTTCAAAAAATCTTAAACAGTTCTGTAGCGTTATTAGATCCGCCACGAATTTTATTCTCATAAAAATAACAAAACTGAATCATACGCAAACCAGTCCTACATATGAACTTTAGAAAGCGCCCGAAGGCATTTAGCAGGATACAAGAAACAGCTGATTAGCCCGGCGCATGCGCTTTAGTCACTGTAAAGATGAGTCATCCACTCTCATTCTGACGTTAATATACACGAAGTCCGGACAAAGAACATTTTCCACTGATGATTTTAATTTAAAAATAAAAAAAAAGATTTATTATGTGAAATTTGAAAAGTATTTAAAGTTGTAAATAACCTAAATTTAACGTGTGTGCGAGTCGTGTAAATGTCTTTCAAAAATAAGTAAAAAGAATTTTTTTTTCAAAATTCTAAAATGTGCTAAAGCTTCGTAGTGCCGTCAGGGCCCATCTCAATTTCAGACACCGCCATTCTCTGTTCCATGTAATCAAAATTCATTTTATTTGCTAAATCTATAATTATAATATAATTTCATTCAATGATCTGAGTTTGCTATTATAAAGCTTGTATTTTTGAATTAGGCTGTATGTTTTTGTTTAAGTTTTCTTTTCATTGATTAATAATTACTTTGCTTCTATTTAAATTAAATTTGCCTCATTTATAGTAATTTAAAGATTTTGAATTATAATTTATATATTGTAGCTTGTAACAGAAATATCTTGGTATATAACTTAATCTAAATAAATCTTTTGTAACGTAACTTTTTACTTAATTGGAAGGTACAAAGCCTAACATGAATCTTGATTTTCATTTTAAAACATGAAAACCTTCTGTCTTAAAAATGATTGCCTTTGTTTTGTGAATGCAGTTATAAACTGGTCCAAGAATGAGTGAACAGTATCTACTAACCATATTTAAGTGAAATCTTGTCTTGAATAAAAAAGAAAGAAAAACTAACTGTTCCGTGCGTGAAATTTTTTTAAAGAAAATATGTAATAAGGCAAATCAGACTCATTTTTTTAAATTTTATATATAGTTATTTGGAAGTGACATGCTAGCAAAATGAGGCTTTACGACCACAAATGGGTTAGTTTCCTAAATTAAAAAATAAAAATAAATAAATTTAAAAAATCATTGACGTCAATAAAACTTTACATTATTATTTTCTTTAAAATATTTTTATTTTTTTTTAATCTTTGCCAACAAAATAATTTAAATACTTCTAATCATGTATATTTACTATTTGTGTAATTGCTGTATTAATGTAATTTTGTTCTGTATTAAAAAACCATTAGTTAATTAGTTAATAAAAATAAAATATAAAAAAGTATAATAAAATATTTCATAATTCTAAATAAAAGGGAGGGTTTATTAAATTTTCTTTTCTTTCAAGGTGTGCCTTATCATTGTTATTAAAAGTATTCTTTAAGGGTTTTATGAATTACATTTTTTTAAGGGCGCATCAACTTTTTTTAAATAAATATATATTTCCTCTTTCTTTAAAGAAAATAAATTGGCTAGTTAATTGTTAATCTGTTTATGTATTTTTTATTTCTTGTAAATAGTGAACTCAGGTACAAAGGAAGGTAAGCTCAGGAACCGACCTAATCTAGAGGTTCCATCACTGAACATGACCGTTAATTTTTTTGTTTTCAGAACTCAGCACGACTTTAATCTCTTTTCAAAAATTTCCCTGCCCGAATGGTACAGTTCCAAATGGTACAAGTTATTTGTAAAAAAGTTTTGAATTACTATATTTACACATACTACAGATAACTTAAAACTCCCTTTAGTTACAAATTAAGTTTATTGAATTTGTTTACACAACTTTACGTATAAACATAATTTTAGTTATAAATTTTCTTCTAAACTCTATGTTAGTTGTAAGACTTGAATAGTTTCCTTGAATACTAAAAGGCGATGTTTAGTTAAGCAGATTAGAAAATAAGTTTATTGAATATGTTGTCATAACTTTACATATAAACATAATTTTAGTTGTAAAGTTTCTACAAAACTCTAGGGCCTATGTAAGTTGTCAGACTTGAATAGCTTTCTTGAAAACTAAAAGGCGATGTTTAGTTATGCAGATTAGAAAATACGTTTGTTTAGGATGTTGAGAAAACTAAAAGTGATTCTAAAACCCTAGAAGTCATCTCGTTAACTACTTTGAAATAAGTCGCAACAAATTTTCCATCGAAGTGCACTCTTACATAAAATATTAAATTACCAAGAGAATACTTGAACATAAATAATACGTTTACATATAATCACTGTTATCCATCAACAGTGTTTTGTGTGCTTTTTTTTTATTATACAGGTGTCTGATATTCAAATATAGTGTAAATGGAAATAATGGTTGGGGGTTCTTGGGTAGGTCGTTGGTTTAAGTTTAAGGGGTCACTTATAATATCAAAATTGTCCCTCAAAATCATGGTTTGGAAACCTAATTAGTACATACCGTAACATGTTTCTAATAAGCTTGGTTATTTCCAAACAGTGTTAAGATGCTCTATTGTGTGTGAAGGAGGGCTCAAAATAAAACAACTGTGGTTGACTTGAGATGAAGTTGACAAGGCTGGTTGGAAATCAATTGGAATATAATTGAGTGTCTTTATTGGTATTCCTGAGTAGAACAATACTTTAACTCAAAACAGATTCATTAATATCCTGTCATTCTATATAAATTATTTCTGTTGAAATTAAAAAAAATAAAAATGTTTTGATAATCTCGATATTATTTCTTCTACTTTAGTGTAAAAGTAAAAATCCTCTTTGAGAAGCAAGCATCCAACATTACACAATCTCTACTGAAACAATGTAGAGTGATATCACTTCCAATATACTCGTTCTTCTCTCGTAATCCATTAGCTAGGTGAAGACTTCAACAATAGCAATGGCTGTATCTCTAGAGAGATATGAGACATACCCTTCTGTTGTTATGTTTAGACAGATGTATACACATGATAGTACTCTTATCTTTACACCAATTCATAAATGGTTGTCACATATTCGATCTATGAAGACATGATACGTTTGTTTTTATTATAGCCTAAATAAATTCCGAACTGACAATTTTGTTTGGTAGTAACAACCAATAAGCTTTTATGCGGTTTTTGGAGTCTATAATTAATTTTAAAAATCCATCTTTATTTGTATCTTATATCAGATGTTTTCTTCAATTTATGGCTTGTTTACTTAGGTTTTGTCCTTCACCTGATTCCTTTTCTATTCTTTTTCCAAGACGTTTCGGAAATTTACTATATCTTCAGATTAATGTATATTACTCTTCTGAGATCGTTAAAACATTTCAAATACACATAAACACAGACACTTATAACATGAAATATTTAACTTTTGGTTCGTCCCCTGTAGTGGTCCAAGGACAACTGTCATCTCATGGTTGTGTAAACCTATGACAATGCTTATCTGAAATCCTGTTATCTTGTAAATTGATTGTCTTATCATAGAGCGTGTTCAAGTAGAAAAGAAGATGATTATTCAAAAGTTGGTTTTTATTGTTTTAGCTTAGTATATTGCATACTCATAGATAACAACCATAATTTTACTTTTTTCTTGCATATATGCCATGGTTTTGTGGTGCCTCCGATTGACCTGTTCAAAATAAGGGATGCAGGTTCTAACACTACCACTTTATAAGGAGGAGAATTTCTTATAGACTAGAAATTAGTACAGCTTGGTTAAGTTGAACGAAAAAGGTTTACTTTATTTAGCCATGATTCTACTTTTAAACATGATTTCAATTCTAAACATGATTCTAATTTGACTTGACATTATCATAAAAAAACAAACTACTACTTAAACAATTTAGACATCACACAATATTTAATCTGTTATCTATTTATAAAAATATTCTTAATTACTCAAATTATTGAGTTGCCATTTTGAAGTTAACATTATAATTTTGAAAGAGTTCATTTAAAGTTAAATAAAAAAGTCTAATATATTTACTTAAACATTATTATATTAATTTTGCACCACTTAGACAATTCAGAGTTAAGGCTTACCAAAAGATGAGAGGACCATCGTGCTGCTCATGGTAGCAGGAGCTCAACACCACTCTCTCGGGGCCCTGCCCTGCAGTTGGTTTTATTATTCTTTGTGCCACACCCAAAGATGGATGACAGTTTCCATCATATTCACGATTTCATTGGTTAATAATTATAAGAGAGAGGGAATTTTATACGACTTTGAATAAGTCATGTAGGCTATGGGAAATGGCTCACTCGGTTACTTATCAAAATAAACCAGGATGTTATGGCTTCCTATCAAAGCCCACAGCGTCCTGTTATAATCTAACAACTTGATTTTATTAATAAAGAATCTTTTCAACTACTATTTAATAATTTCATATATTTGTATGATTTGTATAAGTCACTAAGTGGCTGGTTACTACAGTTTCAATATCCGTAGAGCTATGTTTTTATCTATAAGGTAGCTTGCATAATTTGATTTATTTCCATAAATTTTCTTATTTAATAAATCTTTTTTTTAAATCTTTGATGGAAAGCTATCCAATGTCCAATGTAGATTAAATTACACTTGACGTAAATTAATATACAAAAACCGGTTTTTTTCACAACGGCTTGTCCTGGTTTAAACTGAGTAACTTCTGGATGTTGTTGTTGGTGCAGAATAATCTGGTATCATTAAATTATTTTTGAAATGGTTTGTAATTATATTCGGTAACATGTCTCTGTATTTGCACTCTTTATATGTAAAGTTATAATTAGCAAGATCAACAGAGGACTTTCAATAATCTACAAAGATTTTTCAGCTTTCACGAATAATAAATTAGAAATTCTAATATCGTTTGAAGATAATTGCTGCCAGTGATGCGCAACTTGCGGTTTCACACTTGTGTAGTTTTTAGGCCTATCTATTTGATGGTTGGTTTTGAAAGGTAAAGAGAAGCCGATAATCTATTTTAACTCTGACAAACCTGGTAAGACATAGAAAGCAGAGGATCGTCTGTAGCTCTTCTGGCAAAGAACCAACTGCATGTATTGAAAACAAAACAGAATAAAGACTTCAAGCTCAGTTTCCACTTTTGGATCGCTTAAATAATAGTTTATTATGTAGGACACAAATTATGACACGAATAAAACAAATCAAAAATAAATTGATCCAGTCCAATATTCAATGTTATTCAAGCAAAAACTTTAAATCTTAGGCCTTACAGTTGATTTTTAGACCCAATAAGAAATGATAAATTGTATTTTTAGTTGAATGGGTATTGATTTATCCAGTAAGGTAGGTTTGTTTAAAATAATTGTTACACAGATTTTCTTAACATTGTAGTTTAGAACATCTCAACTTTTTGATGTCAGTTATGCTCTAAAGGGCCTCGTAAATGTGTTTGTATTAAAAGGTTTCCCTTCGCTTCGCTGGTGTTTCTATCAATAGCTACGCTCGTGTCGGTAACACGGCCTTCATAATTTTACGATTGTCACATTTTTTGTGAGATATCATGGCTAACCAACTTAACATAACCTAACCCAAACACATATTTGTCGTGATGTCCCAAAAAACGATAGTTCGTTTGAAATCGGTAAAAAACAAATAATCGACCAATAGTCGTAATTTATGAAGGCGTAATTTTATAAAATAAGTATAATAGTTTCATTAAAACTTTAGTAACAAATGACGATTTAATGAATTGAACATTTGTTGAAATAAATTTCAGGAATAATTCACAAAAACAAAAAGTCCAATTTTTAAATCAATACGTTTTGCTGTGGACGCTTTTGTAGCAAAACAAAAACAGTTTAAATCTTTTTTAAATATAAAATTGGTTTCATTGTTCAATTTCACATTTTGGCTGACAACTAACAAACTGAAATTTTAGTTGCTGATTAGTTTTTTTTTTACTATTTAGATTTCTTTTTAAGGATTGTTGATCGTGTCGCACAGTTTATAATGAAGATATTTGTCCGTTCATTGTATTGCAGACCAATTATTATTCTAATTTGATCAATTTGGGTCGCTCTCAATGGTTTCATATGTTGACCATTAATCAAAGCCCTTTTTATTAGTAAAAAAATGAGAAAATTACTATAATGGCAAAACACAAAATAAATGTTTTTTTTCAAAATTTGTACAAAGTTTTTGATTTAATTTTGTTTAAAAATAAACCTTATGAACCCCCTACAAATCGTTGCCATATTGTCACTTATAATGCTGTTGTAGTTCATGAACACTGACTAAATGTTATTGACCAAACGAAAAATGACCAGAAATATACTAACAATCCAAATTTTATTTAAAGAGGGCCACTCTTATGTGATGTAAATAACTGCATATACAACAGACAATATAAATACTAGAAACCACTTTATAAGACTTAGTAGACCTCTAAACAGTCGCAAAAATCTCGTCTTACATTTATGTTTTATCTGTTACATAACATCCTCTCTATTACGTATATTTTTGAAGGTATTTTCAATCGGATTCTTTTCTTTTTTACCCAACACAAACTTGCTGTGTTATATGTATTTGTGAGAAAATCAAGTATTGTGTATTATAGTAACATTATTGGAAGAAAGAGTTTTTTGTAACTTCCCTTATAAATATAAACAATTTATATATAATGTTTTGTTACATAATCACACTTCAGTAGATATTTTCTAATAAGATTTCTAAAGAAAATTCATTATTCTAAATTAACATAAACAGAAGTTCTCTACCACGTACGCCATATTGAAACTGTAACAATAAATAACAATCACTATCGCCACCTAATGGACTTGATCTCAGGTGCGCCTTTAAACCGTCGGAAAATATTTTTAACTACAGTTTGCAATTAACCAGCAAACTTACTGACTCATCCTCAAACCAAACAAAAACGTTAAAAACAAAAAATAAAATAAATGACTTTTCAATTTTGATCGAAATCGTTTTTAGTAGATTTTGTGAAATTACGTCTTTTTTAAAATCCCAATGAATAATTTGTCTTGAGTTTTACCTATTACTGTCAAATTGACTCTTTTGTAACAAATAGACACCAATAGTTTTTGTTTGAGTCCTTGAAAAAATCTGGTTAAAATCATTATATTTTTTAACTTGGTGTAATTTTTTGTTTGTATTTTATTATGTCTGCTACTTGAAAATATTTAATTAGAAATATATATAAAAACCGCCTGAGATATGGTCAAGATATGTTAATATACCAAATTTAAATAAATAGGTCCAGGCGTTTGGGTTATGAAGTACTACACAGAAAACAGTCGCCTAAATCATATTCTTTTATTGTGTCGCCTTTATCACTTTGACCAAGGTTTCTCTCCATTCTCTGACCTGGTACCATTATCTAGAACTAAGAGTACAAACCTCTCGTCGAGATTTTAGTGCAATAGGTAGTTCCCAGTATCCGCATGACATTGGCGTTCACCCAATCGAAACAGGCTATGGTAAATGTTTCATGCTTACATTACTGAATTATGTGCTGAGTATCAAATATTTTTCACATTTCAGTTATATGTTAGTAGTATTCTGTCAGCGTTACAATAATTTGGTCGATAGTTTCCTATTTTCAGACACCGGATGCTCATTTCTTTTATTATTATTTGTTTAAGGCGACGATGTGGAAAAGGTTTTTGGCCTTTACAACAATAAGGAAGATGGAGACCATATATAATTAACAATAAAAACAATAAAAATAAAAACAACCTATTTAGTTAAAATAAAGATATTAAAAAAGTGTTAACCACTGTCAGATTACACTCTCTATAGGTTACACTTCAATAACTAATTGTACAGAGACTTGATGTATCGCAGAAAAGAAAGGATATCTGTGCCTTACGACAGAAAAAAGTGGAAGAGTGGTATCGTATTAAAAAATATCAATGTTTTTGATAAAAAAATATAGGAAGGTTTTTTGAACTAATTAATCGACAAGTGTCTAGGGTGGCATGCTACAAGCTGCTACGAGATATCGATTGCTTCATTAACAAGTTCACATTGTAAAGGGTAGAGGGGTGTCTCATTAATGCGGTGTATTGTTGCGAAAACATAATTTGTCTTTACTTTACTGATTTCCATCATCAAACTATCCTACATATACATTATTAGTGCTGAGCTTAATTGATGCTTATGTATATCAGTTTAAATAAATGGTTCACAAACATTGCACTAACTTTCTGTCTCATCTATCCCCAAAACCAAAACTAAAACAATATAAATAATCGTTACCAAAAATGTCAGTCCGGTAGGTGCCTATTGAAATGTGGAAATAAACCTTTGTTGTTTTTTAACAATATTTATATATTTAAATTGTAGTCTAAACTAGCTGCCGTCTCTTATCCTCAACGTAAATTGTATTAGAATAAAGTCTAGTTGTAAATGTTTTTCGTATTCAATTTTACAAGTATGTTCACAGCTATTAAACAATTCACAGTTACAAAATTTCTGGATAAAACGTATTTCGTTAGGAATCTGTATGTATAAATCTCTATAGAGCTAGTAGAAATTATTTCATGATGTTTAGTCTGTTATATAACAAGGTTTTAAAATAATTATTTAAATAATTATTACGTACCAAGTGAATGAGTACACAGGCCTCAAATACTTACCAGTTATTGATTCCAAATTCCCTACTATTTTTCATCCCTCTCAACTTGTAGTTATATCAATGTGTGCAGCGCTGATCCATCAACAAGTCGTGCCGCTACCCCAGTTAACACGACAACATTACTTGCTTTCTTACCGTAGCAGCGATTGAAGGACAGACAAGAAAGCGAGTTCATAGTATATTGTCGTCCAGTTTCTGAGCTATGTTAAAGTTTCAATTCTCTAGCTCATCGGGAAGTTAGATTAAAATCTATTCAAAAATTTTGTAACGAACAAACAAACAGACAAGAAATCGAGTTAAAAACTTTCAAATATCTAACTCAAATGTATTTTAAGGATCAATAATGGGCTTTCTAATGTTTATAACGTACCGTATATTTTAATGTACATGTTCTGATAACATAATTAATATTCGCAACTAACGTTCCCTAGAAACAGGCGGTTAATTTCATTATGTTTCTTTAGCATAAGAATATCAACAGCAGACAAATTGCATACAATGTTATATTGTGGTTTATAATTAAAGTCACAGATGTTACATACAGTCTGTGTTTTACACATCTGTGCTCAGCTCTAGCAGTCACAACTAATTGTATATTGTTTGCTTTCTGATTGTAACTGAAGTAAAATTAACTTTTAGTGACGTCACTTTAGTTTCTGCTTCATTTTTGTATCTTCTTAATTTTGAAAAAATAATTTATTTCATGTAGCAATTGAACTGCACAAACTTTCTTGCAGACGATTCTGCAATTAAAAGTAAATCTAAACATTTTAAGAAACAACTTTCGCAATATTTACTACTTTATCAGTGTTAATTATTAAAAGAATTCTTCTTCTTCTTCTTCTTCTTCTTTCAATGATCATACTATTATACAAATGTTGTCACCAACTTCAACAATTCCCTAACGTGTGCTACTGAAATATAAGTTAAGTTGATGTCTCAGAATACTAGTCAATGTAGACATAACATAACATGATAAACTGCCCTTCATGAAGATTTATGTCCCATTTTTCTCTTTTAACTAGAGGCTATGTTTGCCATTTAGTTAATATGATCATCTTGGTAAAATCGTGACGTGCAAAATTATTAGGATAAATATTAAAATTGTGTTAAATAATAGATAACCATAAAGTGAGTAATCAAATTTATAAATTAGATAAATAATTTATTAATTACGTTTAATTAATATTAAAAGTAATGCTTTATAACGTGGTTTAATACTAATAAATAAAACATTTATTGTTAAAAGTAACAGAAACAAGTATTAAATTGAGTTACTTGAAATTAAAAAAATTATCTAAATCTACTTGCAATCCCACCCCATCTAAATTTGAAACAAAAGAACACTCAAATTAAAGAAGCTAGAGAGAAAAGACCGTGGGAGAAGAGAGAGACAGAGAGAGAGAGAGAGAGAGAGAGAGAGAGAGAGAGAGAGAGAGAGAGAGAGAGAGAGAGAGAGAGAGAGAGAGAGAGAGAGAGAGAGAGAGAGAGAGAGAGAGAGAGAGAGAGAGAGAGAGAGAGAGAGAGAGAGAGAGAGAGAGAGAGAGAGAGAGAGAGAGAGAGAGAGAGAGAGAGAGAGAGAGAGAGAGAGAGAGAGAGAGAGAGAGAGAGAGAGAGAGAGAGAGAGAGAGAGAGAGAGAGAGAGAGAGAGAGAGAGAGAGAGAGAGAGGAAGGGAGGAGTAAGGAGGGTACACCTCTAATGAGCAAGTAGGATTTCTGATGATGGGTTAATGTTCCGAAACCAGTAAAAACAAAAAGAGACGGTAGTGAAAACAAAATAATATATTTTGTTTTAAAACACTTTGTCTTAATATTTAAAAATCATTACAAAGCACTTTAATGCTAACCTTATTCTGCCGGTTAACACCAAGTTTTAGGGAAGAAATTGTTTTCCTTAGGGAAAAATTAGAACATCCTGTTGAGATTACTAGAAGATCTTTACGACAAATTTCAGAGGTCCAAGAAAGTGGTTTACTTTCTGCATCAGATTTAACGAAATTGATTAAGAAAATGTATAAAATACATTACAATAACAATTAGATTATAAGAATAAGATTACAATTTAAAAAAAAAATGGAAACAAAAAAATACCACTTGTGAAAGTGGATCACCTGTTCAATTAAAAAAAAATATGTAGCCTAATTGTGAACTTTGTAATGTATGTAATATGTAATAAAAATGTTTAAATTATTTAGAGCCTAATTATTAACAAATTTATATGAAACCTGAGTCTGTTTTTGGTCATGGGTTTACTGAGAGAAATATCAATCTACAGTTCACCCACTCAATAACCTAACCTAAAGTAAAATTGGCTGGTTATTCAGCTAAACTAACTTGCAATCTTTTCATATATATGGCACGTTCGGTAGTGATAAAACAATTAGTCCAGCAGACATCCCAATCGTCATGTTCCCCAACTTCCTTCATATTAAATAACTTGGCGATCCTACTGATGACATTGTATCTACAATTACCTGTACAGATTGTACTCGTTCTGAAACACAGATTGAATCAATCACAGTGCAATCCTATAAACACACAATACGCACATCATAAAATTATACCTTACCCTAATCTAACCCATACAACAATTAACAACCACTCAACCAATTCATATGGAAAACCTTACTAAATCTGGCAATTATACTTTTAAATTGACTGAACCAAAATAAAAATTTAATTTAGAACTTTTTATACAATATAATAAATTAACGTGATTTCACGACAGATTCTCACTTCCTCATTGTCTTCTTCTTCTTTTTGTGAGCCAATACTGTACTCTTTTCAACTGATTTCTTCTTGTTTAGTAAATCTAAACATTTTAAGAAACAACTTTCGCAATATTTACTACTTTATCAGTGTTAATTATTAAAAGAATTCTTCTTCTTCTTCTTCTTCTTTCAATGATCATACTATTACACAAATGTTGTCACCAACTTCAACAATTCCCTAACGTGTGCTACTGAAATATAAGTTAAGTTGATGTCTCAGAATACTAGTCAATGTAGACATAACATAACATGATAAACTGCCCTTTCATGAAGATTTATGTCCCATTTTTCTCTTTTAACTAGAGGCTATGTTTGCCATTTAGTTAATATGATCATCTTGGTAAAATCGTGACGTGCCAAAATTATTAGGATAAATATTAAAATTGTGTTAAATAATAGATAACCAGAAAGTGAGGCATCAAATTATAAATTAGATAAATAATTTATTAATTGCTTTTAATTTTTATTAAGAGTAATGATTTATAACGTAGCTTAATACTAATAAATAAAACAATTTATTTATTTTAGAGAGAGAGAGAGAGAGTGAGTGAGTGAGAGAGAGAGAGAGAGAGAGAGAGAGAGAGAGAGAGAGGAGAGAGAGAGAGAGAGAGAGAGAGAGAGAGAGAGAGAGAGAGAGAGAGAGAGAGAGAGAGAGAGAGAGAGAGAGAGAGAGAGAGAGAGAGGAGAGAGAGAGAGAGAGAGAGAGAGAGAGAGAGAGAGAGTCCTTGAGAAAAACTCTATTGTATGGAGATAAAATTTGTAAAATTTATTGTAATTTATTTGTTGCAAAGCAAGGAGTTTTCTCATTGATATCTAACTTCAAACACAGGAATCTAGTAGGTGTTAAACTTTGAAAAGTTTACAATTAATTAATTGATTGAAGTATTTATGAAAAAATGTATACAGAAAATATAGCGTTAAGAGACAAGGTGCCATGAATAGTGGCTACTTTGAAGACTTGTCTTAACTCCAACAAGTGAGAATTTTGCTTAAATTTTAAATTTTCAATAAATGTTGTTATTTCAAACGAAAATTATCTACTTTATTTTGTTCTTTGTAAAAAAAAGAAAGTATAGTCAATTAAAGTTCAGAAGACGACATGTATTCGAGATAGCTGGTTTGTTTACGTTCCTTATCTACGAAAATTTGTTAAGATTGAATTTAATTTATGTTTGGAAATATCAACTTGTTTACACTATTTGGCCTCAATTTACATACGTAATCTGCAGGTTTGTAGTGCTAGCCTATTACATTTATATTTTTTAGCTTATATTCGTCTCAATACATTAAAGGCATCTGTTTATTTACAAAATTCAGTTTCTTTCATATTTATCAATGTTATTAGATTTACATGAACTTTAACTTAGGTTTTATTGGCACTTCTAATAGAGGTAAGGTTTGTTGGCCTACTCATAAAATAGTTTGTTTACATTGTGTTTTGAATCCATTATATGCCTTTGTGTTATAGCCTACTTACTTTATTCTCAGATGGGATTTGTACCATTATAACAATTAGAAATAAAAGAAGGGAAGACTATCTTCTTTAAGGGTAGGGAGCTTCTTTAACTACAGATAGTTATGTGCAATATAATTTCCTTTTTAGCTATTAAAGGTCATCCATTTTTTAAAGTAAAAAATCTAGCCGGACATGAAAATACCTATTTTCTAAGTAAGATTTGAGTATACTATAGTAGTGAACTGGCAAATCTCTGTGTAATTTAAACTCCAGACACTCATGTCAGAGTCTATTGAATGCCTGCGCAACATCAAGAAATATTGCAGAACGAACCTTTTACTCCTCATATGGTTTTACAATCATATTAGTAATTCGATGGATCTGGTCTTTTGTAGAATGTTAATTTCTAAAGCCAAATTAATGGGATAGTATTCATTTCTTAATACTGGCATGAATATTAATATGTAATTTCTCAAATATTATTGACATAATGGGTAACAAAGATATAGGCCGATATGTTACCTCTGTAATTGGTCGCCGTTGCTCTAAAATAACAATTACTTCCGCATTCTTTCAATACGCAGGTACTATTGCCATTTATTATGTATTTTAGCTTGATAAGGGAAAACTCATCAAGTTCTTTCAAAGCCTGTCTAGTAATAAGGTCATAGCCTGGGGTTTTTTTGTGCACTAAGATTTGACCTGATACAATTATTTGTTCATCTGCACATTTAACACACCTATATTCTCTCTGGCAATATATCTGTGTGTGTCCAAAGGCCTGACAGCGTTTGTATTGTGAAATAAGGTTTGTATTTCTCCTCAAAAGTTGAATATTTACAGCTATTCCAAGTATTGATTTAATAGAATAAATATGTTTAGCATCATCCTCCTTACCAAAATAAAATATAAACAGCTGAAGTCTACTGTTAATATTAACACAAACACCATTTTCATTTTCTTTTACTTCTTTTTAAATTATTATATTTGTCACATCAAGAATATGGAAACCACTTCCGTTAAGATCTTATATAATTGCCTTAACAACACATTATGGATGCAACCCTCTCGCTATCAACTTTAATGGTCTCACAGTTTTATTTTCATATTAGTGCCAATATATATTTTCAGTTGTTAATCTATAAGAGTTGTTATTAGGAGCATTAATCTTACAGGCATTATTGTTATAGGAAGTATACATAGCCTACATTCTGTATTATTTGTTAATTTCTGAATCATATCCTTGAACTCACCAAATACTTTTACGCCGGAAACATTTATAGGAGGAGGTATATGCGACATCTCTGCGTTTTTTACTTCCTTTCTTGTTTTTGGTAAACATTTCTTTTGATTTGTCAATATCTTTATTTTTATATTGCAGAGATATATCCGGGCTGTTTGTAGCTTTTCTTTTTTAAACTGTTTTTTATGTTTATTCAGAATGCGGTTAGTTTCTCTATAAAGTTTTTCGTCGTTTGTGCAGTACACGTCTGAGTTTTTTTGAGTATTTGAACAAGAGGCTAAATCTGTAACCAAGCACAATTTTTTATCTAATAACGATATTTGTTTTCCTAACTATCAATATGTTTTTGCAAGCTAGTGGTGGTAGTCTCCAATGCTTCCCTTGCTTTTAATTCTTTTTGGCATTTGCTGTAAAAAGTTTTCTCCTGTAGAAGTATACACTGATTCTGAAGTAACTATCCATCAGAGTTCTCAATCCTCGCAACCAAGACCGGCCGCCGGGGCTTTCACCCGATCGGAACCGGCGGCAGAACTCACCTCGAGAGGCTTATCTGCACGGGGTATTACTTTCGTTGGTTTATTCCACATCTTCAGATCTTAACGGGTTTTCCCCCCAGTCATGTAACCATTGACAGCAGGCCTTACAAAGTCATATAAGCCGGGCCAGCTGAACTAGGGTTTTTGAATAAAGTGTTACTCCTCTGTCCCTCCTTCTTCCTCATCATAAGAAGAGGCCCCGGGCTAGGGACCGGCATAGCGAAGTCATTTATATTGTAATGTATGATTTTTCATTTGAATTGGTTGTGTGGTTGTAAATTATTGTGTGAGTTAGGTTAGGATATGGTCTAATTTTATGATGTGTGTATTGTGCTTTGTTTCAAGCTGCCAGTATTTATATTGTAATGTAAGGTTTTCCATGTAAATTGGTTGAGTGGTTGTAAATCGTTTGTATGCTTAGGTTAGGTTAGGGCGTAATTTTATAATGTGCGTATTGTTTTTGTAAGATACCATTGAGTTTGTTTCAATCTGTGTTTCAGAACGAGTACAATCTCTGCAGTTAATTGTAGATACAATGTCATTAGAAGGATCGCAAAGATATTTAATATGAAGGAAGTTGGAAAACATGATGATTGGAATGTCTGCTGAACGTGCCTAAGAAATGAAAAGATGTCAAGTAAGTTTAGCTGAATAACCTGTCAATGTTATGTTAGGTTAGGTTATTTTGTGTGTGGGGGGCTGTAGATTGATTATTTTAGCAATAAACGTAATACCAAAAACTGGTTATGTTTTTATTGAATTATGTTAATAATTATGCTCTAAATAATTTAAACACTTTATAAATAGGTTAATAAATATAACGTAGAGTAGAATGTTCTCAATTAGGCCTTCATTTATTTTCAAAAAATTACGCCAAAATCCTCAAATTAGTGGGAAAAAGTGATCCACTTTCACATGTGAGATTTTGTTATCTCAATAAAAAAAGTATAATCCAATTTTTATGATCTAATTGTTATTGTAACTTAATTTTGTACTTTGACTAATCAATTTCGTTAAATCTGTTGCAGAAAATAAACCACCTTCCTGGACCTGGTTATAAATTGATTAAGAAAATGTAGAAAGTTAAATTAATAACAATTACATTTTAAAAATTGGATTACATCTTTTAAAAATTGAGACAAAAATTCCCACTTGTGAAAATGGATCACCTGTTCGCAATAAAGCTGAGGATTTCTCGTAATTAAAAAGAAAATAAATAAATAAATGAAGGCTTAATTGTGACCATGTAATGTAGGTAATACTTATTAAACTATTTATAATATATTTAAATTATTTAGAACCTAATTATTAACAAAATTCTATGAAAACAGAGCCAGTATTTGGTCTATCGTTCACTGAGAAAATAATCAATATACAGTCCCTCCCCCCCCCTCAATAACGTAACCTCACATTGGCTGGTTATTCAGCTAAACTTACTTGAAATCTTTCTTTATCTTTGGAAAGTTCAGTTGAGATTTAACAATCAGTCCAGAAGACATTCCAATCATCATGTTCCTCGTCTTCCTTCATATTAAATACCTTGGCGATCCTACTGATGACACTGAATCTACAATTAGCTGTCCAGATTGTACTCGTTCTGAAACACAGATTGATAAAAATACAATTTAATCTTACAAATACAAAATATGCACATCGTAAAATATCGCCCTATCCTAATTTAACCTATACAAACAATTTACAACCACTCAAACAATTCACACGAAAAACCCTACACTATTTCGATATTTGTTCTCCAATATACCTAGTCTTTCAAAGGAAAAACTATAAGAAGTTAATGTTTCAATATTTTTTGTTCAATCAATGAGAAAATGTCTATTGTATGCAGATATATTTGACATTTAATAAAAAAATAATTTTATTTTAATTTATCTGTTGCATAGTAACGAGTTTTCTCATTGTTGACTAACTTCAAACCCTGAAATCTAGTAGATGGTAAACTTGTAGTAGTTTTTGAGTAATTGATTGATCGAAGTTTTAAACGAAGAATTTTGTACAGAAAAAATAGTGTCAAAAGTCAAGGCGCCATGAATGGTGGCCACTTTGAACACCTGTCTTAATAACCACAATAAGTAAGAATTTTGCTTAATTTTAAGCTTTTATTAAATCTTGTTTAAGTTCAAAACAAAATTATCTATTTTATTTTGTGCTTTATAAAAAGAAAACCTATAGTAAATTGAAGTTTTACTTTTTAAAGACCCAATATTAAAACCAAAACGAACAAGAAACAATATACAGGTCATTGGATGGAAGTCCGAGTAGTATTGTAGTGGACATAGCACTGCTCGCGCAGACATGCCAACCTCACAACCTTAGTGGGAGTTGTTTTGGTAGCAAAGATGAGCGTAACGGGTTAGTTTAACTTAATTGAACATCATATTGAAATCTGCTTCTCTAACCTAACCTAACCTTACCTAAACACTCACTAATTTAATACAGTAAGAAAGTTCTCGCACTTATTTTGTAGTCTCTCAAGGAGATAAATGACCAAGAGGTTTTCGGTTTTAAACAATATTATAAACTTTTTCTTTTTTTGAATTGCAAATTTAATATTTCTGTATTTCAATATGTATATAATATATATATATATATATATATATATATATATATATATATATATATATATATATGTGTGTGTGTGTGTGTGTGTGTGTGTGTGTGTGTGTGTGTGTGTGTGTGTGTGTGTGTGTGTGTGTGTGTGTGTGTGTGTGTGTGTGTGTGTTGTGATATATATGTATCTGAAGGATACTCAACTAAACTTATATACTGGTAATAAATTCGATAAATTAAAAATATATTACATTTAATATGTTAGCAATAATATTTTTCATTACAGCAATTTAATTAGACACTTATTGGATCATGGCATCAAGGTTTAAAATATAATAGTTCATTATATTGCTGTAATGAAATATTTTATCGCTAACATATTAAATGTAATATATTTTTTAATTTATAGAATTTATTTCTAGTATATAAATTTATTTATTATAAAACGCAATTTATGGTTTTAAAGAAGAATTTTATCTCGGGATAGGCACACGGCCGGACATGAACAAACTTGTAAATGACGCATCATAATTTGAATTTGGAAAATTATTCAAAGTTTTATATTTTATTTGAAATTTGTTACTGTTATTGTTCACTGCATTTATCTTATTGACAGAATGTACTAAGTTCTGTTAATACTGAGTTTACTATTTTAGTTCACTTAAAAAAAACACACTGTAACTTGGAGTAACGCTTCATCAACTGCGGTCTTCTAACATCGAGACGGTACTGTAGGACGCTATCTCGTATTATTCAAATCTTGGCTTTTTTCTTCTTCTTCTATCTACGATTTTGTTTGCGTAATTGTCGTTTGGTATTCCAATTGGTTAAATGAAATCACGTGACTGGGGTCGAGATTATGTTAGATTCTTATAAAGTTTTTCCTTTTATTAAATCTTATGTATTAAACATTTGTTTACTATGTAAATTTCTATTGATTTATTCTGATTTATGTAATGTTGAAATTTTCTTTATTTATAAAATTTTGTTAATTGCCGACCATTGAATAACTCTGGGTTCAAGATATCATTGCAAAAGGCGGAGTTCAGTCGTCTGATATACAGTTCTAACAATGACTAATTCTAGTAATTACATACTAATATCTCTGACGTGAAATAATAATGATTTACTGATAATTTATTTCTGATAAATACATCTTTATCGTAGCCCAGCGCCTACGATTAAATTTTAATAATAATGTTAACAATTCACTGTTGTCACTAACTTGATTTAAGATGACGTCATGTACTCAAGATGGCTGGTTTGTTTACGTCCCGTATCTACGACATTTTGTTAAGATTGGAGTTAATTTAAATTTGGAAATATCAACTTGTGTTTACGGTGAAAAAAAGATTATTTAAATAAATAATTGATATATCTAATCACCACTTGTGCAGTTGTTGTTCTATCTTTGTGATAATTTCTAATCAATACACAAAGTGTTGTTGTTTACACTATTTGGCCTAAATTTACATTCGTTAGCTGCAGGTTTGTAATGTTAGCCTATAAAATTTACATTATTTATTTTACATTTTTCCTAATACATTAAAGGCTGTTTGTTATTTACCAAAGTCAGTTTCTTTCATACTTTTAAATATTATTAGATTTACATGTATTTTAAACCTAGGCTTTATTGGTACTTCCAATAGAGGTTAAGTTTGTTGGCCAACTCATAAAATAGTCTGTTTCCATTGGTGTGTGTAGGTTAGTTTATATGCCTTTGCGTTATAGCCTATTTACTTTAATCTCAGAAGGGATTTGTACCATTATAACAACAGAAAAAAAGGAGAAAAGACTATCTTCTTGATAGGTAGAAGGAGCTTCTTTAACTGCAGAAAATTAAGTGCAATATAATTTCCTTTTAGCTATTAACGATCATAATTTTTTTAAATGATAAAAATTAATTTTTATATCATTTTCTTGATCACACATGAAATCCAAAATTTAAAAATTTAGACTCAAAAGCAACCCCTAGCTGCAAAGGAGAATTTTTCAAACCATGTTTTACCTGTGTTAATTAATAACATACCGCAAGTATTTTGTCAGAAACTTTGTATCTAATATTAGGTATATAATATTAGGCTTCAGGAATAATTGACGAAAATCAAAAATAAACTTTGAACCCCGCCCCACCTCATTAAAAACTAGATTTTATTTAAATACAATTTACGTTGATAAGAGACGGCAGCTAGTTTAGACTACAATTTAAATATATAACTATTGTTACAAACCAACAAAGGTTTATTTCCACATTTCAATTGGCACCTACCGGACTGACATTTTTGGTAACGTATAACAAAAACGCTTGTTTAGTTATATTATTTTTTATCTTGATTTATAATTTTAAACAAAAGCCACACGTTGGTGAGCCAAATATAACATTTAAGACGTTATATATATATGTTTATTTAAGTTAATTTATTTATTTTGAATATTTTGAATAATAATTATTATTAGATATTAATAATTCAATATTATTTTAATTACCTGCTATATGTTTAGTTGTTCCTAAACTTGCAAAATGTGGAAATAAATAACACACCTGACACAACGTATTACTTAAAAAACAAACCTTAATTTATTTAAGCAACATGTCAAAGAATCATAAAAACGTACATCTATTCCATTAGTGTCTAAAATTTCTTCATTCATTCCACAAGCATTCCTTAATGTTATGTAATATACAAATTTATCTTAACTAATTGTCTTTCCTTATGCTAGACTTTATTACTAAAAAAAAACATCAAGTTTCCACAATTGGCGTTAATTTTTAATGAAATTAATCTGTAATTTGAATTACTTTTATTTTTTTTATACACAAACAATTATTTCCTTTACAAAATTAAACTTTATTATAATCTTTATTCAATTTGTTAGTTATTAATTTATTTAATTAATTCTCTTATCTCTTTTTAGGGTCGTTAGGTTCTTTTATGGCTCAATTAAAGTGAATTATTTTAGAAAAATTAATTTATAATTTTAAAGTGAACAAGAATTTTAAATTGTACTTATCGTTGGTACTGCTTTCCAATTTTGATCGACGAGACACTTTCCACACACAACACAACGATGGCTTTAAATTTGATTTAGATATATAAAAAAACAAAACACTCCACACACTATCTCCAACAACTTAATCCTGGAATTCGGACTGATGATCCTCCTCAAGTCTCCACTGGCGATGAATTAGTTCTTCCGACTCTTCTCTCGAACAATTCTTCCAAAATATTTTAATCTGCTCCAAAATCTCAACAAACTTTTTACTAAAAACTACTAACTCTCTTTTCAACTTTGATTCAACTAATTAATTTTCTCGACGTATTGACACAGAGAACCCTAGTCTCGTGGTCAATCTAACTCCCTTTTTCTGTCCCACAGAATGCTCTCTGTCTCTCAGACCTCTCCTCACCACTCCAGATTTTAGACTCCTCTTCAAATTTTTGATGCCAAAAACCTCTCCCTTCTTCCCAAACTTTCCTTCGCTTTCACTCCTCCGATTCGCTCGCTGAATTCTCGATTTCTCCCCAGATGTTGTTCTTTTTTCCTAGTGGCTGTATTTTTTTAAATTCGTTTGCTTTCACCATGTGGCTGTTTTCCGATTGGCCGACCTAATTCCTTTTGTCGGTTTCTCATGTTTTTTAGAAGTACCGTTATGCTTTCTAGCGTGTCCCATCAGGTCTCTCACCCTGTAGATTTCTCTTTTTTTTTATATATCCAGCTGCGTGACATAAAATCTCCCTTTAGATACCGTTACAAATTGTTTAACGTTACCACGTGTACACTACAAGGTTAGCGAAACGGCTTCTTTTCTCTTTGCACGCTTTCTCTCCTAATTTGTTGTGCACAGATGTCCTTTTGATTATTTTTTTGTTAAAATAATATTTTCTGTTACCAGATGATACTAGTTGTTCATTATTTTTCTATTATTTAATTTAGTTTCCCCTTTATATCATAAGTTACATGTAATTACTCATTTTTTATAGAGATCGTTGTTATCCTTTATTTTATTATTTATTTGATAACGCGATATCGTTATAAACGATTAGTTTATATTGTTTTAGTTTTGGTTTTGGGGATAGATGAGAGAGAAAGTTAGTGCAATGTTTGTGAGCCATTTATTTAAACTGATAAACTTAAGCATTAATTAAGCTCAGCACTAATAATGTATATGTAGGATAGTTTGATGATGGAAATCAGTGAAGTAAAGACAAATTATGTTTTCGCAACAATACACCGCATTAATGAGTCCTCCCTCTACCCCTTAACAATGTGAACTTGTTAATGAAGCAATCGATATCTCGTAGCAGCTTGAAGCATGCTACCTTAGACACTTGTCGATTAATTAGTTTAAAAAAACCTTCCTTAAAGTTTTTTTTTTCAAACAAGTTGACATTTTTCATTACGATACTCTCCCACTTTTTTTCTGTCGAAAGGGACAGATATCCTTTCTTTTCTGCGATACGTCAAGTCTCTGTACAATTAGTTATTGAAGTGTAACCTATAGAGAGTGTAATCTGACAGTGGTTAATACTTTTATAATATCTTTATTTTAACTAAATAAACTGTTTTTTTAATTGTTTTATTTGTTATATAGATATATGGTTTCCTTCTTTCTCAGTGTTGTTTGAAGGACAAAAATTTTTTCCTTATCATCGCCTTATAAAAAAATAATTAATAATAAAAGAACATAAAGTAAAGACCTCTAGCCCTCAAACTCTCTAATAGCGTTAGGTCAAATTATAATAAAGGTTGGTAAGGAATAAAAGACCTGATAAGAAAGATGGAAGAGAGGGTTATAACATAAGATTACATGAAATGGGTGTAGCTATGATCCATCAGTATTGCCACCGTCATTCGTGATTCATGATGGTTAGATATATGATGTGCTGTGTGTGTAGAAGTGAACCAGTTTCTGAAAGTTTTTGGAGTGTAGCACTAATTGTAATATAATCAGAAATCCTATCATTGGGATTTGTCTATCATATTCTATAGCAGCAGCTGTAGCATTAGCATCGCACACTCAAACTAAAAACCATAAAAGCGTCATTTCTCAGCAGTAAATAGTACGACTCAATAATAAAAGTTATATTAACATAAGTTCACATAATACTTCCAGTACTAACAGTGTCAACACTAATCATACACTGTTTGGTACAAACGTCTGTACTTTTAGGATTTACGATAAGAAAATATTTATTATAAGTTTATAAAATATTTTATTAACAAATAATAATCAAATGTTAGCATCAGTTAAATCTTCAATATCAGACGTGTCGTAGTTATTGGAAAATGAATGTAAAAGTGTCACAACTGCTTATCTTGCAGCTCAATAACATGACATGGATATTGAAGCTCTTTATAAACTGCTAGTGACCTAGAGAGAGGTGGAGTGGACGGGGAGACGCTGCTGGTCACTAGAGAGACGTGGCCCAGGAACGTACTTACGATAGAGACTCACTGACAGTTTATAGAAATATTCACGGCCTATGTTGAAAAGGTGACTAAATGTTTAGAAAACAAGAGTGGTTTTAAAATTCAATAATTTGCCATTGCTCTGTATTGAAGGTTTAAAGGTCTGATTAGGACAGATTACGTTTTACATTGTAATTTATAGGATTAAATATTATATAGGGATATGATATGTCAAACTGACATAGAACTATTTAAAGCTAAAGTAATTGTAACAACTATAAGGGAATAAAGAATAAATTAATATTACAATCTGAACAGCCGAATTTGGTATTTTATTTGAAACCGTTTATAACAGTTCCTAATCTAATAAAATGATTTATGTAATGTACAATTGAATCACTTTAATTGTTGAGCAGCTTTCAGTTGTATTGCCAATCTATAAAATATAAAAATAATAATAACTATTGCATTTTTAAATAAAATTTATGTGGAATATTTTGTATTTTTTTTTATTTTTGTATGACAGTTATTGAAATTATTAGTTACTGTTTATCAATTTTATTTATTCACTTCTACTGATTTTATTAAACTGAAATATATTGTTTCTCAAAAATGCAAGCCGTTTTGGTAATATTTGAAACAAAGTTTGTTTTATGTAGACACATACACTAATACATAACAAGTCTGTATAAAAAAAATGTGAATTCAATACCTTATCTATATCTAAATTTTTATTTAAATAGTGGATAGCCGGAAATTTAAGCGAATCAGGAAATATGTTTGACGAACTTTTCTTTGTTTTCACTTTGAGAATTGAGTTCTGAGAGTGGCGGGACAACTTCGTGAAATACCCTGTATAAATAGGGCCTAAATTTGCTTCAAATATTACATAAAGGGGTAATCAGCTCAAACATTATTTGATTAGAATCCAACCTATAACGAAGACTATCAAACTAGATTATTTTGATTTCTCCTAATTACTCCTAAACCAAAATATTTTTTTATTTAACATTTTTTACAAGAGTTTGGGTCAGTAATTTTCACATTTCCCTAAATTTTGAATGAAATTGTAAATTTTATTTTCAGAAATCACGTGTTTTATCACAGTACTGTTATCGATTTAAAAACATCTCTACAAAAGGAACCAGTAATTTGGAGAGATTGAGAATAATAGATTTTATTTGTGTCTTTAGATGCTGCACGTGAGCAAAACCAGATCAAAATCGTTATTTTCCATTTTGGAAAAATCATAATTAACTCTTTCTTATGACAGCTGCACTCGTATACAATGCCAAGTTTTTAAATACCCGTGTTTATATATCTGCTATGTGTCGGGTAGTTACTTTGATGATTCCCACCAGTTTACGCCTAGCTACAAAACACTTTTTTTTAAATTTAACAACACTTAAATTGTTATTTAATGATGTGTTGTAAATCACCGTCAAAGAGACAGCTGATGATTTTAAAAGCCTTCAGTAAAGTGCAATAAAATAAATAATGCTGTTTGTTAACAACATATTGACTGTTTATACTTGATTGATAACTAACACACAACTGAGCGGCTCACTTGAGTGACTATAGGATTGTAAATCCTGAGGTAACCTAGGTGGATTTATATATATTTTTCGTGTGGTCTTGGGTTGATAATTCACTTTTCATCTTGTATATCATGTCACCTTTAACTATATCTTGTTGATTTCTGACAAAACACTATTAAACTATTCTAGGTCTTTGTGTCTTTATATTATATTTTCTTTCGTTTTTATATAATGCGATGATAAATAAGAGTTTTTTTTTTACTTTAAACAACAAGAATATAATTAAAATAATACGCGCACATTTACACAAACGCACGCACGCACCTACACAATAGCGCATGCATGATTGTATATACATCTATAGAGTTATCTAAAACAATATCAAATTATATTTTATGATTTTTAAACAAAATTTCAATGATCACTTCTTTCTTCCTTGAAAAATATCTGAACGACATCAGTAGTCTGATAATGGCTTACAGCGAAACACGTATTTTGTATGACCTGCTGTATTCCCTAATTTTTCAAATTGTTTAACAATTCATAGTCTGAATCCAAAAAGCGACCGTAATATATATATATATATATATATATATATATATATATATATATTCTTTTTTTTGAATTGTAGAATATATATATTCTGCAATTCAAAAAAAGGAAAAGTTTATAATATTGTTTAAAACCGAAAAACCTCTTGGTCATTTATCTGTTTTCTGAATATCCTGACTAAAAAAAAACTTCTACGTTATACTTCCAGTACTTTATATTTGATTTTAGCTCAGTTAGAACACAAGTGAATGATTTTACTTTTTGTAAACCTCTGAGTAGTGAGTACACTGAAACTAACCTTGTAAATTGTTTATTTGTGCTTGCAAATATTTTATGAAATTTCACTGTATCAATTCTTAATCTATAACTCATAAACTATTGGGATATTTGAATACTAGGTGTTTTTTGTAAATAATAAATTTTTTATAAAGCAAATAAAATTTTAATAATTCTTCTTTTTTTTTTTATTTCAAACATAAAATAAAACTTTTTGGATTTTACTTTCTCCAACAAATACAAAATAATAACTTTCCTTTCAATTTAATAATAATTTCTTAAACTACAAGGCAGAACCAATTATTTACCTAACTATAATTTATTCTAATATTTTATACCCAATTTGATTTAATTAATAATTTAATAAAAGATTTAATTCGAATTTACGATTTAATTAATTTAATTTTTAATTAATAATACAAATATTTTATCTAATCTAACATCCTAAGTAACCCAGTATTTTAAAATAAATTTATTTGAATTTATTTCAGGCAAATTTAATCAGGGATAACGTATTTACGTTTCTACCGACCTTTTCACAACTGTCCAGGCGTCGCGACGTTTGATATGAAGTCCGCGAGCGTTGTTTAGCGATGGCAGGCTACAGATGCTCTGCGTGCTGGTTAAGTTGTCTCGTTGATGAAGGTTGATCCCTGTAGGGTTGTCTGGAAGAATGTTGGATGAATTTTTAAAGATGGTTGTGGTGATGTCGTGTCTGAAGTCCCGGTTCGGCTATTCTCTCGACGTTAAAGTTGCATGTCAAAGTGGTCGCCTGGTGATGTCCTGGAGTCCTATCCGGAAGCTATACGAATCACTCCATGTATCAGCTGCTATGTAGGTTATGTTACTTCTCCAGAATAATCCAAGTTAGGCCAACTTTGTAATTACTAAGTTGCCACTGACGTTCTTGTAGATTATAGTTGTGTCTATTGCTGCATTCCAAATTAATATCGCAATGACGTATGTTCACACGTGTTATACAAATTATTAGGTTAACTAAGAAAATACATAGCTTTTTGCATACTATGGTATTTTATAAAAAACGAGATCAAGGCTCGATGTGTTCACTTACATCGCAGAAATATCAAGGCTCTCGAGTTTCCCCGAGCAATCGTTTATATAGACTCATCTTCAGCCAGCCCCTTCTACCGTACAACTCTTATCTCTCTCCGTCCAGTTTTGGCTATTGAAAATCCTTTTCCTTTGTAACTCCTCCAGGGTTTTCCTTATTTTTTTGAGAGTGACATTTTTGAATTCAGCTCGTTGTCTTCTTTACACACGAACTCGAGTGATGTTCGTACGATTCTTGGTTCGCGTACACGACCCGCGCCCGTTTTTCCGCGGCGATTTCTCCCGGAAAAGTCTTTGTTTTTTGTTTTTCCCGGTTTTTTGTTTTCACTTCTTTATGTCCTTTTGGTTTGTGTTAACTAGCCGGATTTTCTCTTTTTTTCTGCTTCTGGTTGTCTTGCTGTAGGGTTAGGGAGTTAAACGATTTTCTACAAACTTGGGCTTTCCTTTACTCCCGAAACATATTTTAAATACTGGATTATTTTTACATAACTACGTTATCAGCATACTATTTAGCGTTTTGAGTTAATAAAAATTTAAGTTTAACTTTTTATCTTGCTGTAAAAGTGCGAATTCTGTCACCTTTTTCCTTTAATAAAATTTCAAGTTTTTCTTTTTAATTATACATTTTGTTTATCGTTACTAAAATTTGTTTTGGTTAGAATTTAAAAAACTTTCTTTTTTATACACTTTTTTATCATTTGAACTTAGTGGATTAACATTAACTTTTTTATTTAACGAAATTTCGCAAAAACTTATATTACCTTTATTTTAGGCCTTCTTATGAAAAGCCTGAAAAACCTTTTCTTTTTCAATTTAGAGGAATTTTTAATTTCTCCCCATACTTTATTAGTCTGTATTTTACGTAACTTTGTGACTTTATATTATCTAATCTTGCAGTAAATACACCCGCGGTTAGCGTAATGCATTTCCTGAAGATATTTGTTTTTATTTAATTTCTGGATTTTGGCTTCCCGTATTAATTTTTAAGTATTTTTTACAAGTCCTTATTCCTTTTCGAACAGGCAGGGTCCAAGAGTTTAACTTAGCCAGATAACTACCCTCCCGCGTCAACATGATTTTCGTGACCTACATGCGGCTTTAGCCCACGGTAAGTCCGGACTATTCAAATTTATAAAATTAATTACAAATTCAAAATCCAGGACCTACAACGGGTTGTGTCCGTTGTAATATATATATATATATATATATATATATATATATATATATATATATATTACTAGACTTGAGAAAAATAATTACAGTCCATTCTGATAAAATTTTATTTTTTGTTCATGGCAGCTACCCCCAAATTTCGAGTTACAACAAAAATGAACGAAACCCTTGATATATAGTCAAAATATAGCCTACTTGTTTTAGGTATGTACTACAGACGAAGGACACACATCATTCTAATAAACTTTTGGCTTAAAGAGATTTTGTGACTACTTTTAGACCACAGGACATAATTCAGGTATATAAACATAAAACATTTATGTAAGCATGTTTCGATTGGGTGAACGCCAATGTCATGCGTATACTGGGAACTACCAATTACACTAAAAACTCTACGAGAGGTTGGTACTCTTAGTTCTAGATAATGGTACCAGGTCAGAGAATAGAGAGAAACCTTGGTCAAAGTGATAAAGGCGACACAATAAAAGAATATGATTTAGGCGTCTGTGTTCTATGTAGTACTCCATAACCCAAACGCCTGGACCTATTTATTTAAATTTGGTATATTAACATATCTTGGCCATATCTCATGGGGTGTATATAAATATACTGTATATATAATATTTTAGAGTAGCTGATATAATAAAATACAAACAATAAAACAACAATTTTCTCAAAAAAAATCAAATCAAATTATTCATTGGGATTTTATTAAAGACGTAATTTCTCAAAATCTACTGAAAACGATTTCGTTCAAAATTGAAATGTGAATACTTTTTTTTTTTGTTTTAATTTGGTTTTTAGGATGAGTAGATGAGAAAGTTTGTCAGATGATTCTACACAGTTTATTTTATAATCCTTGAGCCATTGACAATATCATTGCGCGATAATGGTTGCTGCCGATCGACGGTTTGGCGATTGTCTCAAGAGTTCCGTATAAAAATATGATTAAGGTTATAAAATTAAATTTACGTTTTCTTCAAGAAATTATAATTAGAGTTAATGGGAAATTTTCTGCTCGATTTCTATATTTTCGTCTGATCCGCTTAAGTGTGGGGGGGGGATAGGAGTGTTAACTATTCAAAATATCTTACATATTTTTTTGTCGATAGTTAAAATAGTCAAAGATTTTCTCTAAAAATAAAAACCAACCTTTTAAAAAGAAAACCAACACCTAATACAAGGAACATATTTAACTAGTTTTAAGGAATGTATTGTTATCATGTTGACACTCTTGGTTAATTGTAAACTGTAATTAAAAATATATTCCGACGGTTTAAAGGCGCACCTGAGATCAAGTCCATTAGGTGGCGATAGTGATTGTTATTTATTGTTACAGTTTCAATATGGCTTACGTTGTATAGAACTTCTATTTATGTAAATTTACAATAAGAGTTTTCTTTCTAAATTTAGTGGAAAATGGCTAGATATGCACTGAAGTGCGCAAAAAGTGTTATACTGTAATAAAATATTATATTTAAATAATTTAAAATTATAAGCGGAGGGAAGATACAAAAAAACTCTTTCTTCCAATTATTTTACTACAAAACAAAATACTTGATTTTCTCTCAAATACATAGTATACAGGAAGTTTGTGTTTGGGTAAAAAACTAAATAATTTCGTTTGGAAAATACTTTCCAAAATATACTTAATAGATAATATTGTATGTAACAGGTAAAACATAAATGTAAGACGAGATTATTGCGGCTGTTTAGAGGTCTACTGTGTCCTATAAAGTGGTTTCAAGTATTTATATTGTCTGTTGTATATGCAGTGATTTACAGCACAAAAGAGTGGCCCTATTTAAATAAAATTTGGATTGTTAGTATATTTCTGGTCATTTTTCGTTTGGCAATAACATTTAGTCAGTGTTCCTGAACTACAACAGCATTATAAGTGACAATATGGCAATGATTTGTGTGGGTTCATAAGGATTATGTTTAGACAAAATTAAATCAAAAACTTTGTACGAATTTTGAAAAACATTTATTTTGTGTTTTGCCCTTATAGTAATTTTCTCATTTTTTTTACTAAAAAAGACTAAAATGGTCAAAATATGAAACCATTCAGAGCGACTCAAATTGATCAAATTAAAATAATCATTTGGTCTGCAAAAAAATGAATAGACAAATATCTTCAATATAAACTGTGCTGTGCAAAACCATTACCAATCCCAAAAAACAAATCTAAATCAACCAAAACTAATCAGCAACTAAAATTTCGGTTTGTTAGTTGTCAGCCAAAATGTAAAATTGAAGCATGAAACCAATTTTATATTTAAAAAATACCTAAACTGGTTTTGTTTTTGCTACAAATGCGTCCATAGTTGTAAAACGTATTTCATTAAAATTCGATTTTTTATTTTTGTGAATTATTCCTGAAATCTATTTCAACATGTGTTGGGGTCATTAAATCGTCATTTTTTACTAACATTTTAATGAAATTATTTTAAACAAACATACCCTACGGGTAAATCAATACCCCTTCAACTAACAATATAATTTATCATTTCTTATTGGGTCTAAAAATCAACTATGAAGCCTAAGATTTAAAATTTTTGCTTGAATAACATTGAATAATGGACAGGATCAACTTATTTTTGATTTGTTTTATTCGTGTCATAATTTGTGGCCTACATAATAAACTATTATTTAAGCGATCCAAAAGTGGAAACTGAGCTTGAAGTCTTTATTCTGTTTTTGTCAATACATGCAGTTGGTTCATTGCCAAAAGAGCTACAGACATTGCACTGTTTTCTATGTCTTACCGGATTTGTCAGAGTTAAAATATATTATACTAGCTGAACTCAGGGCTTTCATTTACCTTTCCAACACAAACATCAAATACATAGGCCTAAAAACTACATAAGTTTGAGACCTTAACATGTTCATCAATGGCAGCAATTATCTTCAAATGATAATAGCATTTCTAATTCATTATTCGAGAAAGCCGAAAAATCTTTGTAGATTATTGAAAGTCCTCCGTTGATCTTGCTAATTATAACTTTACTCTTTTGAGGTATTTCCACAGCATCGTCCCAAACAAAAACCACTTTCAATTTTCAAACCTTGGAAGTAATTTTATTTTATTGTTTCAATTATAAATAGTTTTTAATAACGTAACAACAGAAATTAATCAAATATATTAAACCAATTTTAATAAAACATAAACCGAAACAGCATGAAAATTGGATAATTTCTTATCGAGATATAAACTAACCAACAATTAGTTGTATAAATGTTTATAATTCTTGCAATGTTAATTATCGGTTGTGTGAGAGGAGAATTCTTGGAGATTGGCGGGCAGAAGAGTACTACAAAATCTGTCACCACTGCTACAAATATAAATATTGCTCGTTGTTATTTAATCAACTTCATCGAATTATTGACAACATTAAACTGGTATAATAGGCATAAACTATCTTATCGACAAAATGTATATTGATGCTTTACTAAATGAAGAATGGTGGCTTTCAAAAAATGATAACTTTATTTAAATTTTGGTACTACTCCACCAATTTAAATAGATACTTCAATCATATAAAATTTTTCCTTCGTAATAAGAATGTACATTGCACCTATCTCTTTTAATAGAACGTTCAAAATATGAACAAGATATTAAAATTTTATATTCATTAGCACAACAATAATATACGCCCTGACTATTACTGATGCAAATTTTTCATACTTAAATGTCATATCTGTGTAAGTGTAAAAAGGTGAATGCAAAAAAAATAAAAAAAATAATACTGTTAAGATAATTTCCTCAATATTGAAACTGTTTATAAAATATAAAATGTCTCTTGTTACATTTTCAAGTTAAAACACAGTAAACATTGATACTATGTGTTATTCAGTTTCACCAACACAAAACAAACATAACCTAATTGTTGTTTAAACGACAGACCAGGGAATCCATATCAAAACACTGGCTCATATATTTATTAGCTTTGGGTTTTATTATCATGCAGCAGGGAGGTCGAAATTTCAGTGTTTAATATTTATATACATCTGTCTCAAACATAATCAATTTCATTTGTTTATATATAAAACTGTGTAAAAGTTGCATAAGCTTTTTCACTTAACAATCCTCTAAGTCATATACAAATAGAAAACAAATAAAACCATTCGACACAAAACATATCAGTTCAGTAGATGTCAGTAAAAAATGCAAATGAATCATGACGCAAACTTTGAAAAAATAAATAGGGCCTAATCGGGGTTTTCATGAACAATAAATCCTAAGAGTAAATCATATTTTAATACAATTGAACCTTTTTATGGCGCCTCTCAAGTTTCATGTTTGTATTGTCGACTATTCTTGAATATAATATTTAATCAATTGCAATTTTACAAACCGATTTGAGTCAATTGTTTTCAAATTGCATTAAAATTTGAATGAAATCGTTGAGTACATTTTAAGGAATTGCTTCTGTTATAACTGCTATATGGCTTATTACTAGTTTTTTTATCGATTTCTCACTAATCAAGCATTTATATAGGGATCGCAATTAATACGGTTTGTGTAAACTTTAGACGCTTTATTTGTGCAAAATTAAATCAAAATAGATTCAGCTGGTTTTTAGAAAATAGGGATTTCGGGTTTTGTATTGTGGGTTATAGTATTAACAAACGCCACACGATATTGTGAAACTATGCCCACATAACAAATGTGATTAGAGCATTGCACAACAAGCCTCTTACACGGAGTTTAAAACCATTTTTTTTTCAACTTATGGGCTTCAAAAGAGATAGGCTACTTCGGGAAAAACTCGGGTTATTTCACGAATCTCAAAGCCTGCTCTCTACTAACTAAATGTAAAAAAAATTAAAAAATGTATAAGTACAAGGATATTATTTATAATAATTAAACATAAAATGGTTTCCAAGAATCACCGTAATAGACAAATTCCATATACCGAGGTACATCAAAAGCAATCCAAGTTTTATCACAATCTAAAATATACGTAATTGTTATCTATACCTAAACATCGCTTCTTGGTAGTTGTCAAGAACACTATCCTAGTTTTACAACTTACTGTACATCGAGCTTTAGAAGCAACTTTACAACTAAACTTGTGTAAAGTTATATCAACGTGATCAATAAACATGTTATTTCACTACCTTCAAAGTAAATTATATGTTTTTACCTATCGTGAATTTTTGCAAAAAATATAGTAATTAAAAACTTGGAGCAATCCAATGCGGCATGGTAAATGAAAAGAGAGCAAAGCTCGGTAAAGGGAGAAGGGGTTATGAGGGCCTATAAAATATATGTTTTCCTGTGTTAATTTAAAAACTTGTAAAATTAAGTGTAAATTACAAACATTAACAAGTTGATTAACGCCAATCGTTGTACTTACCCAGTCCCTTTCATACACGCAGATTTTCTGAATATAATACCAAAAAATGACTTCTTAATTCTTGTTAGAAAATTACATTATATTAATAGATTACAGGGTTTTATCCGGTTGGGAAAGTTTATTTAAAACAGTTGTTACAAATGTTTTATGAAGATACACAAGGGAAGCTGAATCTAAAGTGACATCACTAAAAGTTAATTTTACTTCAGTTACAATCAGAAAGCAAACAATATACAATTAGTTGTGACTGCTACATCTGAGCACAGATGTGTAATACACAAACTGTATGTAACATCTGTGACTTTAATTATAAACCACAATATAACATTGTATGCATTTTGCTTGCTGTTAATATTCTTCTGCTATAGAAGCGTAATTAATTAAACTAACTAGCAGTTTGTAAAGTAAGTGTTTACCTTTTGTTGCGTATATTAATTATTAAATTTGTACTAGTTTGTTTTTTAACATGCATTTGTGATGATATAATTTGTTATAAATTAATCCAATAGGCAGCTACAAATTGCTTGCTCTCGGTAGGGGTATGAGGAAAATGAGCAGCGATATTGTGCCCTTAAACCCTGGTACAAAATCTCAAGTAAATAATATTACGGTTCAAAAATAAGTTGTAAAAACATAAAATTGAATCTTTACCGCCCATCGTTAAAAGCTAGATTTTAATGAAATACAATTTACGTTGATAACGTGTTTATGGCAAGTTTACTTACTACCAACGTTTCAAAGACATCGTTAATGTTTTGTTTGTAACTAACGAACTTACGTTTCTGGAGACGATTGATTTTTGTGGGTATTTATTTGGTTTTGGTAATGAGTGAGTGAAATATTTTGTTCGATGTTTTAGCACCATTTATTTATACTGATTTACTCAAACAGCAATGAATCTCAGTACTAATAATGATTACGTAAAAAGTATATTCGTAGTTTGCATAGACTAAAGTGGAGAGTTTGAAGTGGTAATAAGTGGAGTAAGGACAAATCACGTTTCGCAACAATACACAGCATTAATGAGTGTGCACCCATGCTCCTCACCCCGTATCACCAAGGTGAGTTTGTTAGTAAATCAGCAAGAAAAACTAAACACTTGTCCATTAATAAAGGAAAAACCATTCTTCAGATTTAGATAATAATATGGGTACAAATGACGACTAAAATAACCAATTGATATTTTGTATTTTGACACTTTTACATTCTCAAAATTATATGACGGGTCAAAAATAATGCATGTAGTTTTTTTGCCGACATATAAGTTTAAAGGTCCTGTGAATCAAAAAAGCAATATTTGAAATAATATATCTCAGTTGCATAATGCACATCTAGTCATTGAAATGGAGGTATACTTTCTTACATGATGCGTAGTTTTGTGATGCAGTGAAGCCTCACAAGTCTGAAGTAGTGATGGAATTTATCAATGAAATGCTTTACACCCCAAATTTTGATCACAAGCTGTGTACCTATATTAATTTCATTTATAATTGATATTGTAATAAATTTATATACATAGTTTTTCAAAGGAAATTAAATCTTTAAATAGATGTTGAACAATCCCTGAGAAAAACTCCATTTTATGCAGATCAAATTGAGATTTACTAATTCTCAAATCTATTAAATTAAAAAATCTAGACTCAAAAGCAACCCCTTGCTGCAAAGGAGATTTCTTCAAACCATGCTTTACCTGCCTTAATTAATAACATACCGCAAGCATTTTGTCAGCAACTCTGTATCTATTGTAGGCCACTGGTTCACGTTATCCCTTCTCCGTCTGCTCCCAATTTAAAATATGGCATTACAACTAATACTTGTTTTAGATCAATTTATACGGGTTTTGAACGAAAATGAAGACGTATTGTCAACTGGCAGAAAGAAGCAATCAGTTGAAAAAAGTATTGGCTCACAAAAGAAGAAAAGAAAATTAGGAAGTGAGTACCTGTCGTGAAATCACATTAATTTATATTATTGTATAGAATGTTCTAATTTAAATGTTAATTTTGTTCCAGTCAATTTTAAAGTATAATTGCCAGATTTATTAATGTTTTTTTATGTGAATTTGTTGAATTGTAAATTCCAGTATGGGTTAGATTAGGTTAGGGTGTAATTGTATGATGTTTGTATTGTGTGTTTTGTTTGAAGCTGGTATGATTTACATAGTAATGAAAGGGTTTTCATATGAATTGATTGTAAATTGTTGTATGGGTTAGGTTGGGTTAGGGTATAATTTTCTGATGTGTGTATTGTGTATTTTGTTTGAATCTAGCAGAATTTATATTGTAATGTAAGGTTTTTCATGTGAATTGTTTGAGTGGTTGTAAATTTTTGTATGGGTTAGGATAGGTTAGGGCGTAATTTTATGATGTGTGTATTGTGTGTTTGAAAGCTAATAGTATTTATATTGTAATGTAAGGTGTTTGACATGTAAGAAAAAATTAGTAGACAGGAGCCTTTACAAAGTACTATCAGCCGGGCCAACTAACCAGGGTTTTTGAAAAAGGTGTTACTCCTCTATCCCTCCTCCTTCCTCATCATAAGGGCTTCGGACCTTTATAGCTGAGTTATATATTCTCGCACGTAATCTCAACATGATGTTTGAATTTTTCCCTAAGGAATACATTATCTTCCCTAAAACTTGGTGTTTACCGGCCAGAGTAAGTTTTAATAACCCCAGTCTTAATAACCCCAACTACTACGAATTTTGCTTAATTTTAAATTTTCATTTAATCTGGTTTTATTTCAAACGTAAATTATCTATTTTATTTTGTTCTTTATAAAAAGAAAAATAATTATGGTCAATTGAAGTTTTAATTTACTTTTGAAAGACCCGATATAAAAACCAAAACGAACAAGAATTTATAGTTAAAGAAGAATTTAAATATCTCGGGATAGGCACTCGGCCGGTCATGAACAAACTTGTAAAGGACGCTATCATAATTTTAATTTGGAAAATTATTCAAAGTTTTATATTTTATTTGATATTTGTTATGGTTATTGTTCACTGCATTTATCTTATTGACAGAATATACCAAGTTCTGTTAACACTGAGTTTATTATTTTAGTTCACTTTATAGAAAACACTTTAACTTGGAGTAACACTTCATCAACTGCAGTCTTCTAACGTCGGGACGCCACTGTAAGGACGTCTTCTTCTATTTACGATTTATTTTACGTAATGGTCGTTTTGTATTCCAATTGTTTAGCTGAAATCACGTGACTCGGGTCTAGATTATGATGGAGTTTTATACAGTTTTTGTTTTTATTAAAAGAGTTTTTGTTGGTATTTGCTTTGAGATTATAATTTATTTTTTAAGGTATTTTTTCTTTAGTACTCAGTTTTAATATATAACTTTTTTTAAATTAAACTAGAGATGCGTTTAGTGGTTAATTTAAATCAGCCAGCACGAGTTCCCCAACCCGAGATATAGACATATATAATTTTTATATATATGTACAGATTTTAATTTTGAATTCCATAATTATGTATGGATTTGTGTTGAACTATTGTGGTATGTAACATTAACTTTCTCATGATTCAAGCATAGTTAAGTCGAGGCATTCTAATTAAAAAGATTATATACATATATTTGTATAAATATTATATGATCATTAAATTGTTAATTTCTCATATGAATAAAACCAAATTATTATTAATGTTAAAAATGTGTTGAGCAATTTATTGATTATTGTAGAGAAATTTATGTAATAGTCTGAAAATTGAAATAGACTCAAATAAAATTGTCTTGGTTTTCTTCCAAACATATTATATATTTTTAAATAATAAATAGGAGTATATAATAAATAGGCGCTCACAACGTGAGGCAAAGAAAAGATAATTTTAAAATTAATTTTTATAATTACATAGAAGTTTTAATTAAAAATATTATAGAGGAAGTGAGTATCTGTCCTGAAATCACGGTAAATTAGATTATTGTATAGCATGTTCTAATTTAAATGTTAATTTTGGTTCAGTCAATTTAAAAGTATAATTGCCAAATTTTGTAAGATTTTCCATGTGTGTTCTCTACTTATTTTGTATTCCTCCCGAAAATATCGATATCTCTGTACAATTCACTGCTTATCAACAGCAGTTTTATGCAGGTATAATAAAGCTATAACTTCTGACCAATTGATTTGTCTCTGGCTAACAAAATCGGAAGAATAGCGCATCTTGAAGAAACCACGAGACTGGACTCTAATAAAACAGAGGTGGTTGTCTAATGGTTTGGTTATATACGCTGTATGTATCTATACAACGCCGCTAATAGAATAACAATAATTAAGCAATTAATATTTATTTTTCTGTGATAATACGCTCCGATTATTCGGTCGCAAACCCGTTTATAAACTGCCTATTTGTAACTATTCAAATTCACGCGATAAGTATGGCTCATATCGCTTGAATTCCACGCCATGCCCTCATGTCATCGACATGTGCGATTACCTGTTAATTTACAAAACCAAAGATATCGAGATAAATTCAACTAAAGAAACTTGTAAATATTTTGTATTTATAAACTGTTAACAGTGATATTAGTAATTTATGACAAAAAAATTTAATTACTTTGTGTCCTGTGACCAACACTGGCCAGTGGGGCTTTCACCCGATCGTAACCGGCGTCAGAACTCACCTCGAGAGGCTTATATGCGCGGGGTATTACTTCCGTTGGTTTATCCCATATCTTCAGATCTTTTCGAGGTTTCCCCCTTAGTCATGTAACCCTTGACAGGAGCCCTTACAAGGTACTATCAGCTGGGCCAGCTGAACCAGGGTTTTTGAAAGAGGTGTTACTCCTCTATCCCTCCTCCTTCCTCATCATAAGAAGAGGGCCCGGGCTTGGGACCGGCATAGCGGAGTTATATATTCTCGCTCGTAATCTCAACAGAATGCTCAAATTATTTCCTAAGGAATACAATTTCTTCCCTAAAACTTGGTGTTTACCAGCAGAGTAAGTTTAGCATTAAAGTGTTTTTTAAATAATTTTATTATATAAAACAAAGTTTCTTAATCTTATTTTGTTTTCACTCCGTCACGTGATCTCTTTTTGTTTTTACGGGTTTTGGAACTTTATCCTATTATCAGAAATCTTACTTGCTCATTAGAGGTCTACCCTCCTCACCCCTCTCTTCCTCTCTCCCTTCTCTTCCTCTCTCCCTTCTTTTCCTCTCTCCCTCTCTCTCTTTCTCTCCCCTCTCTTCTGTCCTTTCTCGCCCTTTCTATCCCTCTCTTTCTATGCCTCACGGGGCCTGTCTCTCTCTCTCTCTCTCTCTCTCTCTCTCTCTCTCTCTCTCTCTCTCTCTCTCTCTCTCTCTCTCTCTCTCTCTCTCTCTCTCTCTCTCTCTCTCTCTCTCTCTCTCTCTCTCTCTCTCTCTCTCTCTCTCCCTCTCTCTCGCATAATTTATTTTGTGTATTCAACTGTTTAAAATTTTCTAAGTAAGATTTCTGATGATAGAATACATTTCCGAATCCCGTAAAAACAAAAAGAGATAATGTGATAGAGTCATAATAAAATAAAATGAAGAAACTTTGTCTTATATAATAAAATCATTTAAATAGCACTTTAATGCTAAACCTATTCTGCCGGTAAACACCAAGTTTAAGGGAAGAAATTGTATTCCCTAGAGAAAAATTTGAACATTCTGTTGAAATTACGAGCGAGAAGATCTTTACCACAAATTTCAGATATTCCAGGAAAGTGTTTTACTTCCTGCAACAGATTAAACGAAAATCTATTAAATTAAATAACAATAACAATTAGATTATAAGAATTGGATTACAAATATGTTTAAAATGGAGACCAAAATATCCCACTTTTGAAAGTTGATCAATTTTTCGCACTAATGCTGAGGATTTTGGCGTAGTTTTTTAAAAACAAATGTTATGCCTAATTGTGATCATTCTACTGTATGTAATATATATATTGACATATTTATAAACTGTTAAAATTATTTAGAGCATAATTGTTAACAAAAGTATATGAAAACATAGCCAATAATTGGTCTTAGGTTGACTGAGAAAATAATCAATCTACATCCCCCCCCTTAATAACATAACCTAACATAAAATTGGCTGGTTATTCAGTTAAACTTACTTGATATATTTTCATATCTTTGGCACGTTCAGTAGAGATAAAACAAACTGTTTAGCAGAGATTCCTATCATCATGTTCCCCAACTTCCATCATATCAAACACCTTGGCGATCCTTCTGGTGACATTTTAACCACAAGCACAGATAGTACTCGTTCTGAAACACATATTGAACCGTACACAATGCAATTTTACAAACACTCAATACGCATATCATAAAATTACTCCCTAACCCAACCTAACCCATACAACAATTTACAACCACTCAACCAATTCAAATGAAAAACCTTACATTACAATATAAATACTGAAAGGATCAAACAAAACACACAATACGCATATCATAAAATTACACCCTAACCTATCCTAACCCATACAATTTACAACCACTCAAACAATTCACATAAAAAACCATACATTACAATATAAATACTGCCAGCTGTAAACTAAACTCATGATAAGCACATTATCAAATTACGCCCTAACCTATCCTTAGTCATACAAACAATTTACAATTACTCAGCCAATTCACATAAAAAAAAAAAAAACACATTACTATATAAATACTGCCAGCTTAAAAAAAAAACACTAATACGGACATCATAAAATTACGCCCTAACCTAACCTAACCCATACAATAATTTATAACACCTCAACTATTCACATTGAAAACCTTACTAAATCTGGCAATTATACTTTGAAATTGACTAAAACAAAATAAACATTTAAATTAGAATTTTCTATACAATAATATAAGTTAACGTCATTTCACGACAGATATGCTTCTTCTTCTTTTTTGAACCAATTCTCTTTTTAGCTGATTACTTCTTACTTCCAATCTTGATTTTCATTCAATATCCGAGTGTAATGATCTAAAACAAGTATTGGTTGCAATGCCATATTTTTAATTGGGAGCAGACGGAAGAGGGATAACGTGAACCAGTGGCCTACAATAGATACAGAGTTGCTGAAAAGACACTTGCAGTGATGCGGTGAGGCCTCACGAGTCTGAAGTAGTAATGGAATTTATCAATGAAATGCTTTACACCCCAAATTTTTATGAAAAGCTATCTAGCTATAGTAACTTTCCTATTCATTCTTATTGTAATAAATTTATATACCTGGTATTTCAAAAGACATTTTGAAGAAAGAAGAGGAACCTTTTTGTGGTTGTGGTTTCAATATTTGTTGCGCAATCCCTGAGAAAAAACTCTATTATATGCAGATATAATTTAGTTTTATGAAGAAAAAAATTGTTAATTTTATTGTAATATATTTGTGTTGTGTAGCAACGAGTTTTCTCATTGTTGATTAACTTCAAACAGTAGATTCTAGTAGGGGGTAAACTTGTAATAGTTTATGATTCATTGATTGATTGAAGTCTTAAACGATAAAAAATATATAGAAAATATAGCGTCAAAAGTCAAGGCGGAATGAATAGTAGCTAGTTTGAACAATTGTCTTAATAACCCCAACAACTAAGAATTTAACTTATTTTAGGTATTCATTTAATCTTGTTTAATTTCAACGTAAGTTATGAACTTTATTTGGTTCTTTATAAAAAATTTAAAAGTATAGTCAATTGAAGTTTTAACTTACTTTTGAAAGACCCGATATAAAAACCATAACGAACAAGAATTTTAATATCTCGAGATAGGCACACGGTCGGTCATGAACAAACTTGTAAATGACGCTATCATTATTTGAATTTGGAAAATTATTCAAAGTTTTATATTTTATTTGAAATTTGTTATGGTTATTGTTCACTGCATTTATCTTATTAACAGATTATACCAAGTTCTGTTAACACAGAGTTTACTATTTTAGTTCACTTTATAGTAAACACTTTAACTTGGAGTAACGCTTCATCAACTGCAGTCTTCTAACGTCGGGAAGCCGTTGTAAGGACGTCTTCTTCTATCCACAATTTAGTTTACGTAATGGTAGTTTTGTATTCCAGTTGTTTAGCTGATATCACGTGACTCGGAACGAGATTATGATAGAATCTTATAAAGTTTTAGTTTTTATTAAGTCTAATATATTAAACAATTGTTTAATATGTAAATTTCTATTTATTATTCTGATTTATCTAATGTTGAAATATTATTTACTTCTAAAATTTTGTTATTGCCGACATTTTGAATAACTCTGGGTTCAAGATATCATTGCATATGGCCGAGCTCTGTTGTCTGATATATAGATCTAACATTGGCTTATTATAGTATTATATCTGGCATGAAATTATAGTGATATACTGATAATTTAATTGTGAAAAACATGTTTTTATCGTACTCCAGCGCCTAAGAATAAATTATAATAATAATGTTTTTTTTTTTATTTTGACTGTTGAACACCTCTGTTGAACACTTTGAACACCTTTCTTAATAACCCTAACAAGTAAGAATTTTGCTATATTTAGGCTTTCAATAAATCTTGTTTAATTTCAAAGGATAATGATCTACTTAATTTTGTTTTTTATAAAAAAAAATAAAATATATATTAAAAATAAAACTATACTTAATCGAAGTTTTAACTTATTTAGATATCGAGTCTAAATAAATACCAAAACAATGTTTTACTTTGAACGTTTTCTGTCATGCCACCGGCAAATCTTTCTTGGAAACAGAAGGGGTAAAAGTGATCATCCGGCCTGTTAAAATTGGAAACTAGATACATAGCGTTCGAATACGGAGACAAGTTACTGAATATAATTACAATAATTACAAACAATTCAAAAAAAATAAATGTTACCACGTCATTCCGCACCAACAATAACGTCCAGAAGTTACTCAGTTTAAAACCAGACAAGCCGTTGTGAAATAAAACCGATGTTTATAAATTAATTTTCAACGAGTGTAATTTAATCTGCATTGGACAAACAGGAATAACTTTCCATCAAAGATGAAAAAAAAAAATCTACCAAATAAGAACATTTATGGAAATACATGTAAATCAAATTATGTACCTTTTATGTACCAAATTATGCTACCTGAGAGATAGAAACATACTATACGGATTTTGAAACCATGACATATATATATATATATATATATATATTTATATATATATATATATATAAGGTAAAATTATGGGTGGTATCAAGGAGTATGCAATGTACTAAGCTTTAAAAAAAACAACAAAAACCAACATTAGGATGATCATCTTCTTTTCTCCTCGAACAAGCTATATGACAGGACAATCAATTTACAAGATATCAGGATTTCAGATAAACATCGTCATAGGTTTACATAACCATGAGATGACAGTTGTCTTGGATCACTACACGGGGCGCACCCAAAGTTAAATATTGTATATGTATAAGTGTCTGTGTTTATGTGTATTTTAAATGTTTTAACAACCTCAGAAGAGTGGTTAACATTATTCTGAAGACGGAGTAAATTTCCGAAACGTCTTGGAAAAAGAATAGAAAATTAATTCAGGTGACGGACAAAACCTAAGTGAGCAAGCTTTTAAATTGAAGAAAACTTCTGATGTAAGATAGAAATAAAGACGGATTTTTTAAATAAATTATACACTCCAAAAACCGCCAAAAGCGTATTGGTTGTTACTACCAAACTAAATGTCAGTTCGGAATTTATTTATAATAAAAACAAACGTATCATATCTTCATATATCGAATATGTGACAAATATTTATGTAACTTATAGATGTAAAGAGAAGAGTAACGTCGTGTGTATACAGTAACCTGTCTAAACATAACAAGAGAAGTGTATGTCTCACATCTCTCTAGAGATACAGCCATTGCCGTTGTTGAAGTCTTCATCCAGCTAATGGACTAAGAGAGAAGAGCGAGTATATTCTAAGTGATATCACTCATCATTGTATCAGTAGAGATTGTGTAATGTTGGATGCTTGCTTCTCAAAGAGAATTTTTACTTTTACACTAAAGCAGAAGGGATAATATCGTGATCATCAACACAAATTGTTTTAAAATTTTAACAAATATAATTTATATAGATTGACAGGATAATAAGGAATCAGTTTTGAGTTAAAGTATTATTCTACTCGTTAATAAAAATAAAGACACTCAATTATATTCCAATTGATTTCCAACCAGCCTCGTCAACTTCATCTCAAGTCAACCACAGTTTATTTATTTTGAGCCCTCCTTAACACACAATAAGGCACCTTACCCACACTTTGAAAAGAAATGGACTTATTAGTAAAACCTTATATTCTAATTGGGATTCCAGACAATGATTTTAGGGACAATTGTTATATTAGGAGAGACGCCTTAAGCCACGAGCTACCAGAACACCTAAGAATAATTTCTTTTTACACAATATTAGAAAAGCTCGATCTCTATACCTGTATAATCAAACAAAAAGAACACAAAACACAGGTGATGGTTAACAGAGATTAAGTGTAAACGTATTATTTGTGTTAACATATACTCTTGATCGTTTATTTTATGTAAGAGTGCAATTCGATGGAAACAATGCGACATATTCCAAAGTACTTTATGAGATGACTTCTAGTGTTTTAGAATCACTTTAAGTTTTATCAACATTCTAAATAAACGTATTTTCTAATCTGCATAACTAAACATCGCCTTTTAGTTTTCAAGAAAGCTATTCAAGTCTGACAACTTACATAGAGTTTAGAAGAAACTTTACAACTAAAATTATGTTTATATGTAAAGTTACGTCAATAAACTTATTTCTTAACTACCATCGCAACTAAAGATGATTTTTACTTCTCTGAAGTATGTGCAAATATAGTAATTCAAAACGTTCTTTTAAAATAACTTGAATGATTTGGAACTGTCTAGAATTTTTGAAACTGTTATTTTTTAATGACCTCTAAAAATCTTGAGGTAAATATAAAATTTGGAAATGGGTATTTTATAATAGAATTCTTTCTCCGTTAACTTTCACACAATTCAACCACCGTTTACATTATTTGAGCCCTCTATCCTTCTTAATACAGGTTGGGAAAAAACAAACTGTACAGATTAACTATTTGTAATAGTGTCCACGACCTCCGGTGTCCTTCTTTATTAAAAGTGCCACCCTAAACCATGGAGCTACGAATCAATATTGGAGTATCTAGACCAATTATGGACGTTTTTTTCTTCAAAATGTTTTATTTTAAGTTTTCTGTTCTTGATATAATGAAATACAAAAGCATTGCTGTAAAAATGTAAAGTACAGAACAATAAATGGGAGAGGTAATTTTTGGTGTTGTTACCTATCTCTTAAATTTCACGTTATTCTAACTTTTACGGCAGAGCCCAAGGTTATTTTATTTTTCCAACCCCTAACTGCCAAACTGACGCTTTAGGGGTGTTATCAAAAACTTCGTTATATTTGGATGAATAGAAGGTACTACAACGGAAATTCGTTGTATGGAATTATGTATTGGTCAAAAAATAGAAAAATTAAAATTTATCCTATTAAAAGGTTTGGCTGAATTGTAACCAACTTTGCTTCTCGGGGCGAGTCAGTGAAAGTGATCTATGGCTAGGTCTAAAGTCAACTTTCGCCTACTCGTTTTGACAGTAAAATCGTATGTCGGTAGATTTTGAATAAAAAAAAAATCATATTTGATGAATTATGAAAATATGAAATATTAATGTTAAAGGATGTGCAATTGTAGTACAAGTTGTACGCAATACAGATCTATTACGGTTATTTCATATAAACTAACATGCGCTACAGAAAATTTAAATGAAGATGTAGAAAGTTTTCAAAATTAATCGAATTCAAGAAACGTTGATATTTCTGTAATAAATAAAGAATTATAAGAATAAAAGATTCTTGTATAATTGTTGAAAAAATAAATATTTGAAAAGTTAGATGAAATAGTATGATTTGAAAGTTGAATAAAACTTAAAGAAACATAGATTTCGAAAATGTGTTGTATAAGTTTAGTTACGAGATTAAAGTTTAATAGGAAATTAAAGTAAAAAATTCAAAATTTGAATAAAATAGAGAGGCTATAGTTTTCACGCCCTTGTGTGAAAACGAATAAAGATAAAATATCAAAATTAATAAAAGATGGTTAAAATCATATATGATAAAGAATAAGTAAGTCCGAGGGTGATTCAGGGTAAAAAAGGTAGTGTGATGTTGAGTGCGAAACTACGTAAGACGGGAAGGTCAGACAGCATTTTAGTTACGACCAGTGTATTTATTTCAGAAACTCAACAAAATGGTGAAGTTTTAAAAATGTAAATCAAAATGTGTGAAAATTTAAAATTGAAAATTACGTCGATCGTTGCGTAAGGAATTGCGGGAAACGGACGGACCGACAAACATCACGCGAAGTTCTCGTGAAAGACGACGCGAAGGACTACTAAATGCCGACCAAGAAAAAGTGAAAAATACCTCAGGAAAACCGTTAGCAGAGGTTAAAGAAAAGACAATAGAGAATTCTGCAGTAGTAAGTTTTGAACTGCAGAGTTCCAAACTTCAGACTTCGTGACGTAGAAGTAGGAGGAGTCATAGTACCAAAAGACAGCTACAGTAATGAAAATAATTAATTTAATTAAAATAATTTAAACACAGGATTAAAGGACTGGAACAATTGTTAATAACTCATAAATAAATATCATAAGCACTAGAAATAAAAATAATACAAAAGTAACGTCATAAATAGGAAAAGAAGGAACTATATTATTACAACCTTGAGGGGAATAAATTGGTAATAGAATACGATAGTTTCAAGCTACTATGCCAGACAGAACGGAACTCTCAAAATGAAAATTTTACAGGAAGGTAAGTGGTTACTATACCCGACAGGACACTCTGAAAAAATAATTTTACAAGAAAGTAAGGGGTTACTATGCCCGACAAAAAAAGTGAATTTAAGTAATTAAGAAAAATATAATTAAACTTATAAATAATAAAAAAATTTTTTGGAAAATCAGTCAGTAATAAAAGGAGAAGTATTTAATTGAAAATAAAATCAAGTTTTGGAAATTGAAATGTTGAATTTGTGAGTCATCAGTGTTTTCAGTAAAAAGTGTGAAAACACAACATCCAGTGTTTAATAGGAATTAATATGTCACCTGAAACTTACTAAGGATATGTGGATTAGTCTTACATCATCACAGCAACCAGACACCAGAGAATTAAACCATTCAGATATTTTTTTATATAAATATTTTAAGTAAAATATTTGTATGATAAATCTGGATAACTGATTAGATTGTTACCTGAGAAATTAGTGTCCAGAGATTAAAGAAAATAAATCCACAAATAAATGTTTAAATAAAGTAAAACTTTAAAAAAAATTTCTTTTAGTAAATTGCCTATCTGCTGTTGAAATAAATAAAATTAGAAAAATAATAAGTTTTGTTAGCGGAATATTTTGTTGTTTTTATAGTTATATAAGTTAAATAATTTGAGTTATTTTGTTTTCATAAGAACTTTGATTTTTCTTTCTTTGATTTAACTTGTGACAATTTCACACTTAAGGCTTCTGATCGAGTCATATCTAAAGATCAGCTGCTATGAGATTGGTCGCCCCCACAATTGTCGCGACCAACACCGGCCACCGGGGCTTTCACCCGATCGGAACCGGCGGCAGAACTCACCTCGAGAGGCTTATCTATGAGGGGTATTACTTCCGTTGGTTTATCCCACATCTTCAAATATTTTCGGAGTTTCCCCATTAGTCATGTAACCCTTGAAAGGAGCCCTTACAAGGTACTATCAGCCGGGCCAGCTGAACCAGGGTTTTTGAAAGAGGTGTTCCTCCTCTATTCCTCCTTCTTCCTCATCATAAGAAGAGCCCCCGGGCTTGGGACTGGCATAGCGGAGTTATTTATATTGTAATTGTAAGGTTTTTCATTTGAATTGGTTGAGTGGATGTAAATTGTTTGTATGTGTTAGGTTAGGGGTTAGGCGTAATTTATAATGTGCGTATTGTGTTTTTTGAAAGAATGCATTGTATTTGGTTCAATCTGTGTTTCAGAACGAGTACAATCTCTGCAGTTAATTGTAGATACAATGTCATTAGAAGGATCGCCAAGGTGTTTAATATGAAGGAAGTTGGGGAACACGATGATTGGAATGTCTACTGGACAGATTATTTTATCTCTACTGAACGTGCCAGAGATATGAAAATATTTCAATTAAGCTTAGCCGAATAACCAGCCAAAGTTAGGTTAGGTTAGGTTATTGAGGGGGGGCTGTAGATTTATTTTTTCAATAAACGTAAGACCGAAAAATGGCTCTGTTTTCATAAAATTTTGTTGAGAATTATGTTCTAAATAATTTAAACACTTTATAAATAGGTTAATAAATATTACGTACATTACAATGTACACAATTAGGCCTAGATTTATTTGTAAAAAATTACCCCAAAAGCTTCAGCTTAATTGCGAACAAGTGATCCACTTTCACAAGTGGGATTTTTTTTGTCTTTAATTTCTCTAAATTAAAAAAAAAATGTAGGCCTAATTGTGAACATTGTAATGTAGGTAATATTTATTATCCTATTTATAATTTTTTTAAATTATTAAAAGCATAATTCTTAACAAAATTCTATGAAAACTGAGCCAGTAATTGTTCTTAGGTTTACTGATAAAATTATCAATCTACAATTCCACCCTCAATAACATAATCTAACCTAACATTGAACATTGACTGGTTATTCACCTAAACTTACTTGAAATCTTTTTTCATATCTTTGGCACGTTCAGTTGAGATAAAACTATCTCTCCAGTAGACAATCCAATCATCATGTTCTCCAACTTCCTTCATATCAAACACCCTGGCGATCCTTCTGATGACATTGATCTACAATTAACTGTGGATATTGTACTCGTTCTGAAACACAGATTAAACCAAATACAATGCAATCTTACAAAAACACAATATCATGATCATAAAATTACGCCTTGTCCTATTCTAATTTATTTGTTGCATAGCAACGAGATTTCTCATTGTTGACTAATTTCAAACCCTGAAATCTAGTAGATGGTATTATTATTATACTAGAAGTAATTGATTGATCGAATTAATAAACGAAAAAAATGTATACTGAAAATATAGCGTCAAAACTTCAAATATAGTTCGTACTCCTCACATATAACCAAAATATGAAAAACATGTGATATTAAGGATATAATAGAGGTATGTAAGCCTGAAAATGTAAATACTATCGCAGGTTGTGATTGGGTGAAAGCCTCTGTCGCGTGGATACTGGGAACTACGAATTACACTAATATCTCGATGATAGGTTGGTACACTTGGTTCTAGATAATGCTAAATAGTTAGAGAAGAGGAATGCTACATTTAAAACGTGCATCTAATACAAGGAATAGAGAGAAACCTTGGTTAGATTGATATAGGAGATACAGGAAAAGAACATGATTTAGACGTCTGCTCTTTTGTAGGGGTCAATAACACAAACGCCTGGACCTATTTATTAAATTTTGTCGGGCCTTTTTTCCGCGCAGAACCGGACAATCTGGTTGATACCGAAAGACCATCAATAACTAAAATACCAAAGCAATTTAGCGTTCAGACGAAAATTTACCCAAACCCACTACTAGCTCTGTCACTCATGGGCGATTGGCTTAAAAGTCTAGACGAATTTCCCAGCGGCACTCTTTGTTCTAAACAGAGAAAATGTCACTGCATTTGGCACAGCTAATACAATCTGTACGATCCATGGTGGCCTAGATAATCCGAAATTTCCTTACCAAACTATTTAGGATGATGAGGTCCTTTAAACTCAATCCTGTGCGGGTTATTACTCTGTCTTGTGGAAAAAACTATTGGAGCCCTTCAGTAGGTACCTAGTTTTAAGACAGAAGTATTGGTCACCTATTTCCTGAACCAGAGTTTTCACTAAGCCATGGCCGAGTATGTTTACAGGCCTCAGCAACCGAACTAGCCCTTAGACGATGTTATTATTGATATCTGTGATATGACTGAAATTTTCCTTCCGGACTTGTTTGAGAGAGACCTTTTACGGATAATTTTTTCTGGTATATGCTCAGAAGCCGCCTCAAGGTTCGCAACAATTTATCGCTCACATTTCATGATGGAATTTCACACGACAGTTCAAACTATTACCCGAGCTATCCAAATTAATAGACCCACTTCACACCTACCGACACTAAAGCAACCTGCCAATCCCAACCAACACACAAATTACCGTCAAATAGCTTCCAGCAATTATCCACTACTCCTTATGAACTAAACACGTCGGATGATGAATAAATATAGGCCAGATCTAATTACCATCCCAATAGAAATAACTCGTATAGACAATATTTATACAAACCCATCAACCGTTCTTAGATTTTAAACTAGTTTGGAGTGTCTAACGGATCGACCACCATCTTCCAGGTATTACTTTAACCCTTAGCACTATCACCAATACCAACCATATGACACCAGTAATAAAAAACGAACGTCACAGTAGCTGTCTCTATGTAGTCGTGGTACAGACAATCGTTGACCAACATTAGTTCAATACTTAATTGACAGCGGACTCACCTATTCATTAGTTCCTCAACCATTATTTAATGTTTTCACCGAATCCCACAACCTAATTTAAAAAGTCACTAGCACTAAAGTCTCAGCCCAGACGACCAGTGGACAGCACTTCCACTTCACACAATTAGCTACTGTACAATCCATATAAAAACCAAACATTTTTTCCAAGGATTTTCCCCTTTCAAAATAGGACCCACCCTGCCATATCTAATGATTTTGGTCTACAATTTATCCCAGGAAGGAAGACCATAGCTACTATAGATTTCATGAGAAGCGACTTGGTTTTCCCTTACACCTCTCCCTTAATTTGTACGATACATCAGAAAGAACTAACCCTATCTAAAACCTTTAAAAATAAAAAAATAAATTTCGTTTATTTTTTAATGCACTTAAAAACGCAAAAGTTTTTCAAAAGATTTGTCAGTGAGCACCTATTACCTATGAGAAAGCTATATTCCAAGTTTCATTGCAATCCGTTCAGTAATTTTTGAGAAATCGTGATAATTAATTATTTAACTTATTATAAATTTAATTAGTCTATCGAGTAACAAGAACTTGGAATGTTAATTGGAATAATGGCTAATTAATTTAAGGACCAACACGCTTACCCAAATCACTAAGTTCGACAAATTAAAGCATGCCTTGGAAGAATGGTAGCTATACACCTCAAACCGTAGGTAAATGTTGCAAATTATAACACTGCCTTGCAAATAATTTGGAATAGGTGAAATAATAAAAAAAACACAAACCTACAATATTCTCAAAATTTTCATCAAAACTTCAATTTGACAGTTATCCGTATTTTTTTTTTTTTTTTTTTTTTTTTTTTTTTTTTTTTAAATGAAGTCGGCTATCAGCTTTATATTTTATCACGAAATTTCTAAACTCGACTGCAAAAGATTTTGTTCAAAATTTAGTTAAATGTAAGTACGATGATCCCACCTCCTGTAGAATATTTCAACAAAAATTACATCATGGTCCAGTATTAACTAGCTAAAACAAAATCCAATATTAAAAACAATATTTTAATCAAATGCAAAGTGTTTTAGGTACAAGCGAAACAAGTTTTAGGCCCCATTTAAATATATAAATATTTTTTCCACTTTTTAACTCATAACTACTGAACTGATATTTTCAGTGACGAATGGTCTTGGTTGGTTTGAGGATGAGTGAGTGAGAAAGTTTGTCAGATGATTTTACAAAGTTTATTTTATAATCCTTGAGGCATTTGGAAATTACATTGCGTGATAACGGTTTGGCGACTGCCTAAATAGTTCCGTGTAAAAATAAGATGAATGTTATAAAATTAAATTTACGTTTTTTTATAAAAATTATAATTTAAGTGACTGAGAAAGTTTTTACTCGATTATTATATTTTTGTCCGAACCGTTGGGGGGGGGGGGAGATAGGAGTTCTAACTATTCAAAATATCTTACATTTTTTGTGAATAGTTAAAATAGTTCAAGATTTTCTCTAAACATTAAAAAATCTAATTTAATACCAACCTTTAAAAAATAATAACCTGCACGTAATACTAGGGATATATTTAAGTTTCTAGGAATATATCATGTCTCCTGGTTTTAATTGCAAAGAGTAATGAAAAGTATTTTCCGACAGTTTTAAGGCACACCTAGGTGACGATGGTGATTGTAATTTGTTGTTACAGTTTTAAGGCACAACTAGGTGGTGATGGTGATTGTAATTTGTTGTTACAGTTTTAAGGCACAACTAGGTGGTGATGGTGATTGTAATTTGTTGTTACAGTTTTAAGGCACAACTAGGTGGTGATGGTGATTGTAATTTGTTGTTACAGTTTTAAGGCACAACTAGGTGGTGATGGTGATTGTAATTTGTTGTTACAGTTTTAAGATGGCTTACGTTAAATAGAACTTCTATTTATGTTAATTTGCAATAAGGAATTTTATTAGAAAATAGCTAAATATGCACTGAAATGTGAAAAAAGGTGTGATTCTGTAACAAAATATTTTACTTGAATAATTTAAACTTATAAGGGAAGGGTAAAATTATCTCTTTCTGCCAATAATGTTATTATAAAGCACAATACTTGATTTTCTCACAAATACATAATATACAGAAAGGTTGTGTTGGGTAAAAAATAAAATAATCAGTTTTTACGGATTTTCTGTTTAGCAATACTTTCCAAAATATAGGTAATAGACAGAATTCTATGTAACAGGTAAAACGGAAGCTAAGTCGAGTATTCTGCGGCGGTTTTGAGGTCTGCTGAGTCCTATAAAGTAGTTTCTAGTATCTCTATTGTCTGTTGTATATGCAGTGATTAACAGCACAAAAGATGGCCCTATTATAATGAAATTTTATATAGATACTATATTTCTGCACGTTTTTCGTTTGGTAATTAATAATATGTCAGTGTTTTTTGGGCTACAAGAGCATTATAAGTGAGAATATGGAAACGCTTTGTTTGTGTTCATAAGGGCTATGTTAGGGCAACATTAAATCAAAAACTGTTTAACAAGTTTTGAAAAACATTTATTTTATATTTTGTCCTTATACCAATTTTTATCATTTGTTATTTACTAAAATAAAAAGTTTTAATCGATGGTCAAAATATGAAACCATTCAGAGCGATCCAAATTTACCAAATTAGAATAAACATTTGGTCTGAAAAACAATGAATGGTCAAATATCTTCATTATAAACTGTGGGAACCATCCCTAATCCCTAATAATCCCTAAAAACAAATCAAAATCAAACAAAACCAATCAGCAACTAATACGTTAGTTCTTTATTTGTCAGCCAAAAGTTGAAAACGAACCATTACCACTGTTCCCTAATCAATTTTATATTTAAATAAGGCGTAAACTGGTTTTTGTTATAAATTGGTCCATAAGTGTAAAACGTATTTATTTAAAATTTAACTCTTTTGTGTGAATTATTCCTGAAAATCTAGTTCAACCCAACAAGTGTTCGGGATATTAAATCGTCATTGTTACTAAACAAGTAATGAAATTATTATGGCTAATTTTATAAAATTACATCTTCATAAAAACCCCATGGGCAATTATTGGTTTTTACCGATAACTGACGAACGAGCGTTTTTTGAGAGGTGACGACCATAAAGTGTGATTAAAAAAAAAATGATCAAAATCATTAGAACCAAATTTATAAAATTGTTTTTATTATTTTTTTTATGTCATCAATTTCCAAATTTTAAGATATCAAAAAAACTGAGAATAAATTTCTAACTTGTAGACAAAATAATTATGTCAACATACCAAATTTTATTGAATTTCGTCCATGTGTTTGTGCTGTATAAAACTACACATACAGCACGTAGACAGACGTACATCAGTCCTAAAATCAACTTTCCTTTTAAACGCAAGATCCATAAAATAATCTACATCCATTTTATAATCCATCACTTTAAAATGTTTACGTAGTCAGATTGCCTATCCTACCCCTTATTAATATTCCTCGACCAAAAACACATTTAGACTTTGTAAATAGTAGTTGATATTAATTGATGGAAATTTTATATTTTTTGATCGATTTTGATAGAATTCTTTATATTTATGTGATTTTATTTCGAATATAAAATCTGTTTAATAATACTTGATCGTCGTAAAAGAAAAATATGAAAATAAAACTAAAATTGTCTTTACTCATTATGCGAATAAGAGTATAAGTAAACAACTTCAACCTTCTTTTTGGATTGATCTTCCGTTTCAAGTCCTCCGAAAATAAAAAAATATAATTATACTTCCTTCGTCATTCTCACTGTTGATATAGTTGTCATCTGTAAGCATTGTAACGGGCACAAACTTTAGGATATAAACATGATTGTTTAGTTTGCAGTTGAAAGTGATCACCCTATGGAAATGTGTAATAAGATTTTTGAAAACGTCAAAATAACGGCCAAAACAGTTTTTGTTTATATCTTGTTCAACTTAGAACACACTAAATTACATACAAATTTGCATATTTCAAATCTACCTGTAATGGTATTAACACGATATCACAACAATGACAAATATAGAAGTTATTAACTAAAATGTAATCTCGATTCCTGACCTCAAAGGTAATGTGACATTGATATAGTTACGAGACCAGGCAGGGCCAACACCGACACGAACTTAGCGAGTGGAGAGGTTCACAAGTACAGCTTCGAGGCCCGCCAATACGAAGACAATGACACGAGCCAAGCGAGTTGAGTTTAAAAAAAAATAAAATATATATATATATATATATATATATATATATATATATATATATATATATATATATATATATATATATATAAACACGTTTTTATTATACAGCCGACGACAAGGGAGTAATGATATCCCTAATTACAAGGTTCTAAAAACCTGTGTAACAACTGTTTAAAACAAATATGAAAGAGATTCCTTGATTTAATAATACAATATAACATTTCCCACAAGTACAAAGAGACAAAACTTAAGACATTACATTTAGAGCATTATACTTGTATTGTGTTTTATGATAGGGTAAGGTAAGCGCCATGATAGCTCCCGTTAAATTATTAGGAAATATTTCTGTATAATTTTAGACTAATATTTATAAATAATATATTAAAAGAATTATAATATTGTTAACCCAATTTCAAGCGTTGTGTTGTAAATCTGTCTAACTACTGAAAGTAATTCCTGTATTGAACATAAAGATCACAAAAATTTACAATTAAGATATATTTTGCATTATAAAATTTTGAAGAAGGTAATATTAATAAAATACGTGCAACGATACAAGAGGTAGAGAGGGATGTATTATCGTGAAGGCAGTGTTATACCTGAATCGTGCTTAGAATATCAACAAGGCTGTTGTTAGATTGGTATCATAATAATATTAGAAATCACTTTACCTTTATGTGAACGTACTTTGATATGAATTAGGACATTATTTTAATAAATTACAAATAAGTTTGTAACACTATCAATGTTACCAACGTCATTAATTTAAAATAACAGCTGATATGCTGATGTGATAGGTCGTGAATTTTGTTTAAAGCGGTTAGTGGTTTATTGACGAATTCTCTATTGATAACGAGATGTGTGGAATGTCAAACAAAACAAAATGAAATATTAAAAGCTATTTTATAAGATTTATATGCAAGAAGAAAATTTTGATAAACAGTTAAGATTCCCACCACTTTGAAATTGTTTCAACTGTATTGGTAATCAATACTTTAGTGATAGGGGCTTGAAATGCTGAGAGATAGTAACTAAATCTGCACCTTTTTTATCTGGGGTCAGATTTCTCACTTTCATCTTTCATATCAGGTCTCTCTTGACCAACTCTTGACCTCGAATGTTATTGAAGTATTCGAGGGCTAGGAGCTCATATTTTATTCTTTTTTTTTTAAGGCGATTTTTACCGAGATGTTTTTGCCTAAACAAGATGTTGTATAAACAGCAACAATGGTTATATGACAAATATCTCTAGATGGATTGCATGCCTAATTATCACCGTTATTCTACAATAATTGATATTTTATATTCATCATGATATTAATTATTAATTCTAATTTTATTTTCTATATTGTGTATTACAGATGCTCGTTTCGATTCATGTAATAATTTAAAAAGACCATGTTTTGCCTGTGAATGTCACTTGTACGTACTGTAATGACAGGCCAAACTTAAGGCTGATATAGACAAGCTTCAGAAATTCGAAAAACTCTTTTGGATTAGTTTTCGTCCGAGAGTGACAGGTTAAAGAATGTGAACTAATAAGGAGTTACATGACTTGAACAGAGATGTTTATTTGTCTCGGTTTATTAAATTGGGGGTAGCTCAGCTAGGCTGTCTATGTTGGATGAGTGGACAACTCCGAAATAATTTAATAAATTGATGACAAAGGTGCTCCATGTGACCAGTAGAGTCAGTCGACAAACCGAAGGGAAAGTGGCTGAACGCAGGACACAATTTGGGGGGTAGGAAATTGAACTTTTGAAGGGAAGAACAGAGTTAACTCCTGGAGGCTATTGTGAAGATGCAGACTCAATAGCGGTTGTCGCGCCAAGAATGAATGCACGTATTGTGTTTGCTAGATTGATTATTAACACTGAAATTTTATATATTTGATTTTATTATATTTTCATATTTATTTCAATGCAAAGTAATTTAATATTACATACAATTATGACAAAATTAACTACTTATAAATTTAGGACACGGTTGCTATTGATAATCCGTAGTAGATAATAAACTTGACAACGCTGGGATTATTTTCTTGACGTAAGTTGTGTACATAAACTGTTTGCATCTAGTTAGTTAAATTTGAATATAGTTTAATTATTGTCGAAGATATATTTGACAAAATTAAGAACATCATTGAAACAATTAAAACATCAAAATAGAACTAGTTCAAATCTAAAACGTTTTCTGTTCAACTCCTTAGAATTCCAGTTAACAATGCCTTGAGAACAATAAAATGAGAGTTTAATGTAAGATGTTTTATTGCAAAATAAGCTGTATTTGAAATTCATACTAAATCATCCTCAAACGTTCATTGTTAAATGCAAGTTTTATTCTTTGTAAATACCAACTTATTGAGGATTAACGTTCATTATGACTAATACAATTGAATTTTCTTTTACTATAATCATTTCAAAAATATCTTAAAATTCATCACTGTATGATCTCAACCTCTAAAAAACACTACAGTAGATAGTTTTACGACTATCATTATATAGGTAATAAATATCTATATTTCAAGCCAATTATTAAAAGGTAAATTTCTTTTCTATTTTTCCAAAACAACTATTATTTCCCTCTAAGAAAATGGAGGTTGTTAAAATTATAATTGAAAACAAACTATGTTGAATATAATTAAATGTCACAGATACTTGAGTAAACAATGTGTTCATCTGTGCTTGTCGTAGATATATGAATATGTTTTGCGTTCACCTGTTCTCTGTTGTTACTAAAACATAATTGCATTTGTTTCCTTTTGTACTGCAATCAGCAATAGCGTTCAAGACAACAACTTGACATTATGTTTGGAATGTGAGATTTCTGTTCTTTAAAATCGTTGTTGAATTATATTATCAAAATTTTAAAATATCTAGGATGTGAAAAACGCCAAGATCAGTTTTAAATTTCATATGTATATACCGTATGTTATTATCTGATAAATATATTTATTCTAAATCTCACCTAAAGTTTATGTACACACCGTATGTTATTATATTATGATAAATATATTTATTCTAAAACACACAGTATGTTACTATCAGAATACATTTTCTTAAACAAATTTAAGAGTTTTCTTCGTGTCTTGGAAACTTTATCAGGTTATGATAAAATTAAGTATTTGTATTTCTAGAAGTATAAATTTCCCTGAAAGATAATAATTGGAAATACAACACTTTATATATTTGTTAGTATGATTATTTTCTAGGTAAAGCTAATGTGCATCTGCTGAATCCTTTATCGTCAAAATGATAATACCATTTTTTTTTTCGTGAAAGCTGAAAAATCTACGTAGATTATTGGAAGTCCTCTGTTGATCTTGTTATTTTTAACTAAACTATATCGAAGCATTTCTACGGCGTTGTACCAAACAAAAACCACTTTTGAAACCTTAGATATAATTTTATTTTTATTATTTATTTTTCTTAAATTTGTAGGAAGTACGAATATATTACATAGGTGAAAGCCTGTTTCTTAAAAATGCATAAACATTTTTATACATCACGTTGGAATAGTTATAGTGTTGTTGTTTTATTTTTAATTTATTCTGGTTGCATTTCATATATATAATAAATAACAGTTTTAAAATTTTTAATTTCTCACAAAAATGATTTACATAGTAATTTTATAACCTTATAAATGACTACTATATATTCGGCCTATTTTGTTTCCTTTTTAATCGTTATTTGTAATAATAAATCAAAAGATGAAAAATCGTTGTACAGATCAGTGTCACTTTAGATTTGTTAGACAGATCTATGGATTAGTTAGACAAAGAATGACGTAAATTTGTGTTTCAAAACTATGCAGTTGTTCCCGGTTTGGCGTGAAATATACCATTTTACCAATTAATTAAATATTATTTTTCAACTTATATGGTATTTTGGTGACAATAATATGAATAGTTGAAACAATAATTTTTTACAGCGGTATATTACTTAGTGCGGCAAGATGATTTTTAGTGGGGGGGGGGGTATATTGAATTTTAAAAAAGTGATTTTGTGTGGTTTACTACTACAGGAACGGAGTTTATCGACACAAAATGTGTCAAAAACTTGGATGGTTACCTTAAATGAAATATTATTTTATACCTTTTTTATACAAAAAATAGTCAAATATTGTTAGACAGACATAGTTCCAAAAACCAACAGACAGACCTTTCTCCCAGTAGTATCTTTCCACTCTCTGAATATACTGTCATCACCTAAACATTTTCAGCCCCACAACACTTCTAACATCAGTTTAAATTAAATATTTGAACTGCTGTAATTTATTGCGTCATATACAACGGATATGTTTCTTTCTCTGACGTCATATTGAATTCACAATTGTGGATTCTTCTTTGAAGTTCCATTCTTTGTTATTTTATCTCTTGCTCTCTCTCTTACCATCGGATATTCCATTAAGTTAATGGACATGGAGTACATATAAAACTTCAGCTGTTCGTCAGAAACAACTATGACAACATCCTTAAGAGAGAGGTGAGGGAAGATTTCAACAGCGTGAGAGAGTTGTTCAGATTTCTAGGATCAATATTATCTAGGTTGTCATCAGACTAAAGTGAAGCCAGTTTCTTATTTAATAAATGTTTATTCGAAATTAACAATTAACTGTAGGCCAATAATATATTTTAAAACTGACAAGAACTAAAGTTTCTATTTCGAACCTTAAGTATTATAATCTACTCGAGCAAATTACACAAAATTTTCTCCCTTTGCCATTCCCAAATCTAAATAATAACCACCCTCCATCGATTCGGTGGAGCACAGTTAAAAATCGAAATTTAACCAAGGAGTTTTTTTGAAAAAATATTTATATATTTCATTATAGCCTAAATTTAATTCCTTTTACAATAAACGATAACTATCACTAAACCGTAATATCATTTTACTTTCAATTTTTAAAACTGGTTTTGTTTACTAAATATCACACTTAAACTAAAGCCATATACATAACGCAAGGGGCGATTTTTTTTATCACAGATAACTCACTAATTCCCACTTTCTGGAGAAATTTTGACCAATATGTTTGCACATATAGACAGAGAGAGACTACCGACGTTAGATAGACAGACTCATGATTCTAAACAGTACTTTTGGAACTCGAAGAATCTCAGAACTTATATATCTCCAAAAAACATGACATCTAATTTTTGATCTCTCACATTACTTTCTCTACACTACGGGATAATGTGACCGCAATAATAACACAAAGCTGTGACTTCTACAAACCTGATTATACTAAATATCTCACCTAACACACATACTATAGAATCTATCCAATAACATAGCAGTTCTGTATCAACCAATCACTACCAAGGGCATGGCTTATAGGTAGAGAAAAGCGGACTTTACTTGGGTTATAAAACGACTTGTGTAAGGGACTAAGCAGAACATAAATAGCTTATAAAATGGCGTTCACCCTAAACGCATCGGAATGAGTTAGTACAATGTTAGGAATTGTAAAATAATATTCGGAATTTAATTATATACAACCTAAAAAATATATAGAGCATCATATTGTTTTTATATTACTAAACTAATGCTAAAATATTAGTTTAATGGCGTTGAATAAAATTTTATTTAGTCATTAAAAAAAAATTTAAATCGGTCTGTTTATTCCCATTTATTTCGTTTTACATTGTTTACACTCCCTCCTCTCATTAACAGAATTTATTTCTTTACACATTGATTTACCGTCGTAATTGTTAAGATAAAGCTTTATTTGTCTAAGTTTAAGCTTTTAAATCATGTTTACAAGGTTTACATCTTGTTTCTTTATGCCATTGTAATTTCTTCGGTAAAATCCATTTTTTATTTATTTTTTCTGAACCTTCTGCGTTGTTAAGACAAAACTTCCTAATTGTCTTTCTATTTCTTTCACAATTTGAGAAAATATAATGATGGGGAAAAATATTAATTGATTTACGTTTTGAGAAATAAATTCGCTGCATTTTAGATCTGCAGTATATGGTAATGCGTTTGAAGTTTGGTTGACAGTGTACAAAATACATTGACTCTCTGAATCGAATGGGCGTCTTATACCTACTAGTGATCATTATAATATATGTTTGCTGCACATATTTATGTTTTACTTGGAAAGTTTATCATTTTATTTTGTTTTTGTCATTAGACAAATTTACCGGAGGGTATTTTTGTATAAATGTTTTCCATTCGAGACGTGTCGTAAATATTAAGACAGACTCATTTTTATTTATTTTTATCTTAATTCTTTTTCGTGCCCCCCCCCCATCCCAATATAATTCTACTTTACATTTACATAGAGGTACATAGTCGAAGAAGTAGAGGTGATCAGGTTTTGACAACTGTTTTAATACAGTAGTCGTTTTTTTCTTTAAGGAATCAGTTCACTCAAAACGTGTTCATTACATACGTTAAATACACAAACGATATTTCAAGAAGAAGAAAAAGTCACATGGTGTAAACTTTGGTAGGATGTTCCAGTGTAGGCCTAGTGGACAAAAACTGCTTCACTACGTGAGCAGTCGCATTGTCCTGATAAAGATTGAAACTATTTTCCCACACTTCTGGTCATTCTTTCCGACTTCCACTCTCGTTTCTGATAAACGTTCCTTATATAATAATACTGTTTCTCTTTTGCACCTTCTGGAGCTTTTTTCCTAACATTATTCCAATGATATCAAATAATAAAATGAGCATGGATTTTAATTTGAACATCTTTTGATGGGCTTTTTCACTTTCATTTAACAAAAAACGAACTGACATGTTATGTGACTAATAGTAGTGAATAGTTTTTATTTGGTTTTGGTGATGATGACTGAACAAATAGGTAAGTTAAAAAAAGAGTTTTATAAAGAGTATTTGCATTCTTCAAAAATGAGTTTTCCAAACTACTTTAATATATCTAATTTTACCAAAATATAAACAGACAAATATCATATCTTTACTCTCTTTACTGATAAATTATAAACTGAAAAAATAGAAATTTTATTTATATGTTTTTCTTTTTGTGAAATTCTTTATAACATCACGAATAACTCTTAACTGAAACAAAACCATAGGCGAAATACGAAATAAATCATTGACTACTGGGAGTTATAAATACATGTTGGAACCTCTGCCAGAACCATACGTCGTGTATTTTAATGGACAAAAGTTTGGCGGTAGGGACAACGGTAAAATAATAAAGGATAATAATTAGTTCTTGCAATATATAATGGAAATAAAGAATTGTAAGTATGAGTGAATTTGTAATTTAGGAATTGTAGCAATTGATATCAAGCAATTCTAGCAACGCCGATAACAAAGACTATAAACTGTCCACCAATATTATTCACTGGAGTCATTTGGTATATTTTTAGGTACGGTCATTATATATATTTAGGAATGTGGTGGACAGGTTTGTGTTTGTGGGTGACTTTAATGAATTACTCACAAAATAAATTCATGACTATAATGTAATGGTATTACAGAATTCACTCGTTTGTTTTATCATGCCATAAGAAAATTATTTTTAAATCGTAAGTTTCTACAATAAAACAAGTTAACGGATGTTTCCCAGCCCCATAATGCAATGTAATGTAAACAGATCCTTTAAATATTATAACAAAATTGTTGTTGATTTTTGGGATCCTGTGGGAATTGTTAATTTGTTTATCCATTAGGACAAGTTTGTTTAAAACAGTTGTTGCATCTATATATATATATATATATATATATATATATATATATATATATATATATATATATTATAACAATGAAGCAACACCTGCTTTGCTAATTATTTTAATTTCACCTTTAATTACTTAAGCCACACGTTGGAATGCCAAATATAACAATGAAGTTGTTATATAAACTTTAATCTAATTTACTAATTTATTTAAACAAAAGCCACACGTTGGTGAGCCAAATATAACAATGGAAGTTTGTTATATGTTTTTATCTTGCCACACGTTGTGCGACCAAATATAACAATGGAAGTTAGATTTACTTATTTATTTGCAACACTACTAAAAAGGAACAACTTATGATTATTACTCATAAACAACACCGTTTACCTGGATAAAACAATCTCTTTCTTTTAATTTTTTAAAAGAACAAAATTACAATAGCAATAAACATATACATGGAATTTATACTTACTTATCTAGAAAACATTTACTCTCCATTCATTCCTTAAGATTAATTTATTTATCATAGACAATTTTTAAAATTACAAATTTACTTTATTTTAACTCTTGTTAAAATCTTCAAATTATCAGTTCCTTTTAGTTTAATATTTTTCTTTACAATTTTATTTAAGACTTTAAATTATTATTAACATTGATCATCTTTTTATTTAATCTCGGCTAGCTCAGTTCTTTACAATTAATTTAAAAAAAACAACAAAATCTTAATCTCGGGTCTTGGGTTTTTTGAATGGCTCAATCGAAAGTGAAATCAATTCTAGGTGAATTTAATAATTAACAATTAATTGGTTTTGTACTTATCAAATCTGCTGGTCCTTCTTGCTCGGTCAGTTAGCACTTTACACTCCACCTAACTTTAATTTATCCTTTTATTAAACAAAAAAAACACAAAACACCACACTGCTTAAACACTTTCCGTTGGTATTTAACGTTGTCTCTCTTTCCCAGATGCCGTTCCAAATAGGCCTCTCCTTCCTCGAAATCGTCCCAAAATCTGTCTCTCCTTTCTTGTAGTCGTTCCAAAATTACAGCACCTGTTCTACGATGATTGGTCCCTCCTTCCTCTGGTGAATTTAAACTCCTTTTCCAAATCTGTCTTTTTATTAAGAACTCCACAAACTCCAAATCTAATTTCCTTTACTAATTCAAACTTACTTTACTTCAATTCAACTTTAATTTAAACTTATCAAAACTCTTTAAATATAACGAGACTTCCTGTCCCTTACTCGCTGAAAAGAAAAACTATTCTTTTGTACACAGCGCACTCTTGCTGTGTACGCGACCTTCCGTCGTGGCGACTCTGGTAAGACTCCCCTAACAAACTATTTTCTAATGTTCCTTCTCTAAAACACTGTTTTTCGCTCCCTGTTCGCTGATTTGTCGATTTCTACCAACTTTCTCTGCTTACGACTTTCGCAATTCCTACTGGTTGTTTTTGAATTCTGCCGTTGTGTTTTTTAAGTTTGGAGCGTCTCCGATTGGCCGACCTACTTTCTACTTGCGTTTTTCTAAAATACCGTTATAATGCTGCTTTCCCTTGATTTCTCTTTTTTTCTAGTAAAAACTCTGCTACCCTAAGAATTCCGTTATGTACACACGTGTTGGCCTCAAGGTTCTTGAAATCTTAGTGTTATTGTAGCCTAGCACGTACAATTTTTATTACAGGCGGCATCTGCCGTTTTCTCTTCATTTGTTTCTTAACATGGTTCTATATTTATTATTTTATTCAAGTTATATTTAATTTATTTATTTTTAGATTTCATGATTGATGATTTTATTTAGTTTAATTTAATTGATATCATGATATCGTTACAATATATATAGTAAAAAGTCTACGTTCGCTTCAATCGTGTCAATGTGTTACCCGTGACGAGTCTCAAGGCAATGGATATGTGAATAAGTCACCAATCGTTACGCTCGAAATGGTAACGTTGCTAACTATAAGAATATCACAAATAGTCTTATCCTATAATGTAGGTGTGTTTAAAAAAGTAGTTACACCTCAACTGAATTTCATAATTGTATATATCATCACTTTCTCCACCTTGTCGAGTCTGAAGCAATCCTATTGGGTGTGTATATGTTAAAAAGTCCACTTTAAGTCCATGTTAATTATGTAGTCTATCCAAGCGGAACTGAAGGATAATTATGGATATCGCCACAAAGTTTGACTTCCACGAGGGTGTTGCTAGTTGTTGTATAAAGTACCTATTAGTGTAGCTGAAATACCTGCATCACTATATTGACTGATAAGGGCTCAACTTAAGGTTTACCGTGAAATTCTATCTAACACCGTAATGTACTTCACATGAAGTTTTCCAATCACTCAAGTAAGGGGAATTAAATTTAAGCTCCCTAGTGAGAGGGTGGATATCCAATACGAATAAACGGTTTGACTGAACATCAAGAATTGGAGCGCATACATACTTGAAACTCGAAAACAATTGTTCATAACAAATGTGAGTTTTAAATTTTTAAATTAAGTTAAAAGGTCTTTTTAAACAAAAATGTCAATTATACTAAATTTATAGGAACTTACAATATAGTATAGAATTTTCATGAACTCTTCACAAGTGTTCACTTATAGTGAGTATGGGTGTGCCAAATCCCGAAATACCCTAGCTGGATCCACAACGTTCTTCGTGTAGTCTTGATTTGGATCCCTCTCTTTCATCTATATCTTTTCAGATATTAAATCAAAACCTGTTATCTTCCCCCTTACGCTATTTTTTTCCAACTGTTTCTGATAAATCACAAACAAAATATAAGAAATATTATGAAACCTAATCTCTACAATAAAACTTTCTTTTGGATAGTCAAAACCCGATTTCGCACAAAATATGAAAACAAGATACAAAAACGTATAACAATATGAAAACAAATTATAAAACATATACACACACACACACACATATATATGTCAGGGGATTTCCACACGTCTATTCACTAAAAATGATCCCCCCAAGTGGACATTAATAAAGTATATTATGTTGTTCTACATACTAAGTGCCAATTACGTGCTTATCCCTAATTTATTTGGTAATGGTGGTAGATAGGAAAGTATTATATTAAAAATACTTCAAATATCAGTTACTCTACCTTTGAGTGAGGTTTTTAAAAAAATTACATCCTCTTTTGGAAGAGAAAGAGAGAGAGAGAGAGAGAGAGAGAGAGAGAGAGAGAGAGAGAGAGAGAGAGAGAGAGAGAGAGAGAGAGAGAGAGAGAGAGAGAGAGAGAGAGAGAGAGAGAGAGAGAGAGAGCGAGAGAGAGAGAGAGAGAGAGAGAGAGAGAGAGAGAGAGAGAGAGAGAGAGAGAGAGAGAGAGAGAGAGAGAGAGAGAGAGAGAGAGAGAGAGGGAGAGAGAGAGAGAGAGAGAGAGAAAGGGGAAAAGTCAAAAAAATTATATAGTATCCACTTTGTAACACCTATTTTAAAAGTCTTATGCAGATAATAAATTTGTCGAAAACTAAATTACTCCTTGACTTCGGTTAATGAATTCTTTCCAATTAAGTAATGTAGGGATAGGTTAACATATTAAATGGTTTATAATCAATGCACCAATTTTCACACACTCAATCACAATTAATTAAAATACCAACCAAACAAAAAATTTCCTAGTACAAAATTCAGTTCGGTTTCGTTAGTACGAAAATGGATGCAATTTTGGGAAAACAAATTAAACGTGTCATAATTTTAATAAATGGTAATTTTGTGTTTTTTTTAATACAAATTTTTACTAAACAAAAACCTCTTACTACCTTTAACAGAAATGTCACCCCAAAATTTTACTTACATTTTTTTTGGTTCTACGACATAACAACTACGTGTATGGTAGTAATGAAAATGTAAATTATTTCTGTTCCGTTGGTACACAAACGTTGTGACCAATTTCACCAAAATTTATTACTAAAATACAAGCCGAGTCGATGCTTCAAATTGATGGTCAATGCAGAGGTTATATAATACTATAAATAGCCCATTCCTGAACATTACATGAGCTATTTGCCTCTGATTATAGGCCATGTTTGCCACGTGTTCGTCTTTGGTACAAGCTTGACGCGCTTTACACTAAACTAATGCTCATTTATGTAATAAACTACTTTAGCAATGTGTTATCAGAATTCCGATATAATATTTGTTCAAAATTGTATTTTATGTAATTTTAAAATAATCGTCAGGTCGATACTCAGACATGATAGACCACGAATTTTGTTTTGTTTATTTTACTTTTCAATAAATTATAATTGTAGTATGCGAGCACATTTTGCCAATATCCGGGAAGTGTTAACGGCTTAACATTATTGTAGCTGCCATAACAAAGCATAAAATTAAAATTTTATTAAAATCAGCTGTAACGATTTTGTTCACGAGTAGCGTCTAAGGACTCAAACATAACATACTGGTCGCAGTTTATCCAAAAATATAGGTTCGTGAGATAAAATGAAATAAAATAAAATATCTGCAAAGGGGTTGCTCATTTATTCTTTCCTCAATTATATCTGAATCACATTATTTTTATGCTTGTTTTTGTGAAAAACTTGTTTTCTAGGAATATTAGGAATTTTGTATATTTTTTTTTCTTATGGTAGTTTCTTCTTCTTATTTTCAGTTGAAATATCCTACACACTAAATTCGATATAGATCTGTCTAATAGGTTGAACCGTGAAGCATTGAACAAACGACATACACCTGACATGTAGAAATTTCCAAAAATCCCCTTTTTCCGTCAGAATGGATAATAACAGTTATATAACATCTGTTTAATACATTAAGTTCAAAGAGTTTTTTTTTCATTTAGAAGTGAGATACCTTTCAGTATGTTTGCGTTTTAAAAAAATAAGAAAAAACATAAAGTATAAAACAACAAACTATAAATTTTCGAATAAATTTAGGAATTTTTACCGCCTAAATGAGTAGGTTCACCAAAAAGCCCATGGATGAAAATTTAAAAAGAACCCACGATTAAATTATCATCCTGTACATTAGTGTCGTGTGATACAGAACCATGTTATGGATATGGTTCTGGAGTTTACCATGTCCAGTGATCACGGTAATCACCTTCCGGATTGACCACAACTGAAGTGTCCTTACCAGAGCAATATTGGTCAGGAATATGACATAATAGGTGTATATTTTTTACATTCAGCTAACATTTTATAGCTAACTTTACCGTGTAAATCTGATAACAAAATGCCACGATTCACATAGGAAGAGATTGCACAAGTTTCGATGGTAGAGTGATCCACAACTGACACCCTTCCCCTCCATATGCTAGAGCTGAATAGACAGCCAGTCTCACCTCTACCATTATTAATAAGTCTAGAAGCTCAAATATGTAAATTAATTGTTTTTATATAATCGTATTTGTTAATTGTAAGTGGTTACATTCAATGTTCCATCATCCTGAAGATGGCTTCAACGTAACGACGAAACATGAAGTTGGATAAAAATAGTGAACTGTTATGAATGTATGTTATTTCATTATTATTATTTAATAAATTGACGTAACTGATATGATTAAATCGGATGGTTTTAAATTTGTGTTTATAACAACTAATTTCGAAAGTATAAATCAACCTCCGTTATCAAGTGATAAATTTAGAACATGAAAATAAGTGAAAACCGTCGTTCTTTGTGTCGAGTATTTCTGTGACTTTAATATTCAGTCTTAAATATTTTGAGTGGTTTTTTTTAATGTTATAGATATATCACGTAAAACAGAAGCTAGTATACTCTTGAAATGTCACCTATTAGTTGTTAAGTACACGAATGGTGTGAAATACGCGATTGAACTATATCAATAATGTATAGAATCTATAAATAAATTTATATATTTAGGAATTTTGTAACAAATCTCCCATCTAAACAAATCTATAAAGACTAATTTGATTCTTAAAAGGTTCATTGAAATTACACAATACTGTAGTTGCGCATGTATTGTTCTGAATGTTCTTATAAACAAATGCAATTACATTCCCACTTTAACTTGTAATGAGAGATGTGGTTGGACAAAACCGAGCTCTTTGGTGGCCGTGAGTATTTCGTGGTCGTGTGGTCGGAGACCTCGGTATGTTTTGTATTTCTCTCTGGGTCAGTGTGCATAAATAGAAACGATAGACCAGAACATTTTGTAATGGAAAATATATTGTGGAACTTGTAATAATGTCAAAACATTGAATGAAAATTTGTATTGTCAATATATTAATAATTTATAAGTTTTGTGGAGATAATAATTCTTTCGTTACACAGTGTATTTTAGTCAATGTTATTAAAATAAATAGTGTGTTACTGAGTGTGTTACAACAACTAAACTAACATTACTCTGAAGCTATTTGCGTATTCGAGGGCTGGGGGTGTTTATTATTTATTAGTTTTTTTTTTTTAAATTGCGAAGTTGACAAGAGGTGTATCACCCTAAAACAACAAGAACAGTAATATATAATCCTTAAAAAAAAAAAAAAAAAAAAAAAAAAAAAAAAAAAAAAAAAAAACATACACACACACAACTCAACTAACAATTTATTTTAATCTAATACATTGTTTCTAAAGTGTTCATGTTCAGTATTGATAACTAAATTATCTACGATTTCCATAGCCTACAAAATGTATTCTTCCTTACAAAGTTATTTTAATGGTTAAAAAAATCAATACCAAGTATGCAGATATATCAGTTGTGAAGTTCATTGCTTAAAAAATAAGTGGTTTTAAAAATTATGTCTGTTATCTAAGGAGTGGTTACAAACCTAATCTGAGGAACTGATTTTATATCAAATCTTGTATGTGTACTTATTTTGGAAATTTATGGGAACATTATTTAAAGGTGTTTGATAATTATACATTTGTGGATAGCTGCCACGAAAAAAGAAAAAAAATCTCAATTTGCCTCCACACGATTATTATTTTTTCCAAGTGTAAGTCTTTAAAAACTTTAAGACCCATTGATTACGATCTTTACAAAAATACTAGTTCCTGCGTTATCGGTAAAGAACTAAATATAGCCCATGTCCTGTAGAGCTCTGCACATAAGATAGACTGTTACATTCCAAAAACCACGTTTTTGGACCCTGGGGACTTCTAAAAGGTAATATCGTCAAAAAACTGGACTCTGTCCCTTTCACTTAACTTCCTCTATATTGCGTATATGCGAGAGAGAGAGAGAGAGAGAGAGAGAGAGAGAGAGAGAGAGAGAGAGAGAGAGAGAGAGAGAGAGAGAGAGAGAGAGAGAGAGAGAGAGAGAGAGAGAGAGAGAGAGAGAGAGAGAGAGAGGGAGAGAGAGAGAGAGAGAGAGAGAGAGAGAGAGAGAGAGAGAGAGAGAGAGAGAGAGAGAGAGAGAGAGAGAGAGGGAGAGAGAGAGAGAGAGACCCAATAAAAACATAAATAGCAGACATTAGAGTGAATAAATTAAAGGTGAACAAAAGGACCTTAGTAGAATGCGAATAAGGACACTTGAACAAAGTTTTCTATTGTTTCCACAATGTTGGTAACAAACACTATTGTCATGCCAAGTTGATACTGAAGTTTGTAGAATCAGTTTCACATTAAACGAATCCCAGCCATTGTCTGCTCAAGTTTAACTTTGCTCAATTCCGTTACTTTAGATGAAACAAGTTTATAAAGTAATCAAATATGTTGTAAATGTAGTGTGTTGTCATAAAGTACGCAATGACAGAAGGTATAGTATCACCACATCTATATCTGTATATATAGCCAATATTCTTCGTTGAAGGTGATAATATAATAACAATAAATTATACATTGCATAAATTTTACTTACCAGTGTACGAAGAACAGTATATTGGATATATTCTACCATTTTCGACGGATTATGACTTTTCGTTACTTGGGGAAAAGGAAAAACTGATTTTAATATACTGTCTGTCTATCGTCATTATCGTTGTTGTCGTAGTCTGTTTGGAAGTACGATAGTTGACATGAACATTAAGATATGAACATGACATTTGCAGGAGAAACTAATGTGATCAGAAAACCCTATTGAAATTCAGAAAAAAAACTAATTAGAAATGTACTAATCAGTTTCGTGGTCATATGTTATTCTACTTATTCGTGTATTAACACTAGGGACGAATGACGTAATTATTGTCACAAATGAGAAACACTGACCCCCCAAGAAAATATGATTTTCGAGAAAGACGTCAAATAATTAGTTATATAAACAATTCTGACCTTCAGAAGATCTGTGTAACGACTGCTTTAAAAGAATATACTCTACTGTGTAAAACCCTATCATATACCAATACAATTTTTCATTTAAACATTGTTGTTTGTAACCATGTCACACTATATATAATATTTATATTTACCTTTTTATATCCGTCATATGACTTTGTTCGTCTACGACTATATTCCATCATTTTAAATTTCACACTCATTGAGGTTATCATCAGAATATCTTAATGTTTAATTACAGAGATGTGTCTGATGATGGAACATAGTTCCGAAACGCGTAAATCCTAGACGAACAAAATTACATGACGTATAATAAAAGATAAATAAACATATTAATTTTTCATTCCCTACAATGCACTAGAGAACAACATTTGAACATTACTTTTAGAGTATCTACTTCTAATACACTGTATGATAGAGCTGGTTATATTTTATGATGGCACCCATAAACTTGATATAGTTGATTTAATTGTTCTAAAAGTATATTATTGTAATATTATTACATTCTCTTTTATTATCTTCTTTTTTTAACAAAGACAGAGCAGAAAAATAATGAATGAGATTATTTATTTTATTATCTATTGTGTGTAATTGTTTCGCTGAAATCACATATATTAAAGTCGTTTGGTAAATTAATTTCTCAATAACGGCACAGTGTGGTTGAAAATAAACTTACACTTCTCTTTAACTTTATTAAGTGTTGTAACTAAACACGATTTGCAGGAATCTTCTTTGTGGTAAAGGACTGCTTCTATGAGATTACATTTATCAATTTTGAAATTAAAAAATTGAGGGGTGAAGGTTTATATCAACAATGACGATGGATGATTATGTTAAATGGCTCGATGAGACAACAATGAGAGTTTTTTTTTCACCACTGTATCTAAAATAGCTTCTATTAACATGTTGTATTAAGAGGATACTGAATATTAGGATGAAATGATTTTTAGGATGCAATTAAAGACCTAAGGGGTGAAGTGTCAACTATTTCGATGAAGACATGTTAAATGGCTCTATTAGAAAAAAATGAGATATTATTTCACCTTTGTAACTAAAATGACCGCCATTAATATGTGGTATTAAGATACTATTAACTATTATTATAAAGTTTAAGATGATATAATTTTTCATCTATCTTAATTCAATCACGTATTTGATCAATATTTTGGCATGGATAGTCGTTGTTTACATGCATGAATGTTGTTTACCTTGTCTCATCCAATACATTCAGAATGAGATGTACAGCATTATTGAAAATATGTAATCATTACCCACCTCTGAGGAACCAGAAGCCCTAACTAAGACTAGTTGATTTAAGCCTCTTACCCCAGAAGATTAACAATTTACGTAAAGTTAAAGTGGAGAAATGTACTCTTAATTTTTAGAAGATTATACAATTAATTACAAAACCTCCCTTATTTTAGTTACGGTGACCCAAAAACTTCATTTGTTTTTTATTGAAGCTTTACATTAATGTATCACATGACTACTAAAAGTTGTCGACCTACTCTAAACCCTAACAAACAAATCCTAAACTGAAAAACACGATTCGTAAATACAGTTCCTTACTATAAAAAACGTTCCTGCAACCGGGGTTTGTTAACTTAATAAAAAAAAGTTAAATAGGGATGAATGTATCTTTCCAACAATACTGTATATATATATATTTCTTTTAAGGAATATATTTCAATTAATTCTTCTTATGTATAGAAACAAATAATACAAATAAAAATATAAAAACTGTATTTAAACTTTTATTTATGTATTTTTAGACAGCTATCTCAAACAAAAAGGATTTGCGGATAAACATTAAAATTTGTCTGTTTTTCATATTTTTCCTTACAAACTAACCCCTTATCAATTACACTGCTCATGTTTGTTTAACGAGCTTTCGTTTCATGGTCTAATGCATTGAGACTACGTGTACCGTAGAATTATGCAAAAAAATACAGTGTATTTATTGTAATATTGTATGTTGAATTACAACATGTAACCATAGAAATTTTAAATATTTCTAATTTCGTTTTATATGGTTTGGTTCGTTTGTTTGTTGTTATGTTTAGTATTTTTAATATATCATCTTTTTAATATAATATTAAACTCTTTGTTGTTACGTTTAGCATTCTTTCTATATCATCTTTTTTTAATTTTAATATTAAACTGTTTGTTGTTATCTTTAGTATTCTTTCTATATCATCTTTTTATTACGATTTTAAACTGTTTGTTGTTATGTTTAGTATTCTTTCTATATCATCTTTTTATTATAATATTAAACTGTTTGTTCTTATGTTTAGTACTCTTTCTATATCATCTTTTTATTATAATATTAAACTGTTAGTTGTTCTGTTTAGTATTCTTTCTATATCATCTTTGTATTATAATATTAAACTGTTTGTTGTTATGTTTAGTATTCTTTCTCTCATCTTTTTATTATAATATTAAACTGTTTGTTGTTCTGTTTAGTATTCTTTCTGTCATCTTTTTACTATAATATTAAACTGTTTGTTGTTCTGTTTAGTATTCTTTCTATATCATCTTTGTATTATAATATTAAACTGTTTGTTGTTATGTTTAGTATTCTTTCTGTCATCTTTTTATTATAATATTAAACTGTTTGTTGTTATGTTTAGTATTCTTTCTATATCATCTTTGTATTATAATATTAAACTGTTTGTTGTTATGTTTAGTATTCTTTCTGTCATCTTTTTATTATAATATTAAACTGTTTGTTGTTCTGTTTAGTATTCTTTCTATATCATCTTTGTATTATAATATTAAACTGTTTGTTGTTATGTTTAGTATTCTTTCTATATCATCTTTGTATTATAATATTAAACTGTTTGTTGTTATGTTTAGTATTCTTTCTCTCATCTTTTTATTATAATATTAAACTGTTTGTTGTTCTGTTTAGTATTCTTTCTGTCATCTTTTATTATAATATTAAACTGTTTGTTGTTCTGTTTAGTATTCTTTCTATATCATCTTTGTATTATAATATTAAACTGTTTGTTGTTATGTTTAGTATTCTTTCTGTCATCTTTTTATTATAATATTAAACTGTTTGTTGTTCTGTTTAGTATTCTTTCTATATCATCTTTGTATTATATGATTAAACTGTTTGTTGTTATGTTTAGTATTCTTTCTGTCATCTTTTTATTATAGTATTAAACTGTTTGTTCTTATGTTTAGTACTCCTTCTATATCATCTTTGTATTATAATATTTAACTATTCGTTTTCGTAATTTCTAAATACTTGTTCAGTGATTATATGTTTATTCTAATATTGTTTTTAACTTATACCTTTTTAAACGTATCTTTTTGTTTACAATTCGCTATTTATTAATTAATTAATTTTATATTGATTCTAATATTGTTAATTCAGAACTTCAAATAATATAATGTTATATTCCTCATAAGTATGACATTGTATTTACAATCCTTTACAATTGTTAGAATAATTAGAAATTCATGAAATACAATTATTTCCACAATATATCTTCTTACACGTCCGAATAGTCATAACTATTTTGGTACATCAAAGATTTTTCTCACAAAATACTGCAATATAAAAGAGTATTATCATATTGCGGATCATAGTAAGAAGATGTGTTAAAATTTAAAAACACAATTTTCGGTTTTAAATAATGAAATAAAAACGTTTTCGATTTTGGCCAATTGAAAATTACATGATAATTTTTTAACTTTCGATTTCAATAATTGGTTTGGGATCAAATACGGTTCGCCAATATATAAAAGTTAGGATATGCTTTCCTTTAGAACATACTAACCCTTAGGGGCTTACTATAATAATTATGGTCGTAACAATTCTTATGTTAATAGCTAGACCTACGCCTTTTTTCATAATATAGTCCTATTCCTCCTTTTATATTAGATTCCTCTCGTTCATATTGACCAAATTTTGTTCTCTTCATCCATGACTATATTAAAGTATTCAAAGACTATGTGTCTATTAGATTTTTTTTTATTTTGTTTCTTCATAAGATGGTGGTTAACCATCTGTTTTTTGTCTGTAAACAAAAAGATAATTTTAGTTAAAACATTCCTAATTTGAATTGTTTTGGTTAATAATCTACAGTAATTTAGACATACATACAGGCATACACTTTGAAAATAATAATTTATGGAGTGAAGAGGCCCACAGATATATAAAATTTCGGAATCAATATTTTCCTTCGTACTACTTTTTATATAGTTATTATTAAAAGAAATTACAACAATGTCAGAAGGAGGTCAAATTCCATGACAAGTTTATTAAAACTAAATTACTTTTTTTATTGAAGTTATATATAATTCAAGATCTTAATTAGGGCGTCCACAAAAACCTTTTAATTAAATATAATATCAGACTTTGTAATAAAACGTTGATGAAATTAAATTTCTAAAAATTTTGTTGGGTTAAGTATTCAAATAATACTCTCTATATCAAAATAATAGCCTGTTGTTGAATGAAATAAAGAAACGTTGACGAAATAAAATGTCAAATTTATTGTATGTTATGTATTAAGTACACTCTATATCAAAATAATAACTTGTTGCAGGGTGAAATAAAGAAACTTTGTTGAAATAAAATCTCCAAAATATTTTTGAAGGGTTAAGTACTCAAGTACTCTCTATATCAAATTAATAACTTGTTGCAGAAAGAAGTGATGGCCAGCTGTAAATAAACGATACTTTATATGAGTAAATGTAAGGAGATTGGGTCTAGTAATGATTTAATTACTCAGAATACAACAATTTAAAAAATATATATATATTGCTAAAATGGGAGGATTCTTTTATACATGATGAAAAATTTTGTGTTTTAAAATAACAACTAACTTCTTTCTAGTAAAAAAAGGTGATGCACACCATCATAGTACTTTAGGAGCCCCAATGTAATTCAATCAGGTTTGCTAAGTGTAATGTCTAAAAGTTTGACACTTGGGCCTTCCCTATGCCGTAGTTGTTCCGCAGAAGAATTTATAAAAATTATGAAGGCCACAGACAAACGGATGGGAATAGTAACAAATTTGTTTCTTACGTTTACTGAATATTCGTCTAAGACTTCTACTAAGCGTACTTCCTTAAAACAAATATTTTCTCAACAATTTAATTATACATATACAACTTTTTTTCCACAAAATATGTGTACCACAAATATCCAATTTTTATAAAGAGGTTCCAAGACTTTTGTTTAAATTATTACATATTTTAAAATATATGAATATGAAAATTTAAAACATTGACTTGACCTTGTTAAATATTTAACCTACAAATTCCACTTCTGTTATTTATTAAACCATAATTAGATTTGTATATTGAAGTTTGTTTTATAAAGTCTTAATTAGAGCCTTCACAATAACCTGTTCCTTAATTAATTGTAAAGCAAGTCTTCTTATGTAAACCTTGATTAAGTCAAATCTCAAACAAATTTTACAAAAGCATCTCTGTTGATGTTATGAGGTTAAGTACTAACGCCTTCTTACATACAAATAATGAATGTGGAAGGCTGTAGTTATTTGTGCATAATGAAGGTCTTAATACAGGGTGTTTCAAAAGTTATTATGTAGAAATAACTTTTTAGAATGCTCACTTATAAAGTTTATTTTGATTGAAAGGATTGAAATTTATTTAGCGTTGTAACAATTAGTATATCTTTGGAGTTATGTTTCTATTTGTTCCTCCTTCTCTATTCATACCTTTCCAAAAAAATGGAATGTTGCTTTCATTGTATATCTACACATCTCAGGTGGAATATTATATACCACAGCTGAAATCCTTTTGTCAGTTGCAGTACCTAATCTACTACGTTCTATAAAACCTCTCTTTTAACATTCCCCATTACCACAAATCGTTCATAGTGAAATCTGTTGATCATACATCGATTTGGAAAATGTAAATTTACAAATTCGTGTACAATGGTAGATTAGTGGCATGCTGCATCAACCAGTTTAAAACCGAATCTTAGAAACATTGAAGAAATATTTTCAATGAAATAAGTCTGAGAAAAATTCAAGTGCCTATTTCCATTCACTGTTTCCATTCCTATCGAAAAAAAAGGACCAATAATACCACTCAATATCACGGTAACCCAAGCATTAATTTTTTTGAACCACGTTCATATTTTTCTATTTCACTGGAGTTTTCTTTGCTTCAGATCATATAATTATAAATAATTCTGAGAATTTTTGTTTTAATATTTTGAATTGCAATGTACAACATCTAACATTCTTTAATTTATCTTCAGAACCAGAACCACTTGTTTCATTCATAGATCTTCTGACAATATACGTCAAACTAATGTGGATCAATTCGTATGTCTAAGCACCAATGAGTTGTTGAACTTCAGTAGTGTTGCCTATTGAACAGCGGCTATGTTCAAAGCACTTTTTATGGTTCGCACTATTCTCTTCGAAGATATTACTTACAGATGAGGACCATTTTTCGTAAATCCAGTAAATGGTAACTAATTTCGAGGTACTTTAGTTCCTGGTGTAACACTTAAAAATTAACACCATAAAATTCCAATATCCTTTCTTCTCCTTTCTAAAGCACCGACATTTTAAATTTTTCTGAATAAAATTTCATAAAATAACTACAATCTCTAGTTTCATATTACTTCAGCTGATTAAAACGTCTACTGAAACGATTAACTAATTAATTGTCCACGTAACTTTATATCCATATAGTTTTTAATATCTTTTTGAAGCTCCCTGTATAAGAAAGCCAAGAGTCTAGGTTCTCGAACATTGATGTAATAAACTGTTATAAACAATGTGTTTAAACAATAACTGGGTGTAGATGTAGAATTGGTGTACAAGGTTTTAGTGGTCTACAACGTTTTGTAATCAGCCGAGTTGAGTCTGAATTTATTCAATTTTAAAACTAAATATATAGAAAACAAAATGGAACGTGGAATTCATTTGGTTAACAAAATCACATTAGTAACCATTAAGTAAAAATGATTGGTTATTTTAATATTAACATTTTACGGAATATTAATTATCTTTATTAAATTACACTAAATAAAAAAATTATTGTGTCGGAACTCTGATACAACAGTTCTAAAACTTTAAACAATAGAACACTCTGACAGGTTAAAACTAGATATTTCATGTTCTCCCCTCCCCTCTCAGTGCTCTATTAATGTTTAACATTACATTCACGTAATAATAACCTCTTTGCAAAGATTTATGAAGTGAATAAAACCTCTTTGTAATGACTTAAAGACCTTTTGAAAGTAACAATACTGAACAGCACTTCACAACACTAAATAGGGATACTTGATATTTAAAGTAGATTATGTGTATTGAACCGTAGAATTATTATAGAAGGTAATATTTAAATAATAACAATAACAGAGTACTTATTGAAAAATGATAAATAAACTCGAAAATGAAATCTTCTCTTTATATTTGGAAAACAATAATAGTAGTAACCACGTCGTTACTTTGACTCTAGCCAATCACCGGTTATTTCCTGTGGATCCCCTCACTAAAGTTTGTAAGTAGCTACATTTTCTTAAAAAATATATACAGTGATGCTTTGAAAAAGTTAGCAAAACTTTCGGTTGAATACTTCTTCTAAGGAACAAACATAATTATAAGGTATTCATTTTATATTTATTTAGAGTAGCAGTAACAACACGGAAAGGTGAAAGGTATACCAATTTCAACTCTCGAAGATGACTATAGTAAGTATGGTCATGGATATTCCGAGGTACCTTTACTTGACCTAAACCTTTGTTCATGTAGCCTTTTCATTTGTCTATCAGCTCTTTCTTGAATAAATCATGTTACGATTAGAAGAGCGTAATAACATCTATTGTTTGTCGAAGTTATGGTATTTACATCACCTTCTGTTTGTTCAGAAATCCTATACTTTCTCTAAAAGACGTCCTCACCTACCACACAACAAATACTTTGTTTTGTGTGGGTTGATTTCTAATCTTAGTTCTTCAGATCCCAACATTATTTCCTGTACAGATGACTGCAGTCTTCCTGTTCTTTGTAAACTGACTGTTTCATCAACCCTGGTGTTAATCATAACAATTATATTTACCTTGTCTCCAAGGCAGTGTTGAAAAGTATCGTAGACATGATATCACATTGTTTCAGCTCTGTTGTAAGCTTTGATGTTTACCAATGACACCAACATTTACTATTTTTTCACACATTTTCATAGCCTTATTATTTGATCTGAACTCATTCGTACTTAAATAGCTCCCTTTATTTTATTCAGTATTATCATTGGTTTAAGTTCTCAAACAGTTGGTACAAATCAATATTCACTATCACTCTTTTAATGCATCTAAATTGACCATAAATACAATAATAAATAAAATTACAATATTAAAAATTGTATTTAACGGGAAAAATATCTTAACAAGGTTTTGCAGAGATCGAGTAGGGAGAACGAAAGTTGTTAAGAAAAATAATATTCACCAAAAGGCAGTGAAAAGGGGATTTACATATCACATGCGGACAAAGATAGGTGTATGTGAATTTGAAAACATAATGATGACTATGCAGACAAGAATATTAATTTCTTATGGATGCATAAGGAGAATATACAAATTGATTATTGAAAAAAAAGTAAAAGAAAAATATCCAATTTATGAAGAGGTCAGAGAAACATATATCTTAGAGTTAAAAGAGTAAATTAAGATCAAAGGAGAATTGAAATAGGAGAAATAAGACAAATTATAGGGATTGATTCTCGAAAGGAGTCTAAGTGGTCATGGAATTAACGGAAAGAAAATCAGAATAACGGAAGAATGTACGTTCAGATGAGAAGAAGTAATGAACGAAGGAGTACTGGCGCAGAATGAAATAAATAAATTGTATAAACGTAGTCCATAGAAAAACTGTATCTATCATAGAAAAACAATGGTACAAAATAAAAAAAAACTCTCAACTAAAATGTTTATATAAAAGTAATTCTACTATTGTAGAAAAATGCAGATTCATGATAACAATTAGGACAATGACTATTCAATGTATCTGCTCACATTTTAATTACTGTCTTTTAACTCCTATTACAAAACAACACACAATACAAAGCTGCAAATATGTTCACAGATCCTTGCCATTTTAAAGTTGAATGTTTGAGACAATTAACGAAAATATATTTATATCGATATCATTGTTATATATTGATAAGCGTATATTACATAGAATGCCATTATAAAATTGTATACTTTTTTAAATTATCTTTTTAAAGATTATACATACAAATTTTCAATGATAGATGCAACATCAGCCCTGGTTAGTTCAGTAGCTAGAAAGTCTAATTTTGAGTGAGCAAAAGGTCCTAGGTTCCATTCCCGTAAAGGTTTAAAACGTTACGGTGTTCACCCATAATCGTTATTAAAATTTGGGAGCTACGACTAGTAGAGAATCCTGGTTTGAATTAAAACGATATGCACGGTGCAGGCTTCACGTCATCCGATGAAAAAACCTTCTAGCAAGCCTAGGATCACAATGATATTAAGGGGATCATTCTTTCATTTTTTGTATGTTTAAGGTGATAATTAAAAAAAAATATTTTGAAACGAATATTTGACACAATTGTCAAGTGATGTTCGTGTCTTTTATCCTAAAGGAGACAGAATTTTACTTTTAAATTTATTGTCAATTTACCGACTGAAATACATTTTGATGTAACAATAAACACGAAATTCAGAGTAAAAATAAAGATTTTATAATGGAGATATTCAGAGAGATAAGCCACGTTCTGGCAAAGGTTTTACGTGTCTTTTAAACACAAAATAATGTTTCTTAAAAAGATTTTAATTTGTGATAATGCGTTTGAAAGTCTTTGATAAAAATGTTTAGGTATTTAAGAACTCTTTAGCATGACATTACTTGAATTAATACAGAAGTCACTTAAGAGATTGCGTTTATAATAGAGGGTGTTCTAATAATTTGGTAACTTCTTAAATAAATTTCAAATTAAACAATGACCTTTTATATCATATGTCACTTTCAGAGAAGAAGTATTTCTTACCCACTAAGAGAAGTATAGGGTAAGTTTGGTAATCGACAAATATTTCGACCTTTTGATTGATTTTTAGGTTTCCTAACCTCTCGAAAGAAAAAGTTATTATCGACATGCCGCCTGTCCGTTGTCTTTGTAGTTTGTCTTAAATCATAAAACTTAAGTTAGAAACTTGAAATCTTATACAGAACACTGCAGTGCGCTCTATTGTAGTTCAGAAAAATCTAATTGGAAAATTTCAAAATGGTAGTCAGTTTAAACAGTTTTTTATTTGTTTATATCTCTTGTATTAATTAACAAACACAATTTATTAGATGGATATTTATTTTAAACCATGTAAATATATTTCCAGTATATTTCGAAAATATTACTCACCGAAATAATCTCTCATTTAAACTGTCAAACTGAAACACAAATATTGTCCGCGCATTTCTGTATTTTGTATATATAAATGAATTTGTAATACCCAATATTTATTTTTGAATATAAACTGTAAGCTAGTTAAAAAAGTAAGAAAAACAATTCAATGCTTCTCTCTTTTCTTCCTTTTTCTACTCTCTCTTGAGTAATATCAGGAATACTATATATTAACTCCAGAATGTTGGTGTTTGATAATGAAAAATGTTTTTGTAGCGGTTTTATCTATTTTACACAAACACAACTAAATTTAAAAAACATTACTTTTAAAAAAAAATCCCTTTTATATTTTTACATGCAATTTATATTATTCTGATAAAACAATCAATTTTGATTTGTTTGCTGATATATCCGTTTTCTGTGTAAAACCTGTTTTTGAAAATAACGCCTGTCTGTCGTATGTGCACTGTTTTACTTCATAAACAGTTCTACACATTTTAATAAAATTGTACATGATAGCATATTTTGGCCAAATTTTGAAAAAATTTTATCTGAACACAATATTTAGGAATAATTTCTATAAGTAAAATTAAATTTTTTGACAAAATCGGCTCAACGATTTAAATCAATATTTGATTAAGTGCAGCCTTTAAAGACCCCAAACAAAACTTCTTGGTCCCCATATCTCCAAAACGAAAATCTCTTTATTGGTAAAAAAAAAACAATAAAAACTGTCATGGCGTTATTTCTCACAATTTTTGAAGGTCGATTCTAATAATTTCTAGTTCTAAATAAAACAAATCTAATCAAATGTGAAACACGTGTGTAAAATAGTAAGTCAAAAATATTACTGGTCGGATATAAGCCAAAAAAACAAAACAAAAAAAAGTAACTTTAATTAAAAGCTTGATTTGAATAAAAAACTATTTGCACTGAGAACGAAACAAGTTTAGTTTAAACCCAATTGAAATATGTATTTTTTTTTCGCACAAGGCATCAATATCCATTATTACTTTTGACTATGAATTACAGATATGAGATTACTGGTGTGATTTGGTTTGATTGTTTTTTTATTTTCCTTATTTTTGACAACGGGTAAGAAAGTTTGTTCAATTTTTTGTACCAGAAGAAAGGAAAACATGATTCAGTATGATCTGGCTATGCTTTGACGCTTTGTTATAGAAACAGGTTTTCAAAAAGAAAAAAAATATATGAAAATTAGATAACCTATGAAATTTAACACACCAAACAAAATAAAAGAATAATGATATTATATATCGAATGATTTATTTTATGTGTAATAAGATGAATGATAAATAAATTTTATGTGACAGACGGAAAACTGCCTACGCTTTCAGTATTTACTTTAAGGTTGAAAGATATATATGCAATGACGGTACCTTGGTGTCAACTAATGTTTCAACAATATTAGGATTTTGTTGGGGGAAAAATTAATGATACAAGACTGAAAATTCACACGTTTTAAAAGAAATAGCAATTGGATAAGACATTAATTCATAACTAAGGGAACGAGTCACAGCTAAAAAGGAGTTTTTCTTGTTGTTAAAGGTTCTAAATGTATTTGTCCCTACAGAAGGAAGAAAAAACATATAAAATAAAGATCCATAGCTCCTAAATACTCTAATACCTTCAGGGTCGGAAGAGAACAAGTGAAACTAAATAAAACAGATGAAAGAGAGTGATCTAACCCATGACTACATTATACAAATGTACATACAGCTAAATAATCCCTCGTTACTCCCACGCCTTGTACTTACTATAGTGAGCCTTTTAATCTACTATAAAGTTTAAATCCAACATGATTCCACATAATACACTGTTATGAGCTGAGAATATTATAAAATGATAAATTTTGTTGTTAACACGGGTGGAATTCGGTCAGATTAATGATATACACATAAAGTTCGCTTTCCTAGTGGGTGTAGTTGCAGGCAAGGCTAGTTATGAACTTGCCTCCAATAAGAAGATATATAAGCAGAAATACAATTGGCTGTATTTTTAATACAATTTAAATTTAAATACAATGAACATGCACCAGACTGTGACATTAAAGATAAGTGAGTACAAAAGAAACAATTGTGAATATTTTAGTTTAACAAAACAATGTAAAGAAAACACTTCGATACGTCGTCCTGCTCTTTCCTTCACGCCTTCCACAACCATTATCTTTCCTGACCAGTGTGTATGGTTCATATTCAGTACGAAAAGGCAAAGCTTTTAATACAGAAAGACATTAAAATCATTCTATATATTGTACACCCTCAAAAATAAATGCAGATAATATTACTCGTAGAAAAAAATCTCCCATTTAATCTTAAATAACCATTTTCAGGATATAGCTGTTCTAAATTATTTATGAATTCGAATTTTAAAATTTACTACCGTATGTGGATTTTTTTAAATATATTTTCGTTTTGCGTCATTGCCCTTTTTATTTTACCAAAAGCGAATATAAAAATTAAGCTTTTCATACTGTTCATACAGTTTAGGAAGTGTAGAATAGGTTTTGTAATCGTAACAAATTTCTACCTCTTTTTTTTATTGATCTTCAAATTTCATGGTCGCAGAACAGTAACTTTCAACATGCCATCTGTGGGTCGTCGTTGTCATCAATACATACACGCGAAAGCGCCAACAAACACGAGGTAGAATCATTAGTATGCCTGTTGTAATCGGAATAATACAATTTTAAATGTAAAAATTGTGGCAATTTTAAACAGTTTTTTTCATTTCTTCTGTGGTAATCAACTTATAACACAATACATTATATTATTATATCTTAATATTTTAATTTTGCATGTAGTGATACCAATCCTACAAATAGCGACGTTAATACAAAAAAAAGTAATTTCTTATCCAGACCTCTGTTAGGAACGGCTCCTCTCAAAACTGCCTGGGTTATTATTTTTACTCAAAATCAGTGGTTCAATGTTTTATTAACTTTTATTATCAACATAAACTTATATCTATTTTTCTCGGTAATTTAATATAATACAAAAAGGAAAATGCAATCAAATGAACAATATTCAAACTAAATATATATTACTCAAAACCCAGAAGTATTCCAACCATTGTTACTCTTATTCAAGTGAAATTACTGAATTTACTTGTGCCTTTATATATAAATGCTTGCTCACCTTTGTAGAGTATCAACTTTAGACAATTCCTTTTGTCCCTCTGTCCTAGAGTCAGGCTTCCTGGGCTATCTTCCACCACGGCTCGCGACGCTGCCGATATCTCCCAAGCAACAAGGATCCCCTCCACATTGTGCTGGCTGCATATATATGTTTTGTTGTTCCTGGTGTTCTACTTTCGTTGCAAGTCAAGCATTTCAACACTTTTTCAATTCTTTCGCAATAGTTGGGTCAATCTGAGCTTTGTATGATATAATTCTAGTTAACATAAGTTTTAATTAAATCTATTCCTAACACCTCTCAAGAAAATATGATATTCATAAAGTTATGATATCGGGGACACTTCTTATAGTCACGAATGAATGCTTCTTCAAAATGTACAGTTACCAACCCCGTCAAGGCGAGTCACAGATACAAGCGAAGGGATTGTCGTCTGTTTAATATAATAAATATACAGATTTAGCCGACGTCAAAGAAGTAGTGATTTACACAATTACCAGGTTCAGAATATCTGTAAAACACTGCTTTAAACAAACTTATCCTACTGGATAACCCTTTTATCTACCAATATAATTTAAAATATCATACAAGATCACAAAACAACTTTAGCTCATTGCATTTAGAGTACCTGCTTCTATTACATTGTATGATGGGACAGGGTAAGTACCACGATGTTGCCATTAACCTCTTCCTCGAAAATATTATTCCACTAAGCTTAATACATGTAAGTGATGTTTTGCCTTATTGCTAAATAACCTTTATATGATATCACGTGACTAATTAACTATTACTTCATTTCATCTGTTATTAAGGGATTATAATCAACTGATCCTCTAATTATACAATTCTGACAGAATTACAATTACACATTGTTAGAGGATATTGTTGTACTGTATTTGTATTATAATTAAACTTTCTCACATTTTTGATGCTTAGACTCCCGAACAGTACTTTTTGGAATAACATACGTTGATGTCAGTTTTCTGTACAGTGTTGTACAGCACAAAATAGTAGACCCACTTTGATAAAATTGTGAACATATTTTGGTAGTATCTGAATTTTAATTTTTTCATTTTTACTACAAATTAAAATTTGAGGATAGATGACATTTGGAAAAAATTCCTATTTTTGGAAATTTGCTTGAACTATATTTGTTAATTTTTTTCTAAATTGTAGCCTTTAGTGACGCAAACAAAAGATTTTTAATCGCTGATTCCCCAAAATACGGGTTCGTCAATTATGGTTAAAAAGAACAAATCTGACACAGATGCTGTTACCAACGTCGATCCAATTTTAGTGATATGGTAAGATTAGTGATTCGAAACAGTGTAATAAATTGAAATAATATAGTAATACTGATTAAGAAATAATTGGGGGAGGGCATAAATTGTTGTTATTTAAAACTCAATTTTAATTCAATACAATTTAAGCTCTCGGCGAGTTTATTTAGAAGAGTAAAATGCTTATTATTTCCTTAAATTTATCAATATAAATATCACTATTAAAGAAATTGCCCTTCCAATTTTGGAAAAAGGGCAATTTGTTTTCATTCAATTTTTGGTGAAATAGAATTAAACGACTCAAAACGAACACATGTAAACAAAATGTAATTCAGTAAAGCACATTTAATATACAAAAATAAAAATTGACTATTTAAATTTCATTCATAAAAATATATACAGAAATGCACAGAAAATAGTTGTGTTTAAATAACGGTTCATAAGATTCAGTTAAATTGAGTTGTTCTTACAGTGAGTTATATTTTCCAAAATTAATTTGTCATGGTGTAAAATAAATAGAACGAAAACTATCGACTTAATTAACTTCAGGAGATCACTATAGTGTGTAAGCACATAACAATACCGAGGTACATTAGCTGGATCTACACATTTTTTTCATTTAGTCTTGGATAAAATTCCTTTCTTTCATCTTTCCTATCTGGTCTCTCTTAACCAATTTCTTCTCTTCCAACTCTGACGCTGAGTATTCGATAGTTTGGGCTCTTCCTTTTATGTACTTTTCTTCCTTGTTTATAAGACAATGATGGCTGAACGTATTTATTGACTTTGAAAACACGAAACGAATATTAAAAACACCCATATCTCACTTAATAACGAATAATACAAGTAGACATGTGACGGCAGAAGTGGAGAAGCATTGGTTTGTTTTTCATAACTTTTCACGAAACATTCCTTTCACAATTATTTACAAAGCCCACGTTTGTTTAAAGGGATTTTATTTCACAGTCCAGTGCATTGAGACTGCATAAACTGCACTATTGTGCAAATACAATTGTAATAAGTGCAAAAGTGTATTTATTGTAATAACTTAAGTTGAATTCAAAACTTTATCGCTCGCGTTTTATAGGTTTATTTTTTTATATCGTTATCTTAGTTTATATTAAAAACACTCCCATTTAATATTTATATACATTTCTAATTTGTTTATATTTACGTAATTTGTTTGTTTTGTTTATTCTAATGAAATGGTGTTATTTTATATTTATTCTAGTACTATTTTATTAATGCATTCACTCCCGATATTATCCTTTAGGTTCAACACATTATAACGAGTGTTGACTTATACTCTCAAAACGTTGGTTATTAGTTTTATATACAAAAATTCATGGCACGTGTCGAATAAACATTGTCAAATGTTTTGAATTTATTTATCTTGTGTTAGTATGTGTTGTATATATTTGTTTTTATGAATTATGTTTTATATATATAAAATCGGGAGTGAATATATATATATATATATATATATATATATATATATATATATATGCTTCCTAGCCCCGCGTAATATTTCTTTGTCTTTATTTTTAATAATTTCTTAAAAATAAAGTGAATATTAAGTTAATATCAAATAATTATACCCGCTTTGCCGTGATTTTACAAAGAAATTTCTATGATATTGTAAATATTTTATAAATTCATAAACTGGAAATTTTACAAGATTAAATATCAGTTTTCTTTCAAATAAATTTCATTTAACTTGTTTTCATTTAAATTTATTTCACATATTTAATTTTTTTTTTCATTATCAAAACAAAATATGTATGTATACCGGCAACTCAGTTATGCTATATGTAGCTGGGAATAAATCTGTACATTATATTACATTTTTTGTAAAAAAAAAAAAAAACCTTTTAATTTGAAAATAGACAATCGTGTCAAAAATCCATTATGGAATTAAATATTTCAATATTGGCTAGTGTTTACCATTAGTTTTTAGTTCCCTTCAGTCGCTTTATCTCAATATTGTCATTTTGCTTAAATCTTAATTTTCATTTTCATGAAGCCTTTGCACGTATTTCTCTGCATTTGATTATATTAATTTTTCGACGTTTTCCATCTTTAAGTCTCTATGGAGATCATAATTTCTTACGTACCTAAAGCATTAACTACGGTACAAAGTTTAGGTTTTGGAATATTTTGATAATACGTTAGTGTTCATAGGACATCCCAAGAGCTGGATGTCATTCGACCACACCTGTTGTAAAATTTAGCGATATAACAGAGGAAGTCATGAAAATCTTCAATGTAGGCTTAGGTCGAGTAGTGCCTCATCTTAAAGGCCTTTGTTAGTACAACACTTTGTCGAAAACTCGACCCCAAATGAAAAATTCATTCAGAAATGGCAACTTCCCATATTTAGTTTTTCCTGAACGTAATTATTGTTTCCTACATATTATACTGCTTTTTTTTAAGAACGTGAGGGTTTTCAACAAAAAAATTATGTGTTTCTATGGACTGTTCTTCATTTGTTGATTATTTGGGCCGTCCAAATCGTTCACGGTCTTTCAACAGAATTAGTTGCTTGAAAACGTCCTACTTCATATCCAACTGTTGCTTTGTTAATAGAGGGCCTATTGGAGTAAGTATCATTTTAAATTAGCAAAACTAAAAACAAATATGATAGATGGAAAATATATATCTTTCAATTACCATAGGACAACCTGAACATAATTTCTAAAAACGATGATTTTATTGGGAAAAGATATTTAGTTAACTCCCTTTGCATATGCAAAGATATTATCCATTTTTTAAGAAAACACTTAGCACATATTGAGTTTTAAAAGCTTAATTTAAATTTAAATGGGGGGTAAATTTAAATGATAATATTATGTTGTTTGTTTTTTTTTTTGGAAAGTAGTTGTAAGTAAAACAATAACTTTATTCTTTTTATAGTTATTTAACAATGGTTGATTTGAACATATGATTTAATAAGACATTCTTTTTAACAGCTCAGGCCTACGATTTAAGTTTATATTTTTTTGTTATATATTTATTTTTTGTTTTTAACATGGCGCTAGGCTACTAGGCTGTGGTGTTTTTCACTATTAACCTTTAGGTTCAACACATGATACCGAGAGTTGATTTATACTCTCAAAACGTTGTGTATTAGTTTTATATACAAAAATTCAAGGCACGTGTCGATTAAACATTATCAAATGTTTTGAATTTATATGCTAGTGTTAGTATGTGTTGTATATTTGTTTCTATGAATTATGTCTAAAAATTGTTTTTTTGTTTGTTTTTGATATTTTGAATTAAACTATTATGTAGCAATAAAATAAAATAAATAAATTTATATACTCGTACTTTACCACTAACGTCATAGTCCACAAACACAGACTCTAAAGGGTATTACATTTCAAATTACACAGAACTCAAGAAATTGTTGCCGGCCAACCATGAGATTAGTAAATTAAAACAAACTGTAATTACCTCTGAGCTCAGCTAAAGAGAAGGTTGCCAATTTACACGCGTCTATACCATTACTCTTAATAAATGTGCTAGGGAATTTTTAATTTGGGGAGTAATTTAAAACGGGATCGTCGTGGGTAAATTTCAACTTTTACTTTTTTTTTCAGTAAAATGATCCTTACGATGCACTTTCCTTGAATAACTCATTCCTTTACCAGATTGTTATTTACCTAAAAATTCATAATTTCGTGAAATTAAACAAAGCTAACAAATTTCCAATCTAACTAAAATATCAATACGAAATACAAATTATAAATCATTTCCAAAACCATAAGATGAATTAATAATTGTTCTATAATAAAAAAAAACTAGTTATACAATAAAAAACAATAAGTTGAAGAATGACTGTAATTGTAATTACAACTGTAAATAAATATTTGTTTTAGTTGGTTATTATTTGATTTTAAGGATATGTGAGTAAGAAAGTTTGTGCAATGTTTCCCCACCGTTAATTTAGACAACGATTTGTAAAGCTGAGGCAAAGTATAAAACTGGAGACAATTTGTTACCTCTAGAAATCTTGACATAACACCTAGTTAACCAATAAACGATCCTCATTCCTCCTTAAAATAGAATCCAGACACATAGGCCTATTATAAACTCAGAGATGTTTCCTTGAGGCAGATTGCTATCGTAATAATTCCTATGTTGTAAATTCGCAATTTGAACTATGAATGTGATTTATAATTACTCTTGTAAAATAATGATAATTTAATCCTTAAGGATAAGGGGATTAAGTTTGATGGATGACGTCACACGATAGATTATACTAAAAGCTTACAGTCTAATATCCTAATCTATCTTCGTTAGTTGCATTGAGTTAATGGGTTTGACTTTTGAGATGATGTATTATACGCTTTGGACAAAATTAGTATAAAAGTGTATATATTGGTTTCAACTATAACTTTGTCATTGTCAGGTGATTATAAAAAGCAAATTGTATATACGTACTTCCTAAGTAGTTCGGTTTTTTGTCAATTCAGTCTCAAATAAAAGTTTGTAAAAAACACATGTGCTCTTAATTATTTGAGTAATTTTCAGATTTTACCAAAACAATTAACAAATGTTTTAATTACAGAAAGGAATTAGTTGGATGGTAGAGGATAGTGGACAGTCGGTTTTCTGATTTCTTTTCTTTTTGGGTTCAGTTAATCCCCCAAACGATTGTCTGCAATGGAATTGTATATCTATTGACGTTACAACTTACATTTAATAAGTGTGAAAATTTAAATCGTTTGGAAAGACTTTCCAAAAGAATGAAAACCTTGTATGGACGCTGTATATCGCAACTATTCAACATTAAGTCATATCTGTGTAGAGTAGTGTAAACTTTCACATGACTCAAGTTTAGGGAATTCTGAGGGGTAGTTAACATTTTCTCCTTTATCGGACTTTTATCTTTAGCAAGCAATAAATCATTATTGTCTACCCCATCCCAACACTTAATTAACACCCTTTCATTCAGACCGATAATTATTTAACAGTATTTTCTATTGCCAATCCAATATATGTTTTTGATATTAATAATACTATTACTAATATATATCACGTAGTATGAAATTGGCGTCATACACGTATCATCTGCAAACAGAGGTTTTAAACAATAAAAAGTTTAAATACGTCACTTCTACAACTTATCTGTGTGTAAAAATTAACAATTAGAATCTGTGAATTTGACTCAGAAACCACTGAGGTTGATTTATATGTGACAATGAATATACACATTGATGATTCAAGTATGCATAGCTCTCTACGTGTGTTATAAAGAAGGATAATCGTGTAGTGATTATCAAGTAGTTTTTTGTGAAAAAAATTTCCTCCCAGAAAATTATTCCAGACTAGTGTTTATATGTCGAAATTGGAAAGTGAATTATAGTTTCCACAAATAAACTTGAAAAGAAAATCCCTGAGTACGGCTAAGAACTATAGTTATATATTATGTGTCTTTTTTCAGCTCTCCTATTAGGTCTTTCTTGAACAACTCTTTACTACCACAGTCAGTACTTAGTGTAATTTCATATTATGGCAAAAATAATTTCAAATTAGTAAGTACAATTTAGTTTTAAGATATGTTTACCTGAATTTTGTTCTTCTTGTTTAATAGAAAAAAAAACCTCTAGCACATCATCACTTTCTAAAAAAAGGCAGAAAATAAGATAAAATAAACAGTAACTAAGTTGCGATTACTCTAATAAATACTCGGTCGGAAAAAACAAGAGATTGGTCAAGAAAGTTCTGAAAAAAATCTCTAAAAAAAGAGAAGAGTCTCTAGGAAAGATCAAAGTGAGGGTTCTAACTCAAGTCAACATGAAAAATGGTTTAGTTATAGCTAGGATTCTTCTGGATTGCCCAAACCAGTCTCACTCTAAGTGAGCTCCTTAAGTGAATCAAATATAATACAACTTTATCTGTTACCATTGAACTTTAACAAATCATCTTGTTCAAAAATATTTCTTGTTAAACTTGTATTATGTTTCTAAAAAGTATAATTGGTTCTTTTTTAAACTATTAATTATTCATATTTAGTTTGCAATATAAAACTATAATTAAGGGTAGTAATTATGACTTGTCAAAATCGGCCACAACTTATAAAACCGTAAGTCCATAAGTACTTACGATATTGTAGAAAAATCGAGTTCTGTAAAATACATTTTTCTACATGTTTTAGCAATGTCTGTTGCTCTAAATACGACTTATATGCGGTAAAATAAAAGTGTTGTAAATCCATTCTAAAAGATTGATAATCTCTCTGGGGAATCCTGCCTATCGGGACACTCTGTATTAGACAATGACATACCTGTGCAGAATAGAGTGGACTTTCCCATAACTCAAGTTTAGAGAACCCTGAGGGGTAGTTAACATTTCCTCCCTTATCAGACATTTAGCTTTAGCTAGCATTACTGTCTATTTCACCCCTATACATAATTAACACCCTCTCAATCAGACCGATCGTTATTTAACAATTTTTTAACGGAAATCTAATAATTCTGTTTTTGTTATGTATACTACAATATATAACAAGTCAACTCAAGGTCTTAACAATATTGTTGTCATTTTAGTTGGTGTCTTCATTAGTGTGTTACTCTTTATCTAGTTTTCTAATATTGATTTTTATTGATAATTTTCTTTTTGTTTTGAGAATTTACTAATATTTCATAAATTTTACTTAGCTTAGTATCTTGCCTAGAATTTTGGTGGATTGTAAATTTTAGAAATCGCTTCTTGTTTTTTTTAAAATTTTCTGTCAACGAAATCCAGAAGTTTTATTACAAAGTTTTATCCTATTTATTAGTATAAATGGAAAATACAAAGAAAGATAAAGAGATTCCACTATATTTATATGTACTTTCCCCCATGTAATAATTTTGTTTTGTATCCGTACATGTAAGCTACTGATTACTCCAACATTATTTTAATATTATATAGCCTGGCGAATTAACATAAGGAGATGATGTTTACGAAGCCATTCAAAGACTTGGAAACAATTTTCGGAGGGAGTTTCTTACATAATGGCAATAAAAGCAGTAACCTAAAGTAGCCACTATGAAAAATAGTAAATGCGTAGAAAAGAGTAAGGAAAGAGTATGTGGACCGAAGAACTAATTATTATTGTTATTTGCTGGCTGGAAAGATGATATGGAGAAATAAATTACCACCTGATTACTACAGTGACCGCTTCTACTCATATAACAAGCGTTTTAAATTGAGCATAACATGTTCCAAATGATATCCTGAAAGGCAAGTCATGAATATTAAACTAAGACAGCATTATCTCGAACAATATAGTATTCATTATGTTAAATTCCACGGAAATTTGGTGAATAATTGAAGAGTTTACAATTAAAATCATGAATACCAAAGAGTCGGACTCCAAAATAATGGAATAGCTAGAGACACTAAGATAGGCGAGGCCAGAAGAATATTTAGGATAATCATTAAACAGTACCAGTTGAAAACGATAAATAACCTTTCTTAAACAAGAAATTATTTTTCTAAGTAATAACTTTAGCTATCCCATAATAACATACAGGGGTTACTCTTTAATTATAAATATAATTCATTAGATTATTTCCAACTAATTCTCAACACACTAGTTCTAAATACATTATAAAATTATAATTCTCTCTTTAAATAAAGCTTTATGTTATAAACGGGTTTCAAACAAATTCTCACTAATCTAGTACTAAACATTAAAAGCTCTCATTCTGTGTTATATTACAGATGTATTTTGTAGAATAATTTTCATCAAATTCTCAAAAATCTAGTACTAAACACATTTTAAAATTATCATTCTCCCTTTAATTACAGTTCAAAAGATCACGTCCAAAATCTCTCAACTCAAATAGTTTTATTGGATGTCCTACATATCATTAAAATAGTGTTGTCAAGATTTGTGTTTAAAGATTTGTTTTAAGGAATCAGTTGTATTTTGATATTTTCAAAAACTCAACATCCATTATTGACCCATCACAAACGTTTTTCTCTACGTATGTGCGTGAAGGTAAACTGAATGTTACAAGTTTTCACACCAACAGTGTCTCTTATCCACAATACATATTATATTCCGAAGTCTCTAAAACCATCATTCAATATAGATTGGATTTGTTAAAGAAAGGAAACTTTTAAAGTCCCAGAAAGAAAAGTAGTATTACTGCAGTTGTAAGAAGTTATAATTGTGGCCCGGAGGTTCTGTGAAGATACAACTTAAAAAGTCGACGATATTATTTTAGACAACTTCCAAGAAACACTTTCAAGTTTATGATGTCGGTTTGATTATAACTAGGTCATGTTGTTTTCACTCAGAGATTGATTTACGGTACACCAACAGTGCAAATTTAACTGAATATTATATTAATATTAATCCGTTTATTGCAATATTATTAAAATTTGGAATTTTACTGTTTTAGTAAGTATCAGATGTAGAAATTATTTGCGATGTCTCTTTATCTTTTGCCGACTCCATTCCAAGTAAAAAATATCGAAAGTGTTTAATATTTAATGTATTTGTATTTGTAAAAATGTATACAGATATTATGAACAATCTTCTATTCACAGACTAAAAGTTTTAGAACACAGTGCCTAATACTCTGGTTTGAAACTATTTAATATACTTTCCACAAAATGTATTGGGAAAACTTTCTTTAGAATATTTAAACGCACCTCATTTAAAATGCATTTTATTCAAGAGAGGAGTAACCTCTCGCACATAACATATATATATATGTTATAACATAACATATATATGAAGTAGACATATATATTTAATGGGTCCTTACAAAATTTGAATCACCTTGATTGGTTTACTACATATACCGCACTGTATAAAAGGCGAAGGTTCATTAAAACATACTTTATGAGGCTAACTTAACCTTTATTTGTGTACTAGAGATTATATCTACATTGAAAATAACTACAAACATCTTAAGACCAATTTATTGTAATTTTTTCTTTAAAAACTCATGAAGCTGGTGGAACAAACAATACATGCGGACAGAGATATAAGTTGGGGATCAACATCGATCGTTATCATGCTGGTAAGTTGTGATAGATTGTTGTAGAGTAGAATAATGGACTTTCTAGACGAGAAGGAATCTTTAAAATATTTTTGGACAGAAGATCCAAAACTATTATTCGCTCTTCATCGAAGTTAGATTGAAGTTCATATTGGGTTGTAGAGAGATAAAATTACCCATGTTTGACAAAAATGTCAAACTATTCGTAGACAGTGGCGTCCTGCAAATCGGATCTTGATCTTTGCTATTAGATGGCCACAGTCGAGGCTGTGACGCCCTTCTACTAACTCATTAATTTATAATTTAAATTATGCCTCTCAAAAATACTATTTATCAGACAAAAAGTAAATGATCCATTTTAAAGAAATGAAATATGTACATTTATGAATTAGAAACAAAATAAATTGTAAAATTATAATATAACTCAAAGGTAAAACTTAAAAACAAATAAACTTCAATCAAGTTAAAACATCAATCTTAAACGTGACATGAAAAACAAACAAGCACATTACATACAAATTTGGTTTAATCAATGTAAAGCGCGTAATATAAATAAAATTTAATTAAACATCCTACAGCTGTTCATACAGCGAATGCATCTCCAACATCATATTAATATGTATAGATAAACGTAAATTTTCCCTTATTGTTAAGAGCAGTTATTTCCACAATCCGCAGAAAACATCCTTGAAGGATTTATAAAGAATGAATTTGAAGCAACACCGCAGAAGACCATGATCGTTTCCGAACCATGTATATGGGACATCGGAGGTAAAAAGGAAATATTTGAAGGTAGATTACATTTTTAAATATGAAATATCACATACATTCTTCCTCGAGGGTGCTTTTACAGAGGATTATCTCCTTACGTCGCTTAAGAAATAGAGTTACTTGAGCACATAACGATTACTAATCGTCATCAGAAAACTTAAATTACCTGATATTATCTCTGACCTTACGGGATTTGCATAAGGTGTAGAGGTAAAGGTTTTGGAATTAATGTGATTAAATCAGTTTTAGTGATCTTCAGCTGGAAGAGGAATCTTTGATTCGCAGGTGAAATGGAGAAATGTTTTTCAAAGTTTAAAAATATCCAAAACTAATCCTGGATAAAAACTCACCAGCAATGCCGAACTAAATAAAATTTTCTTAAACCCAGACGGTGTATTATTATTAGAATAATGAACTGGATTGGAGATTGAAGGTGTTAGAGAGTTTTAAAATTAAGCCGCAGGTATCTTATTGTAAAATTTTAAATTAAATCATAAACAAAATATGGCTTGTTTTACAACATTGATTGGACCTAGCGAGGCCCCCAAGAATGAACAAACTAATATAAAACTCAAACCAAGATATTAAGAATATACATAATTAAAAAGTTTATAAACAACAGATAATTAATAAACTGATATAATTAATAATTTTTTAAGTTTTGCAATTATAACCATATAGAGCTTACCAATATATGTTTCAAACACTCTAAATATAGAGTCAATAACAGTTCGTGTGTCATTGAAATTTGAAGCGTTGTTTTCATGACATTTTATGGCAAGCGGAAGCACTGTGTTAATTTATGAGGAGCTTTATTAGGCATAAAAATGATACACTAATGGTTTTATTATTACACTTTTTTATTCATAAATACATGTATATACCATTGCACTAACGAGACTCAGGTGGTTATTTCATTTCTAATTACACAGAACTCAAGAAATTGCTGTTGCCAACCGACCATGAAATTAGTAAATTAAAACAACTTATAACTACCTGTTAGCTGAGCGAAGGAAAAGATGTCCATTTACACATTTTTGTAATTTGATATTAGTAAAATATTTAGAATATTTGTTATTCTTATTTTTGCATGGAAATAACAACCAAGTCTATGAAAAGCCTATCGGAAGGAAACTTAATGATATTGTTGTAATCATTTAAACGGCAATTATAAGAAGTATATTTTAAGAAGCACCTAATTATTATTTTCATTAAACTTATGGATTTCCTGGCTTGAAATAAAGAATAACAATTTGCGAAATTACAATCCGAGAAAAGTGCTAACCAACAAGCTATAAAAATTATCGAGTCTATAAGCTAAACATAAAATGTATAAAAAGCAAACCAATTAACATAAAAGCTCTAGTTTTTGAATACGCTAATAGCAACAGGATAGGGAGAGAACAAGATAAGAACGAAAAAAATCAAACCCATGAAAAAAGATGTAGATTCAGCTTGGGTCCCTCATGATTGCAACATCAGTACTAATTATAAATGAGCACCTGAGGGAGACAAAAATAATAACTATCAAGAAAATAAATTATAGTTTCTAAAACTAATTATTAATATTTTAAAAGTAAGCTAATGAACATACAAAAACAAAAAAACAACATGGACTTGACCTAGATGTAACTTCATGTACTATTGATAACAAAAACATACACTTATTGGATATCCGTTACAGAAGACTGTTAAATAATGATCGGTTTGAATGAGAGGGTGTTAATTATGTATAGGGGTGAAGTAGACAATAATGCGTGCTAAAGCTAAAGGTCCGATAAGGGAGGAAATGTTAACTACCCCTCAGGGTTCTCTAAACTTGAATTATGTGAAAGTTTACTCTACTCTACACAGGGATGACAAACTGTCGAATAGTTGTCGATGTACAGAGGGTGTTGTCAATCTTTTAGAAAGTATTCACAACATTTTTATATGACGTAGTTTGTAGAAGGTAATAGAAAAATTGTGAACGAAGCGATGTCTTGTTTCACGTTTTAACTCGCCCTTTTAGCTTTACGTCTATGTGTTTTGGTAATCAGTTACATCCAAACACACCACTGGTTAAGTGAATTAGGAATAAAGTCAATTTGTGGATCTAAGCCTATATATATGAACCTTGTTTGTTTAATTTTCCGTTTTAATATGTCAGCTACTGACCCTATTTACTGAATGGAGCCAAGGTAACCCAAGAACTAAAGCAAGGCAATGATGTTATTTCTCCTATTGTTTAAAGGCGATAACCTCTCAGCCACTATCGCCTTGTTCAATATAAAAAGAAGAAAAAGAGAGCATAAAATAAAGACATCTTAACTTTCGAATATTGAGATAGTCACAAAGTCGTAAGAGAACAACAGTTGTTCAAGAGAGAGCTGATACGAAATTTGAAATAGAGAGATCTAACTAAAGACTACGAGAAAATGGTGTAGATCCAGCAGGTCCCTCGGGATTGCAATTGACTGTAATAGTCCCTGTATTAAATATAGCTGAGTGAATGAGACGTATCGTACACTCGTAACAGCCCCTTAAACAAAAAAGACACTAAAAAATAAATATAATAACAATGTTTACAATACTTTCTAAATGGATGAGTTACATAACCAAGAAATAAATACCTCCTGACTGAATGATGTTTTTGCTTATATGAATTAAAACCTTATATGAAAGAAGTAATCACCAAACAACAAATTTATCAATACTTAAAAAACTTTTTAGTATTGGTTTATAACCTGATGATGGTAGATATGTTACCGAAACGTACATAGGGTTTATAAAATTTCTAACGGAAATTATTGTGTTATGTCTTTATTTTGTGGGTAGAAAATAAATAATTAATTACATAATAGTTACACAGTTTTATCCCCTGAAATTTCTATAACAAAATATGTATACTGTATATATTATATCTAACAATATGAACCATATTAAATATCAGTATTATTTTGATCGTTTCTGCTTCCAATGAATTAAGTCACCAGCCAGAGAGGCCACTTTGAAAGGATTGTTTTCTGTTTCAAAGAGTGGCCATTCCAAGATTTATATACTCGTATAGTGTGCATCTATGAGTGCAAGACAATATTTGCCCACCATAGTGATTTCAATGAACGGTAAAATACAATAACAATACAAAAAGCTAGTCATCTATAAAACATTCATATTTTATTATTTCTCCCTGTGAGTGGTGTACAGTAGCTGTGGTATTATTTACTGTTACTTCTTGGTCTATGAATATTATTGTGTCACGTGACACACCAGGCAGTAGCCACGTTGAGTTTTTAATACTGATTAACTGAATGTATTAAAATATCCATCAAAAGTGTTCCACTCTTCACTAGTAAAAAATAGTTTTTAAATAGATATTTTACTTCTCTCTGTTTATTAACCAGTACTCTTAACACTTTGACGGTTATATACATAGAGTATAATTAAACTTTAAAATACTTCAATATTTAGAGAACAGTATAAAATAAAAACTTTACTACACTTTCGTTAGAGTACAGTAACATAAGAGTACATTAGAGTACAGTTTAGAATAATTTTCAACTTTTAGCGAACTTTTTGAAACCAGCTTTAATATTTTAAATAGGATAGAGACAATGTAACTAATTGTTTTATTGTATTTATATTGTAAAACCAATACGGTAACACATTTTACTCAACCATTAAATAGCGTAAGTTTGGTAATCACAAAAATACCTACCTATGTTTTTTGACTGATCCTAACGTTTCTTTGTCACAAGGAAATGAAACTGTGATTTTCGACAATACCTACATCTGTCATCTGTACAAGCGCCTGGTGAGAATTTATATTTCTTTATAAACAATACTGTAGAGTACTCAAATAGAACCATATTGACCATCGGAGAAATAGAATTTAAAATATCAAAATTATTGCCATCCTAAACAGTTCATATGACGTGTATTATTCAACCAACTAAATTAGATAACTATTTCCAGATTACAATTCTACATGTAATGATAACAACCACACCTCTTTACGATCACTAATAGCGAAGTTATTATAAAAAATGTAAATTTTGAATCTTAACCTCGCAAGATAATGTCGTGTTCTTATAGTTAGAAGATGCAGCGGGGTTGAGTCACGAGTGGAGATTCCTTCACATATCTACAGTTTCCAAGTCCTTCAAAACGAAGACGCTGACACAAGCAAAGCAAGTGTAGACGTTTTACTATATTATACACATCTTTAAGGTCCTTTGTGGCCTAAGCGACGTCAGGAAAGTAGTGAAACTTGGTGTAAAACCTGTGTTGCGTAACAATGGTTTTCAATAAACTGCCCTACTTATTACTTAATCTACCAATTTAAAGTTGCATTTCTCAAAAGGCACAAGAAACCACCTTTGGTTTCAAATTTAGAGGATATCGTTGTATTACATTGTATGATGAGACTGGATAGATAAAAATTTTTTTTTTTCGCGTCAAGATATCGGTCACCTGAACAAGGTATTTTTGTTTTATAAATACGTTACTCAAATACATTTTAATCCAATCATAAAATTTTGGTACTTTCATTTCAGCTAGAAAGAAACAGAGTTTAAAATTGTATAATGATTGGAACTGAAACTGAGACTAGCAAACTCATAAACACAAACGAAATGGCCCTTGGCTTTGTCAATAAAACCCTACTATTTATGATGAATGTAAATAAAATAATTATTTAAAAGTAGCACTTGAAGATGACTGTGTTAATTTTGAAACGCGTTTAAAACTTTGTAATAATTTTCCCAACCCTTCTAATACATATCACAAGTTGAACTCATTAACACAATACAACTAACGAAGATAGATTAGGATACTAGACTGTAAGCTTTTAGTATAATCTATCCTGTGACGTCATCCATCAAACTTAATCCACTTATCCTTAAGGATTAAATTATCTTTATTTTACAAGAGTAATTATAAAACACATTCATAGTTCAAATAGTGAATTTATATTATAGGAGTTATAATTATCTGCCTCCTGGAAACATCTGCACCTGACAGTATGAAATGAGTTATAACCCTACTCATAGGAGGAATGAGCCACATTTATCTGTTAATTGTGTGTTTATGTGTATGTGTTTTAGCAAACATAATACTGGTAGCAAATTAACTACAGTTCTGTACATGGTTTCCGATTTACAAATTGTTTTGCATCAGCGGTGAAAAATATTGCACAAACTTTCTTACTCACACATTCTGAAAATAAAATAAAAACGGATCAAAACTAAATCTTTTGTAGCTGCAAACAAACTAGCTGTAAGTCAAAAAGTGAAAATTTACCATGGACTCAGTGCTTTAAAAAAAAATTAATATTTCTATAAGGGGCTAACCTTGCCTCAATATGAATCATGTTGAATTGAAATATGGGTAATCAATTTTACTTAATTTTAATATTTTCTGTACATTTGTTTGTATAATTATTGTTCATATTTTATTAAAATTTGTACATAAACAATAGTGGCGAATTGAGATTGTATATATATATAACATCCTTTACCGATAAATTTGATCCTTTTATCACTAATCCATGAACCTAATGGGAGAGACGAAATTTAGTTTGGGTCCATTGAGGCTGTATTTTGGAAGAGTCATATTTAAACAAAATTATCACGATTAAACAACTTTCTAAACCACCATTTCTAAACAACTTTCTTGAATTCAGTTAACCTCAAAAGCGATATATCCATATAAAAAAAATTAACAATCATGTAACTAACTCCTTACCGCGTATACATATACAGCAATTTCAATAAGGTGTCTAATTCATTAAAGGAGAACCTCTTGACTACCCTGGGGCCGAGTAAGCACCTCGATATACCTATAAACTCGTTATTATAATATGTCTAATTAGTAATAATGATTTTTCTTTCTTTTCAAGTAATAAGTAGTATTAAAAATAGTTCTGAAGGAGGTGCTGACTAAATTATTTCTTGTTCGTATTTTCGTTTTGTAGATGATGTTTGAGAAAATGAAGCTATGAAATTATAATGTTTATATTTCTACATCACCATAGTGTTAATATAGTTTGCCCAAGCAATTAAAGCCAAAAGTTCAAACAAATTTCTAAAAGAATTTTTTGAGACTAAGGACTGTAAACAATTTCCTATCAGAGGGTGCTTGAGGGGTTGAAGAGTTTTAATTTAAAAGCGACTTTGCTTTCAATTAAAATACGAGATGAGTTTTACAGGAGCGGTCCTCGGAGTTGTTAATAGAAATTTAATTATTAAACTCTCGCTCAACTTAAGAGGGGAGAGGGTTGAATTTAATGTGGTTATGTTTTAAATATTATAGTTTAAATTAAAATCCTGTAATATTTGTTTAAGTATCTGTATGTACAAAGTGGAGCATAAATCCCGCAAACAATCTGCTGGAGATATGGAAGTTGTATATATCGAGCTATATTTGAGGTAACGGTTTACATCTATTGGTCCTATGAATAACAAATCTCGCTGTAGAAATGTTTTGACGTTGCTTTCCTTAGCGACATTAGTCTTCTTGCATTTCAATATAAAGTTATCTTTCATTGACCTTCTATGATCAACGTCGAGCTTAAGACATGGCAAAATGTATTCCCTTATTTAAAACTGAATTCGTTTCATGACACAATCTACTATCTTCAGATCTAACATTTTCAATTACCGCAGGATCGCTGTCAAGCAGTCATGTCCCGTGTACATACGGAATGCTGCCGTTGCTTCTACCCTAGATTTATCTTATTCTCCTCCCATGAAACCTAAACCCCATATCATAATTTAGGTTGAGAGGTATTCATAGCCTTACCGTAGTATGCTTTCCATTTAATTTAAGGTTTAACGGACAGATGATTGTTTTTTGTCGCAGTTGTGTACTTTCTTAGACATTTGATCTACAAATACGTTTCTAATATGAGTGGCTACCCACTGTAGACAGATATGGTTTCCCAATACTGGTATTAACTTTACTATCTTCAAGTTTTTTATTTCACAGTAATGTTTTTTATACGTTACAATAAATCCTTGTTGTAAACCTGATATAGCTACTTGAACTGACATATAATAACATTCAAAGACAAAAAAATTAATAGTAAATAATACCACAGCTACTCACATGGAGAAAGAAGAAGGTAAATAGCTTAAAGTGTGGCTTTCTTCTTACATTGATAATGTGAGTTAAGATTCATTGTAATCACAAAGGCTGTACATAAACACTTGAATCCAGACTACTTTAATTGAGAAACGAACCATCCACAGTAGACTATTGTTGTTAGTAGAACAAGTCGTTGGAAGAGTAAAGGATCCGAATATTGTTTATATTTCGCTCTCACTCACATTGCTGCATATGTACAAATTACATGATTGTTTTAGAGGAAGTCTCAGGTGTAACTATTACTTAAAAAAGTGATTACCTGAGTCCAAAAAAGTGATTTTGTGAATTATGTCTGTCGACTGTACAATACTCTACAACTCAAACGTAGGGACCAATTTTAAGCAAATTTGTTATGTAAGCATATTTTGACCACATATAGGGAGGGTTTTTCGTTTTTTTTTTTGCTAACTCAAAAATCAGTGTACTGCTTAAAATAAAACAAAATTACATTTTCCTTTGTACAACAGTTTCTGTGGAAATCCAAAAATATGGTCTAGGGGCGGTTATAAAAGAAGTAATTTTTCAAAATTTGTATTACAAATTTTGTTGGCGTATGAAGATTTATCACCCAAATTCGTGTGAAAAATCGCAAGTAAAAAATATTTACGTTCAGAAGTGTTTGGCAAAAAAACCAAAATGAAACTTGACCAGACGTCATTAAACGCTGAATTAGATCAAATACAATTTGTCTGGTGAATCTTTTATGAATTAAGTTTAATCCCTGCATAAATATTGTTCAAAGTCGGCGGTAATTCCCCAATTTCACTTTTTGACTAACCGAACGTTTTTCCACCGTTTATTATGTTACATTTAGATTTTTTGTCAAAAAAAAAATACAGGAAATATTTTTTCATAATCTGACAAAGAAATATTTTCATTACATGAACTCTGGGTTTTTGAGCACCTAGTTTTTATAGACGAAATATATTTATACACTTTCTATATTTAGTACCTAATTAAGTTGCTTTCTCCAATCTGCCAATTGATGACAACCTGGATTTGTTTTTCTAAAGTTTAAACTCTAAAAGTTGGAATAAGTACAACGTTAGTATTTAATTAGATCTAAAGGTAATTATTTAAACGCTCAAAAATAAATTTAAGAAGATTAATTTTGCAGGTTCGTTGAGCGTGAAAAAGTATATTACGGAAGGTCGCACTCTTCACAGCAACAAAGTATTAAGAACTAAAGTAATATAAGAAAGTAAGCAGCATGGAATCCTTCTAATTGGTTGCAGAAATATTCTTACAGGGTGATTACAAACTTTGTAGCCAATCGTGTGAATACGAACTTTGGTTTTCTAGATTCAAAAACAGTGAACAAAGGTTTCCGTGCGCCATCCACGAAACCAAATAAAAACGAACCATTACTAAAGGTGACCAAAAATTGTTATTTAAGTAGTCGTCAATAAAAAAATGAAAATGAGACATAACCGCAGTTTTTGAATCAATGTTTAAATCAAACACAAACACAATATTTATTAATATTCTACAATTCATTACAACAGCTATAGTATTTACAAGGGAACTTAACACAGACATTCAAAAACAATAATTAATAAATTATCGAATATTACAAAATATTGTGTTTGTGTTTTATTTAGCATGGATTTAAAAAAAACCCTCTGTCGTTAGTATAAAACGTATAAAGTAATATTAGTTTATTTCAAAATAACCTAAACTTGCTTCATTTGTGTCATAAACTTGTCGGTGGTGTGTCTTTAATGTGGGCGGTCTGATACTATTTTCGTTTTTCAAATTATTCCTGAAACGTAACTATTTTTTTCTTGCGATTTCACACACGTGTTATGGGTTATTAAATTTTATATCTCATCTAAATTCGAACGAAATCGTTGCAGTTGATTTTAGTAAATATGGTATTTTTATAACATCCTTGTTTTTTGGCTTTTTAACATAACTGATGAGTAAGTGTTGTTGGAGAGATGATTACCAATATTTAGAAGTCACAAATGAGCAACGTTTGATCAAAATCGTTTGAGCCGATAAATCGAAACACGGTACCATCCACGTTGACGCATTGGCGGAAACTACAGATCCTCCGGTCCTTGTAAACGACGTTTATAGTAAATACAAAGTTACTACAGCCGTTGCCAAGCTGCTGATAACCTCAGATTTATCTTCCTCCTCTTATGTGCTATTCTACTGTTGTTTGTTTGTTTTTTGTTCTATTGTTCTCCATTCACAAGACATAGCCAGAAAATAACCTCTTTAGTTTTATTTGTTTTGTACCGTTGTCTTTTGTGTTCTTTTGTTGTCCATTCACAAGCCATGATCTGCCTATAACCACTTCAGTTTTATGTACTTTTGCACAGTTGCGTTTTTGAAGTTTCAATATAATTCTTTGTTTTACACTATTCTCAAATCCCTATTATTACGTAGAATCCTCAAACATTACTGCTTGTTTTCTAGGATCAGCCTCTGGAGCTTCTTTCAGAATATCTTCAGAGGTCCCAGTGCTCTTCGGATTATATTAGGCATTCCCTAACATATAACTTATTGTAATGAGTAGCACTATAGTTTTGTACATGAGCATTTTCGTCTCCTTGTTTGAAAATTCCTTATCTTAAAATGTAAAACTCAAAATGGCCTGGTTTGCTAGAGGTATCCTTTTCGTTGCCTAAATCTCCTATTTTCCATCTACAGATATCATTGCTCCTAGAGATGTGAAATGTGGAATGTTTTTATACAGTCATCTTCAACTAATACATGCCTGAGGAGATTATACTTGGTCTGACATATCATTTAGTTTTTTTTACATTTATCGAAGATCCTATCCCGTTTCAAAATGGTTTTAAGGTATATATATATATATATATATATATATATATATATATATATATATATGTATGTATGTATGTATATATCCTACACAAATACACTCATCGGGGTTATAAGTGTTACCTTGAAGTTTATTGAGGTTGAAATGCGTCTCAAAAGAATATTGCAACGAACAATATTGAAATAGTTTTATACCAATGTATAAATTCGTTTATAAAACACAAAATGAATGACTTACTTAGCTATTAGATGATTTTAAACATTCACTTTAAGAAACCACAAAATACTACGTATTCTGATCAATGATCAAGATATCCACTTATACAGAGGATATAATGCTTTTAACGTGATGAATTTGAGTTAAAAAGGAGTTTTCAACGATGGGGTTGTACGATGTCTCTATCATACAAAGTACAGTATTTTATTTGATGGAACTTTCTTTGCAAAATGTGATACCGCTTTCAATAAATATAAAATGTTTCTCTTTCAATACAATCCATGTTTAGGTTGTGCTTTATAAGAAAATAAAAACACACTTCATTGTTGGTACTAAGATCTTTTTGTGATAGATCAAATATATCAATATATGTGTTTAAAAAAACAATCTTCTGATCGTGTTCGTTAATTACTTCGGTTTTGGGAATTGGTTCTGTCTGTCCTCAGTTGGGCTGACTTTTATTTGACATGTCATTGATTATATGTTGGCTTTACCGTCATGCGTGTTTAGTAATATTTTTGATATCTAAAATTATTGAATTAATCATAAGTAAAAATACAAAATGAGATTTCCTCTTATGGATGAAATCTGTAAACATGTCATACACTCAGAAGCACATGTTTCCATAAGGCAGATTTGATATAGTTATAATTCCCATAATATAAATTATGTAAAAATTTGAACTATGAAGGTGAAATAAAGATAATTTAATCCTCAAGGATAAGGGGATTAAGTTTGATGGATGACGTCACAGAACAGATTATACTAAAAGCTTACAGCCTAATATCCTAATCTATCTTCATTAGTTGCGTTGAATTAACGAGTTTGACTTGTGAAATGATGTATTACAAGGGTTGGGAAAAATTAAGTATACATAGTTCTAAATATTTTTCGACATTAATTCAGTCTTCTTCAGGTAACATACATAACGTTATAGGCTACATTATTTTAAAAGCTTATAGCCTAATATCCCAAATTATCTCTGTTAGTTGTACTTAGTTATTCATTATCAGATGATAATTTCAAGAATATAATCGTGCAAAGTTTGTTAACGCGTTTCAACAATAATTTAGTCATCTTCAGGCAAATTTCAAAATGTGATATTAACTACGTAAATGGTAGAATCTTATTATCAGAGCAAAGTTTAACTTTTTCTGTGTGGTTTTGTTTTTATAATTTAGTTACGTTAAAATATTTAGGCTTCTGTTCACTGAGAATAAGGATGGCATATTTAAATTTAAATACTATTTTTAAATAGTAAGGCTGTAAACAGTAGATCATTCCTCTTTTTAATGTCTAGCATAAATCATTCTTGTCAACTTAATGTGGTCGCATCACAAATATACCTCTTTGTATACCATAAAAAACCCAATATCAGTAAAATATTAAAGATATGATACTGGAAATTTTTCGCTTAATTTTTGGTGTTTTCGCTCTATGTTGTACAAATACCTGTACTGTACGATTTTATAGTTTGGTAATCTAATAATCAGACATTTGTTGATAATTCCTTGTATTCAGCATATTATATTTTCATAAAGTTACTTTTATAGCAACATATACTTTGTACAGAGAAAGTTATGTGTTGGATTAAAAATTTAAGTGTAATTTTTCTGATATATTCGAGGTGCCCAGAGTCCAAAAGAGTATTTTTTTATTGTTGTCCTTCTGTCTGTCATCTGTCCTTTAGGTGGTGCTTTACAGCGCAAACGTGAGAACTTATTTCAATGAAATTTGGTTTTAGTAATTTCTCGAAAATATTAATTTTGTTATTTTAAAACAATTCAACGTAACTACTATCAAAAAAGGAAAGAATAATTACGATTATCTAAAGATCGCCTAAAACTATATTGATATGAGTTATGATCATCGTCTAAACAAAAAAAGGATGTCCTTGAATTATCGGCAAAAAAAAGAAATCTTATATAAGAACAGTTGTGAAAGATGTAAATTTCAAAATCGAAACAAATAATTTCGTTTAAATTATAGCAAAATATAAATATTAACAATCCTTCACAAAATCTCATGTACAATATATTAACATTCTTAGATAATAGAAACACAAAATTCTATCTTAATAGCTGCTATTAAGAGGAGGCTCCACCAGCCGGCCGGTGCCGTCAGCCGCCCATAAGACTAATGCAATAGAATAATACCTATAAATCCCTTGTTTTTAAAGATATAAATATAAAAATGAGGTATCAATAGAAAGGTATTGTACAGCTGAATGTGTATGGTTGAACAAAATTTAAAATATCTTCTTCTGTTTTACATGAAAAACAAAACAACATTTTGTTACTTTAGCAATTTTTTAAGAAAGTATTTTTAAAGATACGAAGGATTTTTCTCGCAGTTAACATAAAGCAATTTGTTTTCTTCAATCAAAAAAAATCAACGAAATCGGATGAAGAATGAAGGAAAAATATGGGTATCAACGAGAGTACTGTCACCCGAGTTTTCCTCCGAAAACCAGACTGTTTTTGGTGACACCTAAAGGGCGGACATCGACAATTTTGTTATACGGAACCTAGTCTTCAACCTAGATTTTAATCAAATAGGATTAAATAATTAGGATTTTAATATAATGAGTAATAAATTATTTTATATTACCTTATAGATCCGTCATGTGACTTTGATTATGTCTTTATTACAAAGACGCGTTTCGGAGACGTATCTCCATCTTCAGTATTTTCACTCCGTAGAAGTCGTTAAAACATTAATATCACAAACACATTGACACTATACACACAATTAAATAAATACACATATACGTTGATTTTAATATATTTTTTTTATACATGCGCACGGTTTCATGGTTCGCGAACTACTCAGGATTTTAATCACTAAGGACACGTTTATATCATCAAGGAAGCAACTTACGCCCCATTTAATATATGAATATTTTGTTTGAAGATGGCGTTTATGATTCATTTTCACTGGCAGTTTAGGTGAATAATTTTATTAGTTTTGATAACAGGTGAATGAGAAAGTTCATTCAATACTTGTTCAGAATTTATTTACTTTCTATTTTTTGTATCTTTAAAAACACAATTATTCTCAATTCATAATCATTGTAGGTGGCAATTTTCTGTTAACATTAATAACACTTCCACAGGTACATATCTAATAACCGGAACATGGTGATATACGTTTCCATTCATCATGATAAGGTTGCGAACGATGCCCGTGGGTCTCAAAAACATGTTAGTGTCATAGTCGTAAATAAGCAAGAACAGGTAGAAACAGAATATCTGTGATTTGTTTTTCAATAGCATAATACTAAGACAACAGTTTATATATAAAAAGAAATTTGTCACTACTAAGACAACAGTTTACACTTATAAAGAAATTTGTCACGAAGAGTCTTGAAGTCATGGTTTGGGATTTCCAAAATAAGAATCAATAAAATAATTGTGATTCAAGTTCGTATCACCCTACTAATCGACGTTTTTATAATCGAAACCAAAACAATTCCTGTCTTTAAGCTTTCAAACATTAAGTGGTTTTATAACGGTTACATTGTTTGTAACCCTATTACGTATGCTTAGCAGTTCCCTGTAAACTTGTTGTTAATATCCTGTTCCCTCGGGAACTTATTAATAGGTTAGGTAAACTAAGGGAAAGTTTTGTTTGTTGTAAGTTAATATTTCACGAGATTATCTCAAAGTATGACACAGCAGTGATGTTTATACAGCCAAAAACACTAACGTACGTTGTTATAACAAGCGTTGATATTCTAATTATAACTGATTTACACGTACATTTTAAAGTTATGCGTGCATTATTATAACTTACTTATGGTTAAAAGAACTTGAAATAATTTGAGTGTAGGGCTATGGAAATTCCAACTATTTAACATCTCAGTTTAAAAGCTTATAATTTTAATGTAGATTTTTAGGAGTCTACATATCAATGCTTTGGATGAAAAGGTAAATTTAATGAATATATTAGGAATTTGAAGATTAGTTTATGAAGACTAATTTTTTAAAGCGAAAATCCTCTAGTTCATCATCGCCATATAAAAATAAAGAAAGAATAAAAGTTTATAAAATAATTACCCTTAGTCCTCTAATACTCTAATAAGATAGGAAGAGTTGGTCAAGAGAGATCGAATAGGAACGAGAAGGATAGCACAAGACTACATGAAGAACGGTGTAGATCCAGCAGGGTTCCTCGGGATTGCCACACCCGAACAATCAGAGTTAAGTAAAACAAAAGTTCTTTAACCCTTAACCAACTCTTTGAACCCTTCCCCTCCTCTCAACAACTAGTTTGTAACCGTATTGGTGTATCCGCTACGTGCATTGTTTCTTTAGGCAAAACCAAAGTCGGCAAAGTACAATAGTGTATTATTTGTTTCATTTCCGTTAATACAGTTGACTTTTAATTTAAGGTAAATGTATTTAATTTAAATTATACGTTTCTAAGTAGTGTCGAGAAATTTTGTTGATGATTTCCAAGAAGAAAATTTGATATAATTGTAGAAAATTCATTTTAAGCACAAAAAATTCCCTTGAGTTCGAAAAATGGTATTCGAAGTGATTGTACTGCATAGATGGATGGACCAGTCTCGGAAAAAAATCGCTAGTGGGTATATTTTGGATCGTCTTTACAACATTTTATTTTTTAATAAAATAAAAATATTGACGGTAAACCTATAGAATATAGAAGAAACCCAAAGTTTCGTTATTCTGAAAATCGTCTCAAATGATTTTCATAACATTTTTTTTTTCAAATATCTCTTGGGATCAAATCAAAACTTGTTAAATTTTTTTTAAATATTTGCTATAAGTCTTTGACGTCTTCACCTTAGTGAGTAAGGGCTTGGTAGTGCAGGAGTACCCTAGCTGAATCTACACTTTCCTTCAAGTAGTCTTGGGTAGATCCCTCTCTTGTGTGTTTATCATGTCTCTCTTGACCAATTCTATTTTTTTCGTGAACCTGGAGCTATTAGAGTATTCAAGGGCTAAGTATCTTACGTTTTATTCTTTATTTTTATAAAGCGATGACGACTGAAAGGCATTTTAAATATAAATAACAAGAAAAAAATTAACTCAGTAGCTTCCCAACAATTTTGAATAGTTATTTTCTCGTTAAACATCGACTCATACCCATTTTTATAGGAGAAATTGCAAAATCGTAGTTTAAAGAAATTATGGAATGCGTCAAAAAATCGACGACGAATTTCTTGCTGACAAATCCGATTTCCTAAATCGTCATTTATGGAATAATAATTTCTTGTCGTCTGTGCAGTCCTCTACAGCCTAAACCGATAATCCAATTTTAATCAAACTTGTTTTGTGAGCTAACTTTTACCGTATTTCGAGTACTTTAAATAATAACATTTTAAAGATGTACTTTGAACAGATAGCGCTATGATCATACAGCTTGTACAACTATTGAAAAGTATGGATCAGCAGATTTGAAAAAAACAATATGTGCTTCCAAGATCTATTCAATACAGTTTACCTCAAAAAGAAATTTCTGGGAAGGACGATAAATATTCTGAATGTTCTTTGTAATCACGGTCCCACTTAACGTGACTATTTTCGTGTGTTCTCTATTCTGTAATCATCAGAATTTTTTTATCACCCTGTATGAGAAATTCGTTATTACATTAAATCCTAATTTAATACAGTTTATTCAACTTTAACATATATTATTTTTCATGATTATCTTTCTCTGTCCAAATTTTATTTCCAAAATAAACAAATAAAATTGTTTCATTGAATTACAATAAACACTTTCAACCAAATTAAAAAAGTTTCACAGAAAGACGACTTCAGGTTTGGTGGGGAGGGGGAGGGGCTGGCGTTATTTACAACAGTTGCGTTTCCTATCCGACTGTGAAAATACTTTTCAGTGTTTTGAAATAGAAAAACTTTTATGAACCAATACAACTTTATTTAGAATCAACTTTGAGTGAATATAGTTTTATACATTTCAAGGTACAACAGTAGTAAGACTGGATTGTACGGAAAAAAGAGACGACGATATTTTCCCTTATATTGAAGTAACTTAATTACAACGAATATTTTTTAGTAATTATAAAATTATAATATTTTGGAAACAGTAGACAATTTTATTTTCATACATATACGTAGTGTGATATCTCAAAAATCAGATATGGAATTTTATGAGGCCCCCAGTGAACAAAAATTATTGTTTTTTTATTTATATCTGTGTGTCTCGAGTCTATTACATGTGTAGTGCTTTACAGGCCGTATGTCTAAACCTATTTTCATCAAATTTGACATGTGGGTATATTCTGATCATATCTCATGACTAATAAAAACAAATGATTGCGATGAACGTGTGCTCAAGTGTAGCTTCTAAGAACCCTACAAAAGTTTTGACGGTAATCTCTCAATAATCACCCATTCATGAGTAATTTATAAAAACCAAAAATCAGACATGATGATGTTATAAGAGATATGTTCATAAAATCGTCATTACGAATTTCGTTGGAATTATGATAAAAAATAAAGATTACTTCAAAAAATTGCAGGAACTTTAAACGAAATATCACAAGGTCACCACTGCTTAACCCCCCCCCATAATAAAGACCCCCGGCTCTTGCATACTCTTAATACAGTACCCATGGTTCGCTTTCAGTTTTTAACTAATACTTTATTGTGTAAATAACTTTGGTTGATTTACATCTTGGTGCTGTGGATGTGTGAGTGTGAGAATATGTGCAATGTTTTTGCACCTTTATTTTAATTACTGACTCCTTTTTATACTGCAATACATTGTAGCTTTTCAAATATTATATATTTATGCTAGGTCATATAAAAATTAAATTTCATTAGACAATGGAAACCACAAAAAAGGTAACCTGGAGTCAAAGGACTATAATATAGGGGTGTAGGGTGAATTTAGAAGTCGGAAAATATATCCGTCGATTTTTCATATAAACGAGCTGCTTAATGTGAGACGTGTTTTGAATCTTAACGAAGGTTGAATATCAATACATTGTCAGGGTTAGAAGATGTTATGGAAATGGGGAGGCTGTAATCATTTTTAATGTAAATGAAGTCTGTTGACTGTGCCATATAAAAAAAAAACAATTGCTGCATGTCGTTTTGATAAGGAAAAAAAGATTAAAAGTAAGAAAATCACAAATTTACAAACTTTTTTTTTGTTTTGTTTTTTAAATAAATATCTTATTTCACTAAATACAATAACTTTTTTAATTTTTCAAAATTTTGAAGTATCGACTTTCAATCGTTGAGGTCAAATTAAAAACATAAAAGAGGTTATGTGTCTCATCATTCTTTAGGAACACATCTTTCTATTATGACAAATACTTAGTATTGAGAAGGTTTTGTGATTGGGCAAAACATTTATGTTTAGTTTTTTGGACAAATATATCCTTTTGGGGTCAATTGAGAACACCCCAAATATTTTTTGGATTTATGACTGTTGATCCGTCGTATGTTCACTATATATAGCCAAAATGAATCAACCCTTCAAATGTGAGGATATCCCTACACTTTTTTTGATAACTTATTGAGTATGTGTAAAACTCAAAAAACTGTGTCGAACTTAGCAATAGAACAAAATATCACGATTAAGGAATAATTAAACAAAACAAAACAACAACAATAAAATCAAATATTAATTACTAAAAACTAGGACTATATATTTTTTTTTTATAACAATTAATTAAAAATAAAAATATAACTTGAAATACGGTTTATCTTCAAGCTACGAGAAGCCCTATCAAATTTGTGAAGATTAATTTGGCTCATGTTTACTAGGTTTTGGAGGTTGGTAAGTGAGAAACTTTATACAGTGTTTTTTTACAAATTCTACAAACAACTGGTAATCTGAATTAAAACTTGTTTACAAAATATTCATAGCACATTATATTTAATATTTAAAATTAGAATTGTTTTTCTTTTCTTTTTTTTTTTTTTTTTACTCCTATCATCGGTTTCGATTCAAAACCCAGTTCAGAACTTTACATTAAAGTCAACTTTTAAAATATATCAAATTATCACTAATATGTAAATATTTTGGACACTGGAATATATTTTTGAATTCCCAATGTGTTTATTTAATACAATGAAAACAGCGTCCACTAGGTAATACACGAAATAAATCACCGATCATTGGGAGTTATAAATACAAGTTGGAAACTCTGCCACAATCATACGTCGTATATTTTAAAGGACAAGAGTTAGGCGCTAGAGACAACGGTAAAATAATAATGGATATTTATTACTTCAAGTACAATGGAAAGAGAGTTGTCTAAAAGTGTTTAAAGATGACAATGGCAAGAAAATTAAGCCATTTATTAGTGGAATAATTTGTGATAGTAAATCAGGAACACATGGTGGGTTTGTATAAATAGATCATAATGTTGACAGTAAATTAAATGTTTCTTTAGGATTGGTGACTGAAATACCAGAAAAATATATGAAGAGTGTTATTATCACAATAATTAAAGCTAGGAGTGTCATGTTAACCTTTAACAGTAGACCAGGCAGGGAAGAAAATACAAGATAATATTTTTGTGTAATACTCGGTAGAAAGAAAATAAAGTACACATTTCTGGATAAATGTTTTAACTTAAGGCGAAATTAATAAAGGATATTTTGAGGGCAAATTAATGTGGGAATAAAAACAAAATATATATTAAACAGGGGAATTGTTAAAATTTAGAAAATTATGTAAGATAAGCATTGAAATATAGAAATTAACTGTTTTTTTTTTTTAATTTAATTAGTGATAATAATTTTTAAAGAATACATTTTTCTTTGTTTTTAACCTCGCGATGACCCCGGTGTTTGATCAAAAGTTTCATTGTTTTTTTTGAATTTTATTTAATTATTTTTAGTTCTGTTGTATTTTAATTTTTATACTGTTCTACATCTATTCTTATTACAACCATTATTTTACTTTCTTTTTCTCAATATTGTGTAATATGAACAAAAAAAAAATACTATTTTCATTATTACAATCACTAACAACAAAATGTAAACTTTGAAAAAATAAATACTTAAACCAGGTATATAAATTAATGCTTTTTGTAAGTTATTATAATTGAACAAAAATTAACAAAACAAAAATTATAATTCTTTTGAGAGATAATATCTGATAGAAAGTAAGGGCAATGATTGAGCAAGTTTAAACAGAAAACATTTTGACAACAAATGAAATCTCACTAAACAACAATGATTGACAACATGTTGAGATGAATAGCTTCAAGGCATAAAACTGTACAACCTCCGTCGTGAAATCTTTTGTTTTCAATTCCATACAATAACAATGAATTGGGAACAATGCTTCTTGTATGTAGTATACAAGTAACAAATATTTTGATATCATATGTCAGTTATTGTGTCTTACATTAAAAACTAATATCAGTTTGTGTACATGGTTACTTTCCATCGATTCGTTTACTTGTATTTTATTTTGATTTGTTTCTTTATTTACAAATAATTGTTTAATGAAACACGTCACTAAAATTTATAAAAGTCATTTTGTTTGCGAGAATAGTTTATTGTGAATGAATGCAGGATAGTTTAATACAATATTATTTTTTGTAAATACCTGTAAAATTATAAAATGAATGGCAGGCATCTTGAAGAAGAGGTCAGCTTCAGAATATATGGATGAGGTGGATCTAGGAAGCAATGGATGGAAGAGGGTTGCAGAAAAACGTGAATGGAAATATTGAGAGCATAGAGAGAAGGCGGAGAAGGAAGATAAAAATATTTGAGGGGGAGCACAGAAAGTTGTTCGTAAACATTGTAGACCTGTATTTAAATAAAGAAATAAAAATAAATACTTATAAAATTATGACGAAAACTTAGTCAACATTAATATGTCGACTTTGTTGAATATAAATGCTAGAAATTCTGAATATATAGAAGTCTAAAATTCGAGTCCACAGTCACCGTAATATTTATACGTTAGTGCCTCTTACATTAGGGCATTTATGTATTTATACATTTAAATCAAACTTTCATAAGCACAATGTTATTAATCCATAGTAACCATAAAAAATTGGATATTTTACTTAAAGAATCATATTGTACCGTTAAAGTGATTCTAAAAGATGTTTTAGCTGCTCAGCTGTTATAAATTTACTGTCTTATTTTGAGGTTATGTTTACGATTATTTAAACGAATGTACAAATCTACTGCGCAATAACATATAGTACTTATTAACCGATATCATTTTTATGGCGAATAATCGAAATAGAGGCAATTTTGCTGGTAGTGTGTCAGCTGCAAGTACATTTTTGAGCTCGTAAGAATTTGAAGCTAGCTTGTTGTGCTGAGCGAAATTTTTAAAGTTCAGGAGATTCCAGTTTAATTTTTGAAAGAAGTCCAATGAGTTGTGGCGATTTTTCGAATTGTAGATAATTATCAAAATATAAGCCAAAGTTTCTTTTAAAGTAGTAAAATTAAAACTTTTTTTCCAGTAGGCCCCCACACTTTAATTGTATATAATATTATGAGGAGGGTTTTGTTCAGAGTTCTGGAAGAATATCCACCACCGGAGCGAAACGTTAGGTCAACAAACCTTAAACCACAGCGGGTGCTTGATTAATACGGGTGGAACAATCGACTGCATTGGGACCAATGGGGACGTCTAACCAATTTTCTGGAGAAATATATTCTTGTATCTTGACCTAGGTGACTGCTGTATCAGACCTACATTGTAAAAGATTATTTATGAGAAATTTCAATGAGCTCAGCACAGTAGTGAACTCATAAATGAGAACCACTTAATTCCAAACGTTCTTTGGGAATTTCTTCAAAAATGTAAGGACACTGTTTTAAAACCAATTCTGTGTTTGGGGTTGTGTAATTAACAACTGATCTTACAGTTTAATATATTTTAATACTGTATAACCTTGTTTTCATCTAACAAATACATTATGAATAGGGCATTTATTTAGACTAATACCAAAGGCTTTCTATTGCTATATTTATAATCCAGATCAAAAACAAAAATAGATAGAAAAAAACTCGAATGCAAGATCTCACATAAATTACGTTTACTTAATCAAACGCGTTTCAACGACAAAGTCGCCACCATCAGTGATACATGAGTTACAATACCCATAATATACCTATAAGTTATAATTTAAGTTATATAAGTTGTAACTACAAGTTATAATTTAGATACTGTAGATCACGTATCACTGACGAAGGCAAATTTGTCGTTGAAACGCGTTTGATTAAGTAAACGTAATTTTTGTGAGATCTTCCGCATATCCGTGTCAGGTTTGACCGCCCACAACTGACCGCAGATAACTCTCCGCTAAGTCTGAGTTTGATCTTTCCCAAGCTCTAGTTTAAATACTCTTGACTCTTTCATAATACATATGTCAATTGCTACTCACCTAACTTTCTGCATCTTGTCGCAATTATCGTTTATGCTTTAGTAACTGTTGTCTGGACCTAGTATAAAGTGTAACTTAACAATATAACATAACCCTAATATTAGCTTAAATACTCACTACATACTAAGGAGGAATTTTCCGAAATATAACGTTTAAGGATGTTAAAAGACGTGTAAAATCTCTTCGGTGCAATGAGATAATAAATCTTTTTTTTTTTTTTATTAGAATGGTAATTCATAAAATTGACAAACAATATAACCCATAACATTTTACCTATGTTTATAATTTACCTTTATAAAAGCAAATGTCTTGACTGACCCATTAAGGTCCTAAAAATGTGGACCTTATGCATATGAATAATTCAGAATATATTCATTCTATAACTTAATATATTTTTTATAAACAAACAGCTTTTTACAAGTAACACTGTTAGACACAACGTATTCCTTATTTAAAACTAACAGCGTTTTTATACTGTCGATCTGAACTGAAAGGCGACAAATCTTTACTTGAAATATTTCAATTTTCTAAATGTACTCAGGATAAAAGCAATGTGGACAAAGAAGCTCGAATATACGAGGACTAGGAAATGTTGTATTTTATGTTAAAATGAACTGTTGTAAACCTATATACTTATTTTCTCGCACAAAAATTTTCAAAAATAAACATTAACGGAAAGTAATAAATCATTAAAAAATCAAGAAAGGGTGCAAAAACATTGAACAGACTTGCTCATTTACTCATCGCCAAAACCAAATAAAAATCCATCAATCAGTTCGTTACTTGATATGCCAGTTGACACTCCAAAGGTGAAATTGTACAATGGACACAGTCTTTTAGTAAATATTTATATTTTAAAATAGACCCTAAATTTCTGCCATAAACGCATCGTCAACGTAAGTCGTATCTGATTATAATTAATCTTTTAATGGGGGGTGGTTTAGGACAACTTTACAGTATTTTTTTTTTTTTTTTTACTTTTGATTTTGTACAAAGAATTGGTTATTTAATTTTCACAATTGCTGAAATTTTAACGAAATAATCAGATCAGATTTTGTGAGATTTCGTTCTTTATAACAGCTACATGGCTGATATTTCTTCTTCTTTCTATCGTTAATTCTGAAACCGACATTCCCGAAGAGATCGCCACAAAATTGTTTGGGCTACAAATTTAAAGCTAAATTTGATTAAAGTTGTTTGACCCGTTTTTGATAAAATCATAATTACGTAGTATCTCCCCCCTCAAATTTTAAGTCCCATAATGATTTAAAATTGCCCATATTCCAAATTTAATTATAAAGTGGGTTAGTGCGTTTTTGTTTTAAAGCATTGAGTCAAACTCAGAGAGACAGACAGTTATCATTCCAAAACTACCTTTTTGAGCGGATCTTGAAACTGATACATAATAAAATATCAATAATAACAATAACGTTATCTATACTAAGTAGCACATATAAGAAATATGTTATATATTTTAACCAAGTAGATTTTAAAACGGTATTATCAAAAATTATGAAAATTATTCCAATAAAATTGCATTCAAATTTGTTGTTCTTTGAATTTTTCGTTAAAGTAGAGTCTAATTATTATCGTTGGATTCTATTTAAAGAAGTTTACATCAAAATGTAGAAAACTATATTCACACAAACTGGATTCTAAATAAAGTTGTATTGCTTTATAAAAGTTTTTCTATTTAAAAACGATGAAGAGTGTTTTCACAGTCAGATTGGAAACACAACTGTTATAAAAAACGCCTTACCCCCTTCCCCCATTCTAGATCGTCTTTCTGAGTAACTTTTTTATTTCCTTCAAACTAAATAAACAAATTATATTAAATAATATAATTCGATGAAACTATTTTAGTTGTTTGTTTATTTTATAGAATATTATTTAACAATAAAACAATGATTGACAATATTTATTTGATTTATTACTGAAGGTCCCAAAAAACGCTTCCTTTAACATTTTACATGTCTACATGTGACATTTTTAATTTGTTTCCCTATGTGACTATACTTACATTTTTCCCTTGTGTATTTCAATTTTTAACGACTTACATTTGCACATATAACTGATAAACAGTATCAATTATCCTCACATATTCCCATACCCCCAGGTATACATTTTTAACCTACTCAGATAGGAAAACTATATACACGTAGGTGTATACAATAATATGTATACACTGTATAGAAAGAAAAACAATAAAAATACACGGGGCACAGGTGGGAATTGGGGTGCCGCGAGATTATTAAAACTTCTAGAGGAACCAGACCAAAAACTTTGCTATGATTCTATTTATTATTAACAAAAAACGCGAAAATAAATATGTGAATTCGCTACAGCAATAAAAATATAATTACTGTATTACAGACGATTATGTAAGGACTTATGTATTGATATATGTATAATCATGAGATTTAACTACTATTCGCACCTTTAGTTAAATATGAGATTTAACTATTTATTCACACCTTCTATTTACCCACAAATGCCTCGATTAATCCCCTCCTTCCGTTTTTGTTTAATAAATCCAATAATTAAACGATATAAATGGTAAAAAATTAAAGGACATTGATTATAAATATATCTATACATAAATTCATATGTAAGGGTCTGTAATACAGTAATTGCATTATTATTGATGTACAAAATTTACATATTGATTCATTTTATTTTCGTATTTGGTCTTAGTGATAAATAGAATCACAACAAAGTATTTTTAAGCTCTTTAATAATTTTAATAATCTCGCTGCACCCCCCCCCCCTATCCACCCATGTCCAGTGTATTTATTATTTCTTGTGTTTTTATACAGTCCCTGTACGAGTTCCAATCGTCTTTACATAAAATACCGCTCTGGCTCCAGATTACTTATATTGCAAAGTTTTAAGATTCCTTAGCGATACCTTACCCTTGACCACCTTCATGTTCTGCATTTCCTAAAGGATTTATAGCTGAAGGAACACAATATCCCTTCGAAAAAGAAGTAAGGGGGGGCATAGATCTCTAGATGTCGGAGTGCGTTTCAACCACATCACTACTACTACTACTCCAAACAGTTCAAGTTATAATGTTTTTGATTACCGAAAACCCGTCATCTTTTGTGGTAAAGACATTTTTACATCAAGAGCAAACAGTTTCTCTCCATTTACACCAAACTTCAATTTACCTCTTAATATTCCTTTACGAACATTCAAGAACATTTTTATGAACATAAAATTAGAGTATAACATCTGTATTATGGACGTCAAAAACAAAGTTGTCCTACGTACCAACTTAACCAATATCAAGGTCGTGTCCTCTACCATTGTCTAAACAAAATGCTATATTTTTATCAACATGATGATGTATATTATTATAAGAATGCAAACATCTCTTGGAAAAAAAATTAATTCCTATTGTCTCAAAATATTCGATTCTATTACGATATACTTTTCCAAATAAACGCAAACCGATTTCAATGAAATAAAAACAAATTTTACGTGAAATATTACAAATATTTAAAGGACAAATACTGCTTTCAAAATAGATTGCTTGTGAAAATTTGTAAATGATTTCTACTTTTTTTGGTCTCAATATTTCGCTATAAAGTCTCTCTCTCTCTCTCTCTCTCTCTCTCTCTCTCTCTCTTTCTCTCTCTCTCTCTCTCCCTCTCTCTCTCTCTCTCTCTCTCTTCTCTCTCTCTCTCTCTCTCTCTCTCTCTCTCTCTCTCTCTCTCTCTCTCTCTCTCTCTCTCTCTCTCTCTCTCTCTCTCTCTCTCTCTCTCTCTCTCTCTTCTCTCTCTCTCTCTCTCTCTCTCTCTCTCTCTCTCTCTCTCTCTCTCTCTCTCTCTCTCTCTCTCCCCCGACTTCCTCTCTTTCTACAACTGTTAAGAGTGTTCAGACTAACCCATTTAAGCTATATATACTCGTGCTTGAATGAAATTTGTGCTACCACTTGTTCTCTAAGTAAGTAATTTAAATAAGTATACTTAAATCCCTTTTGAATCACGAATTTGTTTAAAGCCGATAGACTGTTGTGGATAATAATCGTATTTATTACAGACCTAGGACAAATTGATTACGCAATCTGTAAAATCAATTTTCTCACCTATAACTGCACGAAAGAATAGTAAACATTTGTTTAAACAATAACTTCACGGAAATCTTTTAACAAACTTCATCAAATAGATTAGTTTTCGGTGTTGTTTAAAGGGGAATAATAGTTTTATACGAAGAAAGGAACATAACAAATATAACAATTAAACCCCCCCCCCCTAGCTCTTAAAGTCTCTAATAGCGTCAGGGTCATATTAAACCATAATTGATCATGAGATACCTGATAAGAAAGATGAAAGAAAGGGATTCCAGGACTACATGAAAAAAGTGTATATCTAGCTATGTTATCTCGCAGTTGCCACACTCTTATTAATTATATCAAAGGTTAGACAGGTTTTAAAGTGATTTTATTACTTATTAATTTTATCAAAAATACCTAAACACCTAATATATACAGTGCTTCAAATTCCACGTGAGTCATACACATAAACAAACTGATGTATTCAATTACATTGTCCACTGTTAAAAACACGAGAAAAACTTAATATCACTTTCAACAAAATTTATAATAGCCTACATTTATAAAACGTTATATTTCAAATGTTTCATGCAGTGTTCTCATCGTTAAACAACCTGAGAACATTGTTTAACAACAGCAGAGTTTTGTTATTTATATAATGTAAAGGAAGGATTATTATGAAGGCTGTGTCTGTTGTCTTCACTTACAGAAGAAGAAGAAGATATAAACTCCCTTAATGTCCTTGAAGAACACATCAACTTGTTAATCACATGACGTCTCTTGCAGGAACTTTCAAGTTTCACAAAACAGGATTTGACGGAAGACATCGTTTTGTTTTACTAACTTGAGATGTTGTCGCATTCTGGGTTCTTGCCTCTTCGGTGCATGGAGAGGGACTATTAACTTAAATTATTTACTTTTTGTGTTTCTCAAGAATGTCAACATTACAAATGGGTATATATGTTTATCATATTATAAGTGCAGTATAACAAACACACAGAACACAATTCTCATAAAAAAATACGCCTAAATATCAGAGAATTGTGTGAGAATTGTGTTCTGTGTGTTTGTTATACTGTATAGTTTTTCTCATAAGTCAAGCTCAACATTTAATATATTATAAGTGTTATATGTAATCAGTGTATAATATTATTAAGATATATGAACCAAAATACATCACATTAAACATACGATATCTTAAAGTGAACGTACAAGTTACATTTTGAGAAAAATATACTTAGTTCTAGGCAGAATTCTCTGGCACAATGGATCATCTAATAAATCGGATTATTTCCGTAACCTGGTTTCTGTATCTTAATCTGAAACGATGATGGGACGGCTCAATGGAACTTTTCTCTGTATGATTCGCTGAAAACTTAGGTTTGTGCCAACCTGACAGTTGTGGGGAACAAAACATCTCTAGGTCATAAAATGAAGTTATATGTGAGAGCGGTTCTGATGTAATTATTGAACTCAATATAAACTAGAACAAAATTATCAAATTCAGTTAAAGGGATATATTATTTCTATCTGAACTGGCAAGATTTATACATTAGGACCCTACCTGCTATGATACTGCATCGAATTGTATGGTTGCTAAAACAAGAATCCTGTGGGTTCTAATCCTATGAAGGAGAGTTTGTAAGCTTTATTTTTTAGTGTAATACCCTTCTCAAAGTAGACAGCGTGATTCGAACACCCTTTGAGGGACACCATATCATCCCAACATCCACCTATTGCGAGCATTTATCACCTTTGGTTCAGAGACACTGGACAATAAAGTGAGCATGTCCTTAGAGTATTTGACCGACTCATACTTAGGAAGAAATATAGACCCGTAAAGAGACGATGAAGACTGGTAAATGATGCTGAGCTGAATGATTTATTTAAAAGTCAAGACGTGCTTCTATTTGTAAAGGTTTAGATAATAAAGTGGTTTTGTGATGTGGAATAAATGGCCGAAGACAATGTAGAGAAGGCTTTTGGAGGTAATGAGCCACCGCAAGATGGAAGGGCAGAACAGGATTTAAATGAATTGATGGACAAGTTTTAAGGCTGTGGAAATTGAAAGATACAGAAGACAAGCTGCAGACAAAGCAGACAAAAAAATCATACTCCGTTAAAGTAATTAAATTCCAAAAGAAAAAAAATTGGTGTCAAAATCATTAGTCAAAACCAAACTGCTGTAAATTCTGCCAGGTTTGTAATATAGGTTACGAAATAACGGAAAACCCAAAACATTCTACAACAGACACATTATTTGTAACGAGACGATGTTTCAACGGCAGTGTCATCATCTAAATTTTTTACATGTGCACAAACTTCCTTGGAACTCTTATATCAAGTAACTGAAAGTAAACTTTCTTAAGCTACCTGTTCATGAAACAACACTTTGGTTTTGTTGATAACCAGGTCCTTACAAAGTCTCCCGGTTGCTAAAGTGTTTGTTGTGGAACTTTTTGTGTTTTATTTCATTGGGTGTTTGAATTTTCCACAAGTATTGCTCATTTCAGTTGTGTTAATAATATAGTAATTAAGTACAAATTAATTGGAAGTTGTTTTTGGTTAATGATGTAACTGTTTCGTGGAATTAAGTGGTTAAAGAATATAACCGTTATCTTGTTTTAAAATTATTAATTATAATAATGGATTGCTGATAGTATTGATATGGTTTATCTCAACGAATTCCACCATTTGTGTCCCTTTCATAAAATCTTACTATTTTCTACAAACGCGATGTAAAATTATCTTTTATATTTATAAGGATTTTTGATTGATGTCATTAAAAAGTACGTTTGCATTAATTTGTCTACATAATAACTAATACATGATGTTTCCACAATATATAAACCCACGTATAGTATAAGAAAGGAATCCATGCTTAAGGTAACATTTAATGCAAAACTAATTGGTAAAACCGCATTTCACATAATTACACTACTGAAAGAACAGCAAACAACTGGTCATCTAACAAATAGTGGTGTGTGTTAACGGAATGACGACCTAAACTTTCAAAAGTTTAGAACGTGATGTAAACTATTTTTGAGTTTGTCACTTAAATCTCGGTCTAGGTTTATCACTTGATAACAAGAGTTGATTTATACTATAGAAACGTCGTGTATAGATATTTTGTACACAAATTATGGTTAACGTCCAAACGAATAATATCAATAATAACAGTTAGAACTATGAGACGGAATTTTTAATCAAGTTTTGAGAATATACTATGATTTTATGAATGCGTTTTTTTCTTTAAATTACTTAATATTAATATTTTCATCGGGATATTCCAGATTATTTTTAGAGTCTTGAGATTATAATGATTAAATAAAAAATAATAATGTTTTAGTCTTGTTGGAGAATGTAATCCTGTTAAAAAATTCCGTTAAAACTATGTATAATGATTTTAAATGTGGAACGCTATACCATTCTCAGGCTTTATGTTCCCTTTTACAATATCATATTACTGGAGGAAATTATTTTACCTCCAGTAATATAATGTTATGATGTAAAGTGAAGAAAATCGATTTAGCAATATCACCGGTGATATTTTGTTCATTATAGAATCCTAATTAAATTCAATCATTTAACACTTTGTATGAACTACTAACTTTGGAGAAAATATAAATTCATATGAATTCCAAACGGCAAGATATATATTTAAAATTGGTCATAGGCTCTTGCCTATAGCCAAAGGTTTGCTTTTCTGACATTCTCAGCTTACCACAGATTACGCATGTCATCTTATGAAAACAAGTTGATGTACGCCATCATGGTACGGTACCCAGCCTCATCATACAACCTAATACTAGCTGTTCCCTAAATGTAATACGTAAAGTCGGTTTTAGAGCCATTTACGCAACTTCAACTTAGTATCTGAGATTTGAATGTATATATCAAAAATCTCTACTCGCTTCGCTCGTGTAAGAGCGTTGACCATAGCAGGTAGAGAAATATCCACTCGCTACGCTCGGCAGTTGACTTGGATCTTGTAATTACACGAATATCACATTTCCTTTGAGGTCAGGATTCGAAATTACATTTTATCAATCACTTCGCTATTTTTTTTTGTCATCGTGGAATAATGGAGTTGGTATCATATACAGGACATACATGAATCTATAACGAATTACGTTTCTAAGTTTACTGATATATTATTATTAAGGATAAAGACCTAATTGAGCATTCGTACGCACAAAAAAAAACAACAACAAATATTCGCGCTGTAATATGCTAACCGTATCAACAGTCTTTAGAGAATTTAGTAAGAACGGGAGCCTGTAAGTAAAGCCACATGTAAGTACGCCAGCTTTTATGTAGAGCCACCGGTAAATACTACAGCTCGTAATTACAAGGTTCCTAAAGTACATTAACCGATAAGTACCTCATTTCGTAAATACGGCAGCCTTTAAGTAAATCAGTCACTAAGTTCAGCAGCATTTAATCACGGCTGTTGTACTAAAAAGTACAATAGACAGTAAGTATAGCAACCTGTAGTACAACAGCCTATATTTGCGCCAAGCTATCAGTACAACAGTATGTAATTAAAACAACCTTTAAGTACAGCAACATGTAATAACACCAACATGAATATACAATTTAGCTTGTAAGCCAACACCCTCTATGTACAGAAACCTGTAGATACAACAGCTTGTAATTACAGCAGCCTATAATTGCACCAAACTATCAGTACAATAGCCTATAAATAAAACAACTTTTAACAACCTGAACAACAACCTGAAGTGACAATACCTTGTAATTCTAACAGCCTCCATGTAAAGAAACCTGTATATACAACACCCTCTATGTACAGCAACCTGTAGATACAACAGCTTGTAATTACAGCAGCATCTAACTACACCAGCCTATCAGTACAACAATCTGTAATTAAAATAAACTTTAAGTACAGTAGCCGATAAATAACTTTCCCATCAACGATATCTAAAGTTTAATAATTTTCGGTTTATCTGTACAATAACCAAGCCTCTCAGTAAGCCGAGATGTGTGATTGTTCCCAGCACGTACCGTAGCTATAAGTACAGCAATAACTCCAAACATCACGTTTTGTTAATCCTTGTTTAAACAATGAATTTCATATTTGCGAAGTACAATTGTATTTATAAAACATATAAAGTGTAAATACATTGAATAAATACAAAAATTAAAATTGTTATTATGTATTCTAACTTCCATCAAATTCCATTTACTACTAAGACACAAAGCTAAGCAGAGTAGACTCTAATTAAATATACAATCATGATCTAAAACTTTTATACCAACTTATACATTTTTGATATATGGGAAACCCTTAATGATATTGTCAACTATCCCTTAAAATTTCATTAATTTAATTATTGATGAACTCGGAATGTATAAAAATAGTTCCAACTTGCAACCACCGTGGGATGTTAAGAGTTTTAGAACGCCATTGCTATTAAACCCATAACAGTACTATTATTCACATTTACTGTATTGATCCAAAGTTGAATTTATGTGCTTTTGAAAGTCTCAATATATTAAAACACTACTACATCTTGGACAATTTACTAAATAATAAAAACAAACACAAAACCACTCTTAGTAACACTGTTTAAAAACTATATTCTAAACTTTTCAATCTATGGACTGATGTAAAGTCTCATTGTCTTTAGATATTCTCCACAAACAAAAGATACACGTTTCAATAAAACACATAGTTTATTGTTTAAGATGATTACTATGACAAGATCTCCAGAACATGTTGCATTAGTTATTATGTAACATACAATAACTGTATGACCTTTATCAAGTATTCTTGGTATACATTTCCCTACAGGATATTTATGTATTCTTCTTCTATTGTATACAATATACAAGTTGTAAAACGTACATTAATATTTTATTATTCCTTGAAGTAGCGATTTCTGTGTTAATAATTCCTACAGAATATAAATATTTGGTAAAATCAACTTCACAACTTTCGATTGAAGGTATAAAACAAATTAAAAGGATCACTATACATTTATAGAATAGTAATATTTTTATTATTATGAATGTGTTTTATATTCAGAAAATAAAAAAAATAATACAAATATCATTCATCTCTTTTTCTATGTTGATGTTTATTATTGCGTCTCTGATTCATCTCACGTTTTTTATTTTATTATTTTACCTTTAGTATTGTAAAATGACAAAGTAGAATATGTTATACTTTTTGACCAATTAATATCCAGTCTATATGAATCCATTCAGGAAAAGAAAACATAGTTATTATAATAAAACAATTTAAAATGAATAGGATCTATGAATACGTGCTGCAACACATAAGTATAGTTACTTATTATCAGCTGACTGGGATGAACAATCAGTTGATTTATTGTCGAAGTTAGTAAATAACGATCTATGATATATTTTTTTATTCACAATACCGTTGAAATTGATTAATGTAAATATCTTTAAATAATTTATATTTTTATGAAAATCCAATTTTATTATAAATGGATTCCAGTTATATTGCAACATTTTTATTTAATACCATATAAGTGTGAATATTGTCTTAGAATACCCTAAGTCAACATAATAAGGTCAATAAAGTCAATAAGTCAAGCTAAGGACTTATAAAAAAAATTTTTTTTTTTTTTTTTTTTTTTTATTGATTTTTTATTACAACTGAGTAAGATGTACTCATCTAGTAATTTATTCCTCATAAATGAATAACATTTGTAAGGGATATAACCCAATGGTTACTCCCTATCACTAATTGTCCATCAAATCAAATCCGAAGGCTTGGTTCTCTTCAGTCTTCTTCCAGTTACATCCAACATCCCTCGTAGCTCATGACGTTCGTGGTGCCTGATGCGCTGTCTGTGCTTCTCTGCCTGCAATATAAAAAAAAAAAAAAAAAAAAAAAAAAAAAAAAATAACCATTTTATAGTATATTTCAAAATTCTACCCATTTTTTAGTAACAAGTATTACATTGCTATTTCTATCCTTAATGGAAAATTAAGCAGCTAAATTTGAAGCACCTAACTTCAAGGAACTTCAGTATGGTCTATATAACAGTATAATCTGTGGTCAATTTAACCCTAATTTATCAGTAGTTCGGAGAGAAAGAAAATAATAATCCTTTCAAAAATATCCTATTTCTTTCGAAAATTACTTTAAATGTGTTTGCATATTTATAGTACATTTTTAAGATATAATTTTATCACTGTTTGTATAAATAATTCCACAAATAACACTAAAATGTTAATGATGCCTAAAATGGATTGTTATGATGGTGTAAATTGGAAGTAAAATCCAATAAAAATAAAAGAATTTGTAACTTATATAAGAACAGTTTTATTTAACGAGTTTAATAAAGTGTTTAGACGAAGGAAGATAGGTCACGTTTAACTCTCCATTTTTAACCCTCCACCCTCTTTAGATTTACCCTTCAGAGGAAACACTCTTCAAGAAAGCGTTTAAAACACGTAGAAGACTTTAAAGCCAATTTCATTTCAAGTCCAAGTAAGTAATTGTTTATGTAATATATTGTGTCATATAGCTTAAAAATAAACAATAAAACACATTTTTAGTCTAAAGAATATATTAGGGGGTGAAATTCCTAATGTATAAAATGTCTTTTGGCTACACCAACCGTTTAAAATAATTGAAAAACGAATTCTGTTCCTCTTAAGTCTTTGGTCAATTTACACATAACAGATACAATACAACAATGAAATAACCCAAGAGGTTACCAAGAACTGTCGTTACATAAAACAAGGACAAACGAAGAAACACTAATTCAACTTTTCGCCTACAAAAACCTTGGCTTCATCTGAAACTTATTTATTTGATTTGTCTTCCGATGGCCCAAGACTTGCTATAGTGCAGTATATCGACTCCCGAACATTCGGTCTTTTAACAGATGTCAACACTACTTGAAGTAGCCTTCGTTTTTAAGAACAACTACATGTTACAAATAAATACATAAGTTAATCAAAGATCTGTGAACATCAATCAGAGTCGAAAAATGGAATACATTTTTATGCTGCTAGTATGTTATATAAAACTAATACTAAAGAAAAAGTGGAAATAAAAGAAATGATCGATTGAAGTAAGATTGTTACCCCCCCCCCTTTCCAACCTGGTTCGCAACTGATAAGACCCAACTTTAGGCAATCTCATTTCGGTGTAGTATTTATTTTTGTCTTGTATACTGTAAAGGTAAAAATCTTTCTGTCATTATCGACTTGAAAAATGGAAGAAAATAACATTTTATAAAAACCCCTAACCTCCGATACCCTAATATCAGTGTCGGAAGAGGCCTATAGTTGGTCAATAGACACCCAATAGGAAGTATAAAAGAGAGGGATCTAACCCAAAACTACATAAAAAAATGTGTAGATTCAGCTTGGATACTTTTCTAATGCCAAACTTGTACTCACTAAAGTGAACGCCTGTGTGAGAAAATAGTAATAAATAAACAGTTGATAAGTACTTTGGTACTTAAGCAGTTATAAAATAACAACAACAAGAAATAAGTTGTAAAATTAGTAAAATTGAGTAAGTTACTGTTATTGCTATTGTTTAGAACTGAGATTACGAACAAAATATTTTTTAAACAGTTTAAATTGTATAATAAACATTTACACAATTATTCCAAAAAATAAATATTATGAATCAGAAAGAATGAAAATGATATGTAAAAAAAAAAAAAATTAAAAAATGACACCTAGGTTGTGGACAAAACACGTTATCGCCATTCCCACTGATTCTCGGGGCTCTTCGATGGTGAATACGAACTTGGAAATACCGAGGTATACTAACTGAAACTACACTTTTTCCCTGTAGTCTTTGGTTTGTCATTCACTCTTATCCATCTTGTCGGCTCTCTCCTGACCAACAATTGTTCTTTTTCGTCCCTCAATAAGGATCGCTATTTTGTTATAATCTTCCTTTTTCAAGACGATGATAACCAAATGAATAAGGATAACTGGATAGTTCTTTGCCTTTAAACAATGAAAAAATCCATCCCCTCAAAGTTTAGTCCGAGACATTTCTAAATCAGACGGTTATTTTTAGTTTTATTTTGAATAAGTTTTAAAATAAATAATGAATATAACTATCCAATTTTTATTATACACATAACATGATACCAAATTACTCTCATAGATATGAATCTTGAACATTTTAAGATATCAGGTATCGTCATATCGGTGGGAGATCGCAATGTCGGGAATTCGCTTTTTAGGTAAATCCCAAACAAACCATTATTAAAGTATTAATATGATATAGAATAGGAAATTCAACTTTTAAACTATTTTAAAGTATTACAATAATTGGCATATATGTGTGTACTTTCAATGACCACTAAAACCAGATAAAGAGGACTTAAAACCCAAAAGTACCTAACTACTATTATAAAATATCTTGGGAATCCGATCGAATGTAATGTCCACTCCACCACAAGGTATAATCAGCTTAAGTGACCACTTCAGTAGAGGGGTAGAGAGCAAACTGTTCACAGCAGAACGGTGAACATAGATGTGACGTCGGAACTAGAGGTTTAAAGTATTAAATGCACTTTATTGTAGTTATGGATAGGAAAATAGTCGAGTTACATAAATACAAAATCCCTGTTTAATAAATTGTGAAAATGGCGCCCAATCATTGTTTTAGCTACACTGAATGGCTAAGAAAATATGATATCTGCTAAAGTCAAATTTCTAACGTAAATTTAAAAATTCCGAAACTTTAGCTATATATCATGAGAAAACATAGTTTTTAAATTTTGTCATGTTGCTAATTATTTGTTGGTGGCCATTTGAAACAGCTTGTAAAATATATCCCACAAATACTAAAAGAAAGTAAATATTTAGTATTCGTATAACGACCATAACTTAGTCGATTTGTTTTCACCAACTCCGGGATATTAGCTCAAACTAAAAATTTTCGATCACCAGATATGCAAATTGTATTATGGTAAAATTGTCAAAGAGGCGGTCGTGCAGGTAATTCAATATACTTATAGGTACAAATTCCTTACTTTGTTCGACTTATGGAGTTTAGGATTTGCGAGCGTCTATGTTAGGAAAATTAGGTGTATTCATGTTTGTTTGATTAGGTATCTAGTTCATTAAATTTTTAATGTTTTGTTATGGTATTATATACACTAATTCACTAATTTAGAATTCCAAAAAATTACAACTAAATATACAGATTCTCTTGCATACATTTAAGTTCAAGTTATGCTTGGCAAATAAAGTTTATCATAAGTTCCCAGACAATTTTTAGTTTGTTGTAAATTCAAGGGCAGAATTTATTAAATTGACTAATGTTATTTAGAACCCATTTTAAAGAAAAATAAAGTTTTACCTAAACCAATGTTAAAAATGTATATTTAAGTAAATTAAGTGTGGAATCGATGCAGTAGAGTCACTGTTATTCTCCCAATTTGTTAAAATTATTTAATACTTTGTATAAACGGTTATTTGATTAACTAAAATAAATTTCCCCTAGTAAAATAAACATATTTACTTATTATTATTCTTCACCTTACTGGAGAACTTTTAAATGTTTTAAATGATTGTATATAAATATATGATTTTGTATATATATATATGCTATATATAGTACCGAAAATAACGCATGTGACCATGGCTGAATAAATAGTCGAAACGGCCGTAATGCATTAAAACAATTTTGGATGAGCAGAGATATAAAACGTTAAAGTAAATTTCAAAAACTCCATTTTTTTCAAATATATCTACTGAAACAAAGTTTGAGTCAATACTTTATAATTATAACTTAAAAACTGAAACTTGTGATTAATATCATTAGTAAATGTGTAACATTAGGCAAATTTCTGATAACTCTCTCTTCACGGAGAAGTTGTTTTTTGGTAGTTACATCTTGTTATCTGTAGCTCTTATATAGCTCATTATAGCTCATTTTGGTAAGCTTGACATCTGCATATATATGTTAAAACCATTCCCAAGATTGTAAATATCCTCTACAAACAATTCACACTCTACGACGTCAAAAAATAGTTTAATGCTGATTATTATTAAATTGGAACCTACACTAATATGAAATCATGACATTCCTAAAAGCTTCTTTTCCTTAAAGATAGACAGGAATTTAAATATCGTCGTGCTAGAAGAAATTTAATAAAAGAAGGAAAATATATCTCTTAGGTTACCGTTTGACGATGAAATTAAATGTGACATTTTATTTCATTACTTACTATATTTATAACTTTCTTACCCTTGTGTAAAATTTAATATCATAGTATTAAATAATATGGAATAAGTGTAAATAATACAACAGAGAAGTTATAATACTTGTGTTTTATTGTACTGAACTTAATTTCATTCCCTGCTTTGAACTCTAAGATATTGATATGTTAATTGCGTGGAAACATTTAAATGGTAAAATATTAAAATTCTGTACTTTTATCTAAAGATTTTTTATATTAATTCTGTGATATATAAATGTCAAAGTCAGCAGGTAGTTCTAAACCACTTTCCTCTACGTTTTTTTCCCTTTCCTTAATATCCTGTTCCACAGGAAATTGCTTTTCACCATGTTTACATCATTTTTATTGTGCAATTGTAATTTGTCAGCTTATTCCCGTTTGATTAAATATCATTACATATTAAATTATGTCCATGACACGTATTTTCTGTAATATCTTAAATGAATACCAGCTCTGTGTGTATGTTTTAGGTTGTTAATCGTGGTTATCATCAGTTTAACAATAACAAAGCACAAAATGTTCCTTAACATAATACCAACAAATCAAATAAAAATCCTGCAACAATAAAATGAAAATTTTAATATCATCCCTTCACTACAATCAAATTACCTAATTTTCACTATTTATTTAATTTATAATTAGGATAATAAAGAAGTAGAAAAGAGAAGTGTTATTTAAATACTACAATAGTAGCTGATTTGGAAGAAAACAAGAGTTGATCAAGAGAGATCTAATAAGAAAGATTCAAAGTGGGATTTAACCCCAGACTAAATGAATAATGATGTAGATCCATATAAGCTTCCCTCGTGATTTCCAAGCATGTAATCAAATAAATTAGTCCTGGGGGTAGCTGACCTATGATATTATATGGCACATTAGAAATTACCCAAATTACACCAAACCTGAACTCCAATATTGAAAAATATCTAGTTTTAAATCGAGGTCGAGTTTTACATCTTGTTAATTTGTAATGTATCTCGGAGTTGCCACGAAGGTACTCACTAAAAGTCAGTCATTTTGGGTGCGTGTTTATTTGTATGTTGGTGACTGTTTATGCTTAAGCATGCTCGCGTATTGAAATTATAGCCCAAAAATATTGCTAAACAACTCTTGTAGACACAATCTATGAATATTTCAGTTTATATATTAATATTTCCTCGTAGAACAGCAATATCTAGAAATTTTATACCGGGTGTTTCAAAAATGGGTCAACTCCCTAGTGGAGAGGTATATTTTTAAGTCATAGTTTGTGTGTAGTGGCAACACTGTTCTCAAATTTCGTAGTCACTAACTGTTGAAAGGACCTTATCATACACTAGTCTCACATAAGTGTTTATTCCATTGTATTGTGTCAGTATTATCGGTTTCCAAAGAAAAAATAATTGTATTGATAATGGAGTTTTATTTTCAATGGAGTCTTACAAACACGAGAGTGATGAGTTTCTTTTGAAGTTTCCTCACACAAATGGACAATTTTTTAGTGTATTTAATACATTTTGCGACACAGTGTCTGCACAAAATCTTAAGAGCCGAGGCCAGTAATCATTAGTAACATATTATTGATGACGAGAAAATTGCTAAGAAGGCAATCATTAGACTACAGGTTATTCTGTCACTGAGTATTTTGTTCAAGAAAGTTAAAACTAAATTTTTTCTGCATCAGTGTCGTTCATAAACTGTTACAACCGTATTGATAGAAATATTTAAGTCGGTGGTTTCGTGAATTTCTTTTCAAAAAGAATTGAGATATTGGATCGTATTTGTTTTAGTGAAGAGGCTTGGTTTCACAGTCACTAAACAGTCGTTTAAAACGCACAACCCTCACGCTTTTGCAGGACGAGCGTTAGATGCACGTAATATTGTATGTGCCCTTCAATTGCCTATAGTCTTATTATAGGATCTTAATTTTTGATAAAACTGCCACTTACAATATTTACCTTGACAAATCAACAGTTTATTGCTTTGTTGGATGTTTAAGTAAGGCAGTATATTGGTTTAAACAAAATGACGCAACCGCCCAAATTGCAAATGGGGATTTGATTAAGAGAAATCATTGGCCCCCGAGATCTGTAGATCTTACAGATCCGGATTTTACCTTTGGAGATATCTGAAGATTGTATGTTTAAAAACAATCCCCGAACACGCGAAGACCTTAAGTCTAATATAGAAGAGATGTTTTAAACATAAATAAACAAACATTACAGCGAATGCTTTCAAATATCATGAAACGTGTGCAAGCCTGTATCCAGGTTAATGGAAAATCATTCGTCATTTATTCTTTAAGTAACTGTTTGTGTCTTTTGGAAAGATATTTTCTAGTTGTTTTAAGACAAAAAACTTCTTTTTCATTTTCTCCAAAAAAGCAGGGAGAGAACGTTTAATAAAGATCCCTATCCCTTGAATATTACAATAGCTTTAGGGCAAAGATCAAGAGTTGATCAAGAGAAACTTGATAATAAAGATGAGAGAGAAAGGGAACTAACTCAAAACTATATAAAAAAGGGGTAGAACCAGCTAGGGTCTTTCAGAATTGTAACGATCGTACTCACTCCAGCAAGAAAGACTTTAATAAATATTATATACATTAAAATTCCGATATTATATAATTACCAACTGGGTTGCGTCCTTTATGAAACACTCGGTGTAAGAAGTTCACTAAATGGATTCTCATTGAAATTATAATTTTATTTAAAAAGGTAAAATTTTTTATTTAAGCAAATTTAAATTTCTATGGACTGGATTTGAAGAAATGTTGGGTAATGTTGGTGCACTTTCAATGGCCAATAAAACCAGAAAGGTAGAATTTAAAACCTTAAGTACGAGACCACTATTACAAAAGCCTATCTAATAAAATATCTAACCCCCCGCCCTCACAGTTTAATCGGATTATAGTAACCCCTCCAGTGTTGAGAGAGGGAAAGGACATTGACCACAGCAGATTGGTGAACATGGTTGCGGAGTCAAATCAAAAATTACCTTTATATTAGTTCAGAATAGACAAGTATAAAACCAATGTTGATTGTGAATTTAGATTTAGTGAATGAGGAAGGAAGCAAAATCTATATTGTACGCACACCCTTACACTTCTACTCTACACACAAATATGTATCCTTTCAAACTAATAATTTATTGTTGAAATATGAAGTTGTAAAATTTAAAATGAACCATGATCACCAACGTGTGTGAGCGTATTTTCCACCCATGGTCAACACAATTTTAAACATTTTACGTAGGCTATGACTAGTGTAAACTATATACATGGATCGTATATCCGTTCTATAACAAATAATAGCGAAAGTTTCGTATTCAAGTAGTTTGTAATCATTTAAGAACAATATGCAAGAAAAGCGATTAATCAGATGATCAAAAATAAAGTGGTATTTCCTTAAAGTTTCGAGACATACGTTTAATTTTTTTTGCGTTTGAAGAGCTTTTTCGTAGCTGAATTTGATGTTTTCTAAAAATTACAAACCCTTAGAGATAGACAGATATCATTCCAAAACTATCCTTTTAAATGGACCTTAAATTTAATACATTCCAAAAAAATATACATCCAATTTATAAACTATCAATAATTTTATCTACACTAGAAATAATATACATAAAGATTTTTAAATATTCTAACCTCGTAGATTTTGAAACTGTTTTAGAAATTAAAAATTAATCTAATATTTATAAAAATATCTAATCTATCTCCTTCAAAATTGTTGTTCTTTGAATTTTTCATCACAGTCCAGTCTTATTTTTGTTGGCTACTGTTTAAAAATGTTTACATCAAAATGTAGAAAGTCATATTCACACAAAGTTGATTCAATAAACTTGTATTGCTTTATAAAAGTTTTTTTTTTCTATTTCAAAACGCTGAAGAGTATTTTTACAATCAGACTGAAAAACACAACTGTTATAAAAAAAACACCCTCCCTCCATCCTATAATCTTTCTGTGAAACTCTTTTAATTTATTTTAAACTTTTAATTCAATTCAATACAAGGATTTTAGTTCTTTGTTTAATTTGTAAAATATTATTTAACAATAAATCAATTCTCGACCATAATATATGATTTATTACTGAAGGTCCCATCAAACGCTTCCATTACCATTTTACTGGTCTTCATGAGACATTTTTAGTTTGTTTTCTTATAAGACTACACTTACATTTTCCCTTATATATTTACATTTCCACACAAACAGATTTTAAGTAACAAACATCCGTATATATGCCAATGTCCTCAGGTATACATTTTTAACCTACTCACACAGGAAAACTATATAGATGTAGGCGTATACAATATTATGTATACAATGTATAGAAACACAAACAATAATAAATACACGGGATACAGGTGGGAATGGGGTGCCGCGAAATTATTAAAACTTTAACTAACCCAAAAAATTTTGCTATGACTCTATTTATCATTAAGAAAACTGCGAAATTATTATAAATCAACATGAAAATTCGGTACACACATAAAAACATAATTACTGTAGTACATACCATTATGTATGTGTATATATATATATATATATATATATATATATATAATCATAATCTTTAACTATTATTATTCACACCTTTTATATGTCTCTATATTCCCATACACATACGTCGATTAACCCCCTACTTCCGATTTTGCTTTATTAATAAATACAATAATAACTAAACAATATAAATGGTAAATAATTAAAGGACTGTGATTATAAATATATCTACATAACTCCTTATATCTGTAAGTCTGTTATACAGAATTACATTAATATTGGTGTAGCAAATTCACTAATTATTTTGGAATTTTTGTAAATGATATTTAGAATCACAACAAAGTTTTTTTAGGCTCCTTAAAACTTTTAATAATCTCGTTGAATCCCCAGCTCCACACGTGTCCCGTGTATGTATTATTTCTTGTGTTTTTATACAGTCCTTGTACGAGTATAAATCGTCTTTACATAAAATACCGCCCTGACTTCAGATTACTACCATTGCAAAGTTTTAAGATTCTTAATCGATAACATGTTACAACCATTTTCTCTATATATACTAGAAATATTTATTATTGACCACATTCATGTTCTGCATTTCCTAAAGTGTTTGTAGCAGAAGGAACAAAATGTTCGTGGAAATAGAAGAAGGGGGGGGGGATCATAGATCTCTGGATGGCGGAGTGCGTTTCAACCACATCTCTACTACTAATACTCCAAACAATTCAAGTTATAATGTTTTTTAATATCGAAAACCCGCCATATTTTTGTCGTAAAACATTTTTACATCAAAAGCAACCTCTCCATTTACACCAAACTTCAATATATCCCTTAAGATTCCTATGATAAATACTATATGAATATTCAAGAACACTTTTATGAACTTAAAATTAGAGTATATAGTCTGTATTTTGGTCGTCAAAAACAACGTTGTCCTACGTAAAAACTTAACCAATATCAAGGACGTGTTCTCTACCGTTGTCTAAACAAGATTCTATATTTTTATCAACATGATGATGTGTATTATAACAATGCAAACATCTCATGGAGAAAAATAAATTACAATTAATTGTCTCAAAATAATCTATTTTTTAACAGTATACTTTTCCATTTAAATCGCAATAAGTTTTAATCCAATAAATCAATTTCAGTAAAAAAAAAAAATGTATTGGAAATATAAATATTTAAAGGAAATATATTGAGATCTATACTCCAAATTATTCAATTATTACAAAGGACTATTTAATTATTTTTTTAACAGAATTTATTCGAAAAAAACGTTTTTCACCAGGAAAAACTTTTGTCCTTCAATCGAAACACTCATTTCAAAATAGATAACTTGTGAGAATTTTTAAATTATTTCGACATTTATTGCCTCAATAATTCGAAACAGAGTCTATAAAGAACCCCCTTCTCTCTCTCTCTCTCTCTCTCTCTCTCTCTCTCTCTCTCTCTCTCTCTCTCTCTCTCTCTCTCTCTCTCTCTCTCTCTCTCTCTCTCTCTCTCTCTCTCTCTCTCTCTCTCTCTCTCTCTCTCTCTCTCTCTCTCTCTCTCTCTCTCTCTCTCTCTCTCTCTCTCTCTCTCTCTCTCTCTCTCTCTCTCTCTCTCTCTCTCTCTCTCTCTCTCTCTCTCTCTCTCTCTCTCTCTCTCTCTCTCTCTCTCTCTCTCTCTCTCTCTCTCTCTCTCTCTCTCTCTCTCTCTCTCTCTCTCTCTCTCTCTCTCTCTCTCACTCCAACAGTTAAGAGTGTCTAGATTATACCAGCTACAAAAGATCAACCTTCACTAGGATGAAATTGGTGCTCTAAAATGAGGTCTTAGTATTTCTTAAAATAAGTATATTTTAATTCCTTATGAATTCTTATAAAGACAATAGACTATTATGGTTAATAGTCTAATTTATTACACTCCTAGGGCATTGATTATTCAATATGATAAATATAATTTTCTCTCACAACTGCAGTAGTATGTAATATAACAATAATTATTTTTAACATTAACTTCACAGTTACCGTTTAACCAACTTTATTAATAGATAAGTTTTCCTTATCCATTAAAGTCATAACTTTTCGGTTATCATAATATTACAAAAAAAGAAGAAAAGAACATAAAAAGACCTTGTCGATCTCATTAAGAGTCATAGACTTTTTCAGAATTCATCATGTCCAATGTGACAAGAACATCACCTGACATGAAAGATTAAAACATGAAAAAAGTGAAAATCCAGCTAGGTTTTCTCGGAATTTCCACACCCTTAATTATAATATCCTTAGAGATAAATAGGTTTTTAAAGTGATTGTAGTATTACTAAACAATAACCAAATATACGTAAACACCTAATATATGTAGATCTTTGAATTTCATGTGAGTCAGACACATAAACAACTGAAGTACTCAAATATAATATTCCTTATTCACTATTAACAACACGAGAAAAACTTAATATCACTAGCAACAAAATTTGTAATACTTTTACAAATATTTATAATTCAAAATGTTTCATGCAGTGTTGTTATCGTTACACAAATATGAGAGCATTGTTTAATAACAGCAGAGTTGTGTTAATTATGCATATTAAGGAAGGATTATAATGAAGGCTGTGTCTGTAGTCTTCACTTACAGAAAAAGACGAAGAAGATATAAACTCTCTAAATGTCCTTAAGGAGCACATCAACTTGTTATTTACATGACGTCATCTGCAGGAACTTTTAAAGTTTCACAAAACAGGATTTGACGGAAGACATCGTTGTTTTACTAACTTGAGATATCGTCGCATTCTAGGTTCTTGCCTCTTCGGTGATGGAGAGGGACTAATAATTACTCTTTGTGTTTCTACAACAATGTCAACATTACAAGTGTACACATGCTTATCATATTATAAGTGTTTTAAAATTATATATATATATATATATATAATATGTTATCACTTATGATATATAAAGATATAAGAACCAAAATACACCATATTAAACATACGGCATCTTGAAATGGACGTACAAGTATCATGTTGAGAAATATATAATTTGCTCTAGGGCAAATTCTGTGCCAAAATGGACCACTAATAAATCGGGTTATTCTCGTAACCTGGCAACTGTATTTTAATCTGAGACGATAATTGACTGCTCAATGAATCTTTTCTCTCTATGATTCGCTGACACCCTACTAAAGTGCCAACCTAACACTTGTGGGGGAAAAAATTCTCTAAGACATAAAATGAGGCTATATGTGAAAGCGGTTCTGATATAATAATTATTTAACTCAATACGAACCAGAACAGAATTATTAAATTCAGTTAAAGGAATATATTGTTTCTCTCTGATCAGGCAATATTTATGCATTAAGAACTTGCCTACTATGATACTCTCTTGATTTGTACGGTTGCTAAAACAAGAATCCTGTGTGATCTAATTCTACGAAGGAGAGATTGCAAGCTTTATTTCCTCAAAGTGAACTCAGCGTGATTCGAACACTCTTTTAAGGACTCGATGTCATCCCAACATCCACATATTGCTAGCATTTTTTACCTCAATTTCAAGACTTGGCCACTGAAGTATAAGGTGAAAATGTCCTTAGAGTATTTGACGTACACATACTAAGTAAGATGTATGGACCTGTAAAGAGAGAAAGATGACTGGAGACTAATAAATGCAGGCAACAGAGATAATTGAAGAAACTATGATCAAATGGGATTTGTAACGCTAGAGGAACATAGTGTGAATATCAAGCAATTGTAAACAAAAACTTAAACACTCAGGGACTGACTCTATTGATTAAGGGAGTGTCATGTAGACTTGTATTAGGTCCCTCTCTTTCATCTTTCCTATCAGGTTTCTCTCGATCAACTTTTTCTCTCTTTCGTTCTGACGCTATTAGAGTTTTCGTGGGATTTATTTTACATTATTTTTTCCCTCTTCAAGAGGCGATGATGACTGGAAACTTTTTCGCCTTTAAACAACAAATCAGAAAATCTGCATTACTACATTTCATTTTTTAAATACATCAAACCATGAAAGTGGAACAAGTCATTTCTTGCTATAAAATAATATCTTTATACTATACACATGTGAAAAAGTAAACAATATTGTAAATATATATTTTAAATAAATTCACTACAGGTTGTACAGGATGCATACATTTTACTATAATATTTTACAAAATTGTTTTAATATCTAATTAATTAATTATCAAGAGAAGCATAAAACGATATAGTAGAACCGGAGTTGTGAAGATTTGTTTTAAAGTGAACACTTCAGAAATAATGAGCAGCTCCAAAGGAGGGTGGGGTAGGTATAGAGTAATATTTTGCGTAGTAAACATCAATATTGTATATCTAATAATAACGTACATTGAAAAATAATGTGCTTAACATTATTCTTCCACATATTGCTGTAGAACTTTCCTTAACAATAAATGGTATTGTTGAAATTGAGAGATTACGATATCGTCGGTCCACGCTTTGTGAGAACATTGGATAATATTTAGAGAATGTATTAATGATTAAAAATCAATGTTTAGAGTTTAATGAAAAGTATGTCACATATGTAAGTTTAGAATTGGAATGATACATGTCGCCTGAGGTATCTCATACTAAAAAATAACGATGTACAAACTTTCTACTTGTTATCATGTTTAACTAAGACTTAAAACTTTTAAGAGTTTGAGTTAAACAGACATCAAATTATTTACCGTTTACATAACAGTTATACTTTCTTGTTCAATGAGATTTCTTCTAAATATTATCATAACTTTTAATGTAACATATATCTTGATCAAGTATTTAAAGTAAAATGTAAACAGTAGTCAGAGTGATAACGCTTCCAAATAGGTTTAACACCAACTACCAAGAAAAAGCTTCATCCTTCAGAAGAGACAGTCAGTGCATAGGTACAACACGATATTTACCTACCACAGTGATCCCAATGAATGGTAAATCACAATAACATTGCAAGCAGCAAGCCACACACAATATTTAACTTTAATTACTTCTCCCTGTGAATGGTGTAGAGTAGCTGTGGTATTATTTACTGTTACTTCTTGGTCTATGGATATTACTACGTCAAGTCACGTGCTGGTAAATATCCAGTTTGCAATATTATATTTGTTTTAATTATTAAAATATCCATTATATTCTATAACAAATTTGATCACTAAGAAAATTACTCGCTATCAATACTAGTGAAATTGTTCCAATAATATAAAAAAAAGGTTTTATACAAATCGGTTAATTAGGAAGGTATACAATCAGATCATTCAGAAGGTATAGCATCTGATCTTAAGAAAAGTATAGAATCTGAACAATAAGAACGTATAATATCTAGGCCCCTAATCATTTTTTCTTTCGTCTAGACACAACTCTTTCACATTTCCAATAACTCTTGACCAACTCTTGTTCTCTCCTCGGACACAATTAGAGTATTTGAGTCTCAATTCTACGCCTTTTTTCCATTTTTGAAATATTCGTTTATGACCACGAGGCTTTTCCCATTAAAACAATGTTAATATAAAATTGAAGATGGCGGTACTCCTCTCAGTTAGGAATTCGTGGAATCAAGTCGTTAACGAATATAACTGTTATTCTGGTTTCACCATAATTTATTATAATGAAGGATTGTTCATAGTAATAATATGGTTAATCTAAAAAGATTTCCACCATTTGTGTACCAATCATAAAATCTTACTATTTTCTATAAACTTTGATGAAAAATTCTATTTGATAATTATAAAGTTTACCATGCATGTCATTTAATCGTACATTTGATGTAATATGTGTACATAATAACTAATACATGACGTTTCGACAGTATATCGATGTAATACGATAACGTTTCTAATATACCCATGTATATTATAAGAAATGAACCCATGTGTAAGCTTGGGACATCTCCAAACAATAAAATACAAATTAGAAATAAATTAAGTTATTAAGGAATTAGATTCATATATTAATAATTAAGAAGCTCACATAAAAATTAAAATGATCAATAACGAATATAAAAAACTTTAAACAAAAAACATTTTAAAACAAATAATTAAAAATCAATAAATTTAAATTAAGCGCTATTATGAATGTAGTGTACACCCTCTAGGCTACAATTGACAAAAGCGCGTGTGTTGAACAACAACTAAAACTACGATACCATTAGAAACGGAAAAGTAAAAAAATTCTAGGAATTGACCTATGCAAGCTAGGCAAAGCAGTCGAGCGTTCCGTTTTACAACCGAGAACAAACACTTCCAGCTTAGCGTTCCTTGAAGGTAGGACGCATCTTTGGATCGCTCTACAAACTTTTCTCATCATGGAGCGTTTTAAATTAACAACTTTACAAATCATCATACAGTGCAAAGGTTACTAGAAAAAATGTGTTACATTCATAAGAAACTAATTCGTGAGTAAAAAATAATTAAACAAATATTTTATGTAAGATGTATTTGAACTTTGGAGGAAGAACTGAATTCTTATTATGTAAATCTCATGTGTAGGATTAGTAATTTCACAAAATGTTGATATGTTATTTCTTGTCTAGTTGTTAAGTATCTGAATGTCAATTGAGATATCTTTGTTAAATTCAAAATTCATGAGAACTCTGGTAATTAAAAGGAAGGTTTCAAAACATTAAACATGTGTGTGTAAAAAAAAATAATTGAGTATATCCTATCATTCACGTGTCACGGCAATCTGCCTGGTGAGTACAGATTGGAGCCTGAACTTTAAATTCTTTTATTTAAAACATGGTAAATGAAACAAAACTAATATAAAAACTAGTAAATTCAATAATCTCAAATAACTCCACTTACACATGCCTTAGTTAACATTATATACAAAGTAATTTATAAAAACCACAGGTCACAGAATTACACTACTCAATGAGCAGCAAACAACTGGTCAGCTAACAAATAGGGGTGTGTGTCATCTGAATTCAAAAGTTTAGTACGTGATGTAAACTATTTTTGTGTTTTCACTTATATCTCGTTCTAAGTTTATCACTTGATAACTAAAGTTGATTTATACTCTTTAAACGTTGTATATATATTTTATAATTATGACAAACGTCCAAATAAAATATATCAATATTAAAAGTTACAACCCTGAGATTAAATATTCACAATTTATTTTTTGGATAAAATGGTGATATTTAGGAAGTTATTTCCTTAAACGATTTATTAATAAATATTTTAACATGATATTAGATATTATTTTTGGAGTCATGAGGGTATAAGGATTAAATAATTAAATGTTGGTAATAATTTTGTGAACACGCATTAATATTACTAATGAATAATTAACGAAGATGACATTTGTCATTGTACGGCCATTGAGCAACTGGTGAAAATTGGAAAGCTCTAGCCTGACTAGTTTTTGAGAAAAGGTACATTTTAGATAAAAATATAAAACTTCCGGGAAAATGAGTTAAAACTTACATGAAATAGTAGTTAATACATCCCCGAAGCATAAGAAGGCCCAGCTTTGCTGACCTCAGTATTAAAGTGATCCTCAAACTTCCATTTAGCAAGCTCCTTACTGTTTCCATTTTTTTCTGAAGCATCCCTATCACTTTTTACGATACGCGTGGAATCTAAATCCTTCATTATCTTGCATCAAGTATTTCCTGCAGTGATCCCCAACTTTTTCAATATATCACATTTTGCAATGTTGCTTTCATTAAAGTTTCCCACAGCATCAAAAACTAATAATTCTAATGTGCTGAAGGTCACAAAATTAATTTTTGGAAGGCGACTCCAGATAATGTTGTTGACAGACCCGTTAGAGTTCTGAGTTTTATCATGTAAGCACTTACCGAGTAGTTCTTTGTTGCTCAGATCACTGAATGTAACCTTCAATTAATTCTACCATAATATGTTCTGGTAAGTGGTAATGTTTACTATGATCATATGGACTACCTAAGGCTACTCATTTTCTATATTTGCACCACGAGTCTTCAGGGCATAAGCCATGCTGCGGATTTTCATTGCGGCTCGATAAGTAAAAATATTCCGCCCAAACATCTCTCCTCATCGCCTCTAAATTTGTGGGGTATCGTTTGATAACAAGGCCATAAAGTCTTTGAATTTTTTAAATGTCTGCATCAGTTAATTTTAACTCTTCTTTCTCTGCAGACTTCATGTTCTTGGCTGATTTTTTTTTCTGCGACTAATCCTCGATCTTCTTTTCTACTGCTATCAATGCCCTTTTCTATTTTTTTAGTTTCAACAATCGTCTCCTAATTCTCTTTTGCACGTGACCAATTCATACCAGTTTCTTTATTCAAAATCATGGCCATAAATATGTGAGTCTGCCACATTTTGGAAAGCCTTTGAGTCTCCGTCACCTAAATAATTTTTGTAGTGCACGTTACTTGCTAGCGATCTCTCAAAAATTTCTTTTACCCCATTTCTATCCATTACGCCATTGACACAAGTGTAGTTTGCACAACAATTCTCTTCATGTTTATTTTGAGGTACCGTACCCACTTAAATAGTACTGTAATTATAAACGCTACCAACATCATGCATCGTTGTCGGAAAAATATTTACTACGACGGTCGACAACACCAAACATGGCGGCTTATATACTATATTAAATATACAACGAGTAATACTATGCACGATAGCTAGGTCGGTAGAGTGTCTGCCATCAAATCCAGACTTCATTGGTTGGATCCAACTGGGAAATGAAAGGTTAAGGGTCTAACGTCACCAAGCATGACGTCAACGTGTAGCGTGTAAATTTAACGTCAGTAGCAGGCAACAACAAAAATGGCGGTGGGGATGGAGGGAGGAGCCAAGTGGAGGAGCAAAGAGGAGGATCAAGGGGCAAAGGGGCAAAGGGGAGGAGCAAAGGGCAAAGGGGAGGAGCAAGGCGGTCAAACCACGCCCCACCTCTCCCATCATTACTTTCACCATCCCCAACCACACATCCCACTATCTCCCACCACAACTCCCATCACCTCTCACCTCGAACCCACCATCCCCCACCCCAATTTGGTCCTAAAGTATCCCACTATCTACTCACTTTATAGGGTGCTGTGGAAACCCGTAAATAAACGAGTACAAATTATAATCACAAACGAGTATAATTATTAAAACCTATTCGAACCTAACATTACAGAATTACAATTATAATTTAAGTTAATTACCATATAAAAATTATTTCCCAATTTTTAAAAACATTTCAGTGAGTTTTGTCATCATCACATCACATATATGTTTTATTTTATTTATTATTTTTTTCCACAGAATACAAACCACAAAAATTTATAATAATCATACAACATAAGAACATAAAAATAAACTTAAAACGAAACAAAAATTAATCTTTATCCAATGAACTTAAAATAAACTTATGAAACAATGTTAACATTTAAAATTTTAAATTGTAAACATAAAGTAAAAAAACTCAATAAAATACTCTTATACGTGTGCGGGAGCTATCTTAAATATTAATTAAATCCCATTCATAACAACAGATACACAAACAGACAGACAGACTGTGATTTTATTTACAAAATACATTTATTTTAAATTAGAATACATTTCAATTCAATTGGCCTATACAATTCATTCATACATTTAATTAAGTTCAATCAAACTTAAATACATCCACATTACTAAATACAATATTATGTCCTTTATTGTCATTCACTCAGAACAGTCATTCAACAATTTTAAACATATTTTCCAAAGGCACCGGAGGAAGAGATAATAACCAATATCTATGTTTAACCTTGAAATGAGTAATAATAGAGATATTCCTTAAATATAAAGGCTATTAGTTATAAAGTTTTGACCCAAAAGAGAAGACGATATTTTAAGTAAACGTTTTGTGACATTTGGTTAACATTACAAGTCCTTTGCTAACAGGCCTTGTGTGGACTCCGTGGCTTAATATAGCCCCTTCATTACCACTTACCCTATAAAACATATCTAACACTTTAAACACATAGAGATAACAAAGAGGAAGAAACTTTTTATCAATAAAGCATGGGAAAGAATTATGGAATATGTCTTTTTTACACAACATTCTAACGAAAGATTTTTGGAGACTAAACAAAGGAATTCAGTGTGAATTATACGTACTTCCCCAAATCGATAAACCGTAAGCCAACTTAGAATTTACAAATGCAAAGTAAATTTGTCGCTGTATTTGTTCAGGTAGATATGTTTTGATAAATGAAAACCTTCATAAAAACATAAATATGTATTTTTTTAAATTGGAAATGTGTTCTCGAAACGATCGTCAATATAAAGTGTATTGTATGTAAATAATTACCGTTCTTACTCCATGATGTATCATATTGAGAGCGTCGCAGTGTGTCATGATGCACGGACTACGAATTCAAACCCCCTCCAAAATATCAATCGTAGACCAGATACTAATCAGTCGACGATCGAGCCATATCGAGAACGATTACCGAAAACGCAAGTTGCCCGTATATTTTATAGTTTAAATGTGAATTATTTATGTTATTTATATATTTGTGTAGAATATTTTAAGTGTACATTTGATATTGACTATAATAGATAGTCGAAAAGCGACATGTAAAGAAAATACTAAAGGGACATTAAAACAACGATTGTTAGACAGCATCACAATAAGGTAAAGTTGATATAAAAAACTAATTCTTCCATGTATTGTCCAAGCAAGGAAAGATTCTATATGCTTTGAATAATATAATAGAAATAACTTTATTCTAACCTAATATAACATTAGGTGATTTAACCTTTACTTATGGCTCTCGGATTTATAGTTTTCTTTGTTTTTGAACCATGAAACTAGTTAACGCAGACCGTTACTTGGAAATGTTTAATACTTTTTTCTTGCCTGCACTTCGCCGTCGTCGCATAGCAATGCGAAACATATGGTTCGAGCAAGATGGGGCTACGACCCACTCTGCTCGAATGTAACGTGTCCGACAAGCTTTCCCTGGAAAAGTTATCTCTCGTTTTGGAGATGTTCCTTGGCCCCCACGGTCTCCTGATTTGACGATCCTGGACTACTTTCTTTGGGGTTTCTTGAAATGGCGTGTTTACGCTGAAAAACAATGAATTACACATTACAAGAATTGAAGGAAGCCATCCGAAGAGAAATCCAAGCCATTCCACGAGCAATGTTACGAGATGCAATGCGTAACTTCACGGAACGTTTGTTCACGGATACATGTGTTCAATCGGAAGGACGCCACCTACGCGATGTTATTTTTGCTACTTAATTTCTGTAATTTTCTTAATATTCCGAGTTTGTAAAACACATTGTGTGAAATAAATAAAGTTTTTGTTCAACATTTAAAAATTTGTGGTTTTTTTAAAACCATGCGGTTTCCATATAACACACTGTATAATAACAATCTCACTAAAGGTAGAGTCGATGTTGTAGATAAGCTACATTCAACATACTACACAGCAAGAGAAAGCAATTGCTAGCCTGCAGTGCTATTTTTTAGGAATCTAAATATGTCAGTCATCAATAGTTTAGTGATGTATCAGGGCAATCTAGCACAAAGCAATTTCAACCGTAACCGCTTCATTCAGGAATTGAGATTTGAGTTTGTAGGTGAAACAATAAAATCAAAAGCTACAATAAAGCTTGCCAAAGGCAATTTGTCACAGAACAGCAAAGCGAACTCAAACAGATGTTACACCTGGAACTGCTCCTGTGATTCCTGGACTAAAAGGTAGATGAACTCTATGTCCCAGGAAGAAGGATGTAAAGGTTAAAGCTTCATACTACAAATGTAATTAATATATGTGCAGTATACACACGAAGTCAGTATGTGAACCGTGCCTAGAAGCGGCCAAAGACTCAGACTACTGAAGTTTAAACCTATTCCGGATGTTGTTTCTAATACTTCAAATGGTTTTATGTTATATTTATAAGTTCTTATAATTAGGTAACATTTTAAATTTACATTTATGTCAATATCTCAATATTTAGAAAATAAAATTGTATTTCTTGAAAAAATAAAAAAAAAATCCTATTTCTTTTTTACATACAACATTAGTGGTCGTAAAATAATAAAATCTCAGTAATATTAGGCAAATACCTAGAAATTACCTTCTGTATATTCTTGATTTAAGTTATCTACTGTCAGTACAATATTGTAAGATTATGTAAATAGTGTACTTAGTGTCTTGAATACAAACATCTAATGACTTCAAATTGGAATAAGAATGACAAAATTAGCCATTGTTTACCTTCCAGTTTAATAGTGTTTACTTTTTTTTTGATATGTTTAAATTATTTGGCCGAGTTCAATTATTGAAAACGAATGAAACATTATGTATTATATCAACTACTAATTATGATATCTCATAAATATTATAATTTATTATTAGGGATTGTCTCATATTACAATTTTTCATAATTTCGGTATATGTCCTAGTTGAACCACAATTTGTGTAATTAAATGCTATTTAAAAAATTATCCGTTTTGTGTGTGCATAAATTGATTTATTACTATGTCTACATATTTAATTGAATTGTTAAATAAATATTTTTTTAATGTTTATACAACACAAGTTATAATTTTAAATATATAGTTTATTTTCATTTCAGGTCAGAAACCATCCAAGAACTTCAAGGATGTTGAACCGGAAAAAAAAAATTCTGCACTTGAAGTAAAATAGTCTGTAGCTGAACAAACCACAATGAATTCACTATTGGACACAGCTTAATCTGCTACTATATCTGATACACCAAAAAAAGCTCCAATTCGGTCAAGAAGAATAAACAAAAATTAATTGTCAAACTGTACTTTAATATATAAACTAGTTAGCAAAAGTTTGAAAAATTATGCCAATTTATGACATGTAAGATAAATAAGAATAATTAAATACTACTTTTTTGTATTTAAACTTTCTAAAACTTTAAGGAAGGTAAACCAAATAATAGTATTTAGTTTTTCTTATTTATCTTACATTCGATAAATTGGCATCATTAGTCAAATTATGGATAACTAGTGTACATATTAAAGTATTTTATATTAATAAAGAGTTTTTTTTTTTTACTCTGGCCTAATTGAAGCTGTTTTTGGTGTATCAGATACAGTAGCAGATTAAAGTGTCTAATACTGATTTCACTGTGATCAGTTCGTCCACAGACTCTTTTACTTCAAGTGCAGAATTTGTTTTATTCAGGTTCAACATCCTTGCAGTTCTTGTATAGTTTAATAGTTGTAAGGTAACGTATGAGAACTACTACGATCAAAATTACAACACCCATGACATTTACGACCACTAATTTTGAATGTAAAAATATATATGAGGATTTTTAAGGTATCCATAGAAACATTTAAACAATTAAAAATTGAAACACAAATTTACTCTGAATATCATGCTTTTTTTGCTGGGATAGATAGGCTAAATATTTTTATTGGTTAATTTTTATTTTCAAGAAAATCCATTTTATTTTCTAAATATTGATAAATAAATATTGAGATATTGACATAAATGTAAATTAAAAATGTTAACTAACAAAAAGAACTTATAAATAGAACATAAAACCATTTGAAGTAGGAAAAACAACATCCGGAATAGGTTTAAACTTCAGTAGTCTGAGTCTTCGGCCGCTTCTAGGCACGGTTTACAGACTGACTTCATGTGTATACTGCACATATATTAATTACATTTGTAGCATGAAGTTTTAACATTTACATCCTTCTTCCTGGAACATAGAGTGCTTTCACTTTAGTCCAGGAATCACAGGAGCAGTTCCAGGTGTAACATCCGTTTGAGTTCGATCCGCTGTTCAGTGACGAATTGCCTTTGGCAAGCGCTTTATTGTAGCTTTTGATTTTATTGGTTCACCTACAAACTCAAATCTCAATTCCTGAAGGAAGCTGTTACGGTTAAATTGCTTTGTGCTAGATTGCCTTGATACACCACTAGACTATTGATGACTGACATATTTAGAATCCGAAAAATTAACACCGCAGGCTAGCGATTGCTGTTTCTTGCTGTGGAGTATGATGAATATAGCTTATCTTCAAAAGTCGACTCCACCTTTTATGACATTGTTATTATACAAGTATTATTTTCTTCTCTACTAGTATCATCAATTGAGTCATCTTCCAAGTAAATAGTTGATAGACATAGTGTTGTACTTTTCGAAATTGTTCACGATTAATGGTTCAAAACAAAGAAAACTATAAATACGAGAGCCATAATTAAAGGTTAAATTACTTAATGTTATATTAGGGTAACTTATTATAGGTTAGAATAAAGTTACGTGAGGGCGTTTGGATAGAAGTAATACCATTTTCGCCCTTCATTGGTCTAGAGTTCCTATTAATTCACTAAATCTGTCAACAACACTCTGCTTCAGCGTAGACCATCTACCTCCGATTATGGGGTACCCCACGAAAAGCCCAGATCTGAAGCCATTGCACTTGTGAAACTCCGTCAGAAAATTGGTTCGAGGTCAAACTCAATAAGAATTGTTTAATTGTACAATGTTATGAAAGGCTAGACAATCTATCACAAGACTAGACAAAAAAAGGAGTAAATCCAGTTAATATACCTCGGTATTATAACCAGTATTCACACAATTGATCACCCGAGAGGTCCCATCTATACTTCCAACTATTATTATTGCAATAAATAAAGGCATTTGACAAATAAATATAGAGATAAACCATAGATACGAGTGCAGTTGAAAAGGCAAGATTTGCCGTTGTCTTTTAAAAGGAATGGGGGGGGGGGCGGAGGGATAATCAGTTACGAAAGTATGTCTGTGACGTAAAGTGGTGAAACTGTGCTGTTGATAAATTGTACTTCCTTGCTTTATATCCAACAATTCCATGTTTTGTTTTTATCTCTTGGAAAGAATTGTTGTGAATCTTAAATATTACGTAGTAATACGTGTTATTCTTGTTTTATAACGATGGTTTATTGATATTATTAATTTGGTTTCATCGGAATTTTGCAAATATTTATGTATACACAAAATAATAATCGACGTTTCGAGAGTATAAATCAAATTCCGTTATCAAGTGATAAATCTAATGCGTCAGTTGTTTGTAAAGTACAGTCGTGTGTTTGGTGGATTTTCTTGACCACTTTTGTATGTAGTTTCAGTTTGTTTTGACGCTCAAACTAGTTTTAGTCTTGGGTTCTATTCTTAGGTTATAGATTTATTGTTTACATATCTTTATCTGTTGACGACAAAAGTAGTTCTGTTTAATCGTTGGGCGACCTACAAACAAACAGAATTACTTTTGTCGACAAATAAAGGTATGTTAATCAATTTCGAAATATTAAAATTGAAACTTATAGATTTAGTTTTAGTTTCTATCACGTTCAGACTGTAAGGCTATGTAAATACAGAACTTATCACTTGATAGCGAGAGTTGATTAATATTCTCGAAACGTTGTGTATTAGTTTTATATACACAAATAATGAGTAATGTCCGAATAAACCATATAAATAGGTTTAAACATTTTATGTTCTAGGAACACAAAAATTAGGTTTTACAGAAAATCAAGACTTCAATTGCTACGTCATCATACCTTAGAAACCATTTAAGTGTTAAGCATAGAATTCTTGTTTCGTTTTATTTTGTGTGCCTGAGATATGCATTACAATATCATTGTTTAGCTAAATTCTGAACTCTAATATCGATATGACTGAAACTATTTTAAAATCTCTACTTTTTATTTAGATAAAAATTTGCATTGAAAATACATTATGGGTTGTAAGTTTAAATATATGTAATGGTCTATATTAACCCATACACTTTGGGTGTTTATGTTATACTTTAAATACACCAGTTTATCATATAAATATTTTTAATGTATATCTGACTAATGTATGCAATTTACTGTAATTCAAATACATACATATATACAAGTTGCAATAAGTTGAAGCGTGTGCATAACAGTGAAATTTTGTTATTTAAAAAGTAATTTATTTAATATTTTAGACCTTATGAACTTGGAAAAGTTTTATATCAATATACATAAAATTTAAAAAAAAGTTAAAAGTGTCAACATGTTTTTGTTCATGTGAATATATTCCAGTAAAATCTTAGAAAGTATTTTTTTATTTATTTTACAACAAAAATCTCTTGATCATTGGCAGCTTAAAAAAAATAAAAAGGGAATAAATAGGCTCTCAAATATGTTTTTAGCGTCGGGGTAAATGAAACAGGAGTTATTCCAGAGAAAACTGATAGGAAAGCTGAAAGAGGGGAATCTAAGCCAAAACTAAATCCAGCTAGGATAGTTCGAGGTTGCAACATTTTTACTCACGATAAATGAGTCATTGTAGAGGTTGAAATTAAATAATTTATTCGTATTGTTTCAATAAGACTGCTCATTTCAGTTCCTGTCGCTTTTATATAAGTACGGGTGTTATTCCCGAGGTAACCTACCTGGATCTACATCATTCTTCCTCTAGCCTTGGGTTAAGACTTCATCTTTTCTATCAGTTTTTGTATCATTGCCGACTGTGGCGTTATTAAGAGACTAGGTGTTCCTGTTCTTGAACTTATTAATAGTGAAAAGAAGATTAATTGGTCTACAATGCAGAGGATACTGGTCGGTGAAGTTAAAATGTGTAAGTTATTGTAGTTTGGTTTTAAGTTCCTATTGCAAATTTCATGTTAAGGGCCATTTTATGCTATGTTTTTGTTATGGCGATAATGAGGGATATGGTTTTTTTCTTGATCTTTGCAAATCAAGCCGAAATATAAAAAAGAAGGAAATAGAATGAGGTATGTCTTTTATATGGACACAAAATTTTAAGAAAACAGGTTTTTAAAGGTGACTTTCTGTCGTCCTTATATTCCAACGATCCATCTATTTGTGCCCTAAAAACTCATCATACAGCCACTCAAAGGCAAGTATATAAACAACAACCTTGTTGAAACTACGTCGTGACCAACTACGAATTATATAATGTATTTCGTCTCCTCTTTGAGTATTACAACTATCAGAGCCTTGACGAGTGTAATGAACGTCTACCAACTGTTTGATGTGGTAAGAGGTCTACACGTTGATTGCATAATATTGTAAATTATATTTAAGAAGCTGTAGAATAATAGTTAAATCATGGAACTATTAAATAGAAGATTCTATATCAGAGGAATGCAACAATGAGAGAATTTTCAGTTTCAATTATTGTTGTCATAGCTTTACGTAGACCTGGTATCGAGAAAAAAAAAGTGCAAAAAGTCCCACAACATCCGTGTTATGGTGTGGGATGATTGGTACAGGGTGAGGTTGGTGTAACAAAATGCTCTCATCGTCATATTGGAGGTGTTTATAACACTTTTTATTTCGTTTACTTCCTCATAGTGTAGAGAACGTTTCGTGTTCAACAAAATCGAAGTCCGGATATTCGTAGAAATATAGATTTTAAGTTCCTCTGAACTACAAAAACGCATTTCTTAAAGTTATATCCGTTTGTCGTCTGTAGATTTACCGACTTATATCAAATTATGTACATAGGCATATATTGTTCATATTGTTTTCCGATAGTTCTTATTTTGAGTGTAACTTAAGATCAGAAAAATAGTCTCGTGTCACGTAATATATTCTGGAAATAATTCATCAAAACAGTTAGATATACTACTCACAGAACTATCAGTTTATTTAAAACTATAACTGATGTAAGAAAACACTTCGAATCGTCAGTTATAAAATTACATTAAGTACAGGTGTGGCAAAATTGCAATATCTGAGGGAGATTTAAAGCTAAAATAAATATTCACTAAAGTTAATTAGAATTTTGTACGTGTAAAATATGTTCTGATAAAACCACCAAATTAAATTCTGAGGTAAAAATAAATGTTAACGATCAATTTTATAACCAAGTCAGCTGAGGACGTCAGTAATTAAGCGTAGGAAATAAGTTGAGATAAAATGGTGAGTGTGTAAAGAAAAATCAAGTTTTAATGAAAAACATCAATTTGCACACTTTTACGAGTTAGGCAAATTATTTTTTTGGTTGTAGGTTTTTTTTTTAACAAAATTGGTAACGTTCTTTCATAAAATCTTAAGATAAATTTACTTTATGCTGTGTTAAGAGAAAGGGTGATTTAAAAAATATTATTTTGGTTCTCATTTCAATAAACAATGATTATTTAATATTTCATATTCAACCCTTCACTAAAGATTCCATATATTTCTCTAAAGTAAAAATATATGTTTTATTACAAATTTAATAGATATTTTCAATACATCGAATTCTTATCTCGTTTTTTGCTTGATTAATTAACTAAATTCTAAATATATTGAAATTCTGTATGACACGTTGTCTGCATTATAAACGAGAATTATATGTGAAAGTTACTTAAAGAAGAGTATAACAAGACACACCTTATTGTTAAATATAAACCGTGAAATAAATTATATTTTCAATATACCCTACAGTGGAGCTAAACGCTTTTAGCATAACTTTGTTCACTACACCTGAAATCATATTACAAAACGCTGTTACAGGGTATAAGAGATATTTAGCCTGCATAAATATTTAAGTATTGTTTTATTTTTATTATTTCGTGACGTTTCGTAGTCTACATAGACAATTTTAAAACTGTAATTACATTATGGCGCAAAGTTGAATATATCTGTGCAGTAGGAACAAGTGTGATGAATTGAAATTTAAAATCAGAAAATGAGAAAAATACCTAGCTTGGAGTTGATCAACGGACATTGATACGAAACGAATTTGCTGATTATTGGGTATTAATTGGTTTTTAGGTAATTGACAGAGTGAGCAATTTAAACGGCCTTTCATTTATTACTTAATAGATGTATGTTCAATCAGACACACAGGTGTCCCTACTACTTATGGGCTTTAGTGAAAGCGTCTTCTTTGGTTCGAGAATCATCACTCCTAAAACGACGTATTCTTTCAAAACCAAGTTACGTCACTAGATTTAGTTAAAATTTAAGAAGTAATTGTATAATATTGATATTTGTTTTAATATGTGTCAATTCATAACTGGAATCAGCTATTGTTGAAAAGTTCTGATTAATTACCAAGGTGTAAAATTTCAGAGAAGTCGCATTATTTTTACTTCGCGGGATATCACATTTTGTCTTAATTAAGACTTAAAGCAATACTAATTGAAAAACTAAATAATATCTGTAACGGTTTAATACAGAATTATCATTAATAGGTAAGAGAAAAAATAGCAAAACCTTCTTACAACTTACAAGGTAAAATTTCACCACGTGCAATAACTCAAGTTCATTCCAACATGTCGAAACACTAACTGGCTACCTTTAAATGATTATGTTACCTAATGTTTAAGCTCATTGCATGATAAAATCTGAAACTAAAGTTGCATGTTGTGTAATCTTCTTATTTTTGAAAAAATAAAATATTTATTGCTTGAAATTGGAATAAGAACTGATTCAAAAATATAGAAATTGATGAAATTGTAAACTGGAGTAGCTAAAATTTTTTGTTGAATTAAAACAAATATTGACATCTCTATTGTACCATACCAAACCAACATTGTTCAGCTAATTTAATAGGTTCAATCTAAATAATGTGCAATGATCAAAACTTTACATTCATATTTTCTAAACCAGAACGTAACACGGAGAATAAGAAAACAAACTATTACAGTAATAATATATGAAAAGTTCCATAATATAACACTACAGTTTTTATCTATCGTATTCTAATACTTCTTGGTCAAAATTATTGAAATTATTTTTATACTGATTAAAATAAAAGCATGGAATAGTAATTATTGAAATAATTGTAATATTTTTGTCAGACAAAATCAATAGAATGTTTTGGATATCTATACAAAATCTTTTCTTTTTTTCAATTGAAGTTTGTTTGTATGACTGTTTGTTATGCTACATTCACACAATTATACTTAATACTTCAATATAAATAGGCGCGTTAGTTAATCCTTGTCGCACCACCTGCTTCCATACCTTGGAGCCGTTTATTATTAATTGCTGTATGGTTGTGTCACATTAAAATGGTATTTAAAATAAAGAAAGAACGTATAGTTTTCATACTTATTTACTATAAACATTCAAATAACACTTTTGATTTATTGTGGGAATAATACTCAATATTCTCAAATATTGTCCAACAATTACTATTTTTAATATTTCTAATAGTTCAGTGTTTTAAGTTGTCGAATCCCTGATAAAGAGTTGTACCGATGACAATGGGTTAAAATCTCACCCAAAACAAAATTCATCTTCATTTTTCTAACCTGTGCTAAGATGGAGGGTGGGTCTTGTTTAAATAAACGATAGTTTAGTAAGGTGGTTTTCAGAGTTAACTAGAATGTAATTCCTATAAAAAAAACACCCATTTTGCATATTTTATATTTATTTTAGTGTTTTATGATTTTAAATGTTACTGGATAGTACATAATGTGCTATAGCATATTTATATTTCATGTGATTGTTGTTTTAAAAATGAAAATCCAATATTGCAACAAATCTAAAACCACGATACAGGCTAAATATCATACAGAGCTTGTAAAATGATTTAGTATGACTGAGTGTGCAGGTCCAATTGCGGATTCATACATCTCCACGTGGTGCAGGGTGGACAACGTATTGGTGCGGCGAACTCTTTGGGCTGCAGCATCAATGCAGCAAAAGTGTAAGACACTACTTATTCCAAGCTAAGGACTACGTGGCTAATGGGAGGAGCTTAGTAATAGAATGCGAAATCTCTATTTCAAGCAAGCTCTGAATAGGTTGCAACGGTAGGGAGAGTATTGGGAATTGCATTGGGGGTACGTTTTGGGTGGTCCGCGGATCTACTTTGGTAATGTATTACCGGGTCCCGATCGCGTGGTAAAATTAATAAAGTACACTGGGCGAATCTCAACTTAGGCTAGCCATTTTTGACAAGTATTACTAGAAACTAATTTACTTAAAATAAGAGAATTACACTAATACCAATATTAATATTAACTACACTGTATTGCAACAACATGTCGGTCTATATCAGGGCCTTTCATGGCCGCGTATAGTTCCACTAATAATTTTACGATATCCCAAAATCGCGATGCGCCCAGATATAAACCCAAGGGCCGAACGGCCCTAATCCTTTGGGTTTAGCAAGGCATAATAGAAATTTACCGCACTATAATATAATTAGGAAGATCGCTGAAGACGTCCTTAGTCACAGCTGTCTCGAGCACTATACGGCTCTTATCAGCTGGCAGGGCAGATATGTGCAGATTCACGAAGGGGAGGGGGAGTGGCGGTAATCACCACAAGGTGGACCGTTTATTTCCCTTGCTACGAAATACCTAAACTTAAAAAACATTTCTTTCAACACATCTGTGTCTATAATGAGGTTAAATTCATTGAAATCAAAATCAGATTATTTGTCTAAATTGGGAGTTACCTTAGTATTGGAAGCTCCTTTGTACTGTACAGATTTAGAACTAGGCTTAGGCTCAGAGATGTTTTCAATACATAACCGCAAATTTATTAATTATAATAAATTTAATTTATTCACATAACCAATTTTCAAAACACAGTATCCACAAGTAAATAAAAACAAACAACAATAAAAGACAGCTGACTGTTTTCTCAATCTGTAAGCTAAAGCAGGTTAACCAACACAACCAAATGAAATCTATATTTGAATTTAATCAGCTTATATGTATAACTACCTATATTATTTTTCCACGCTCAGACCAAAATGAAGTATGTCATTTTACTTTCCAACAATTTATTTCAACTTGTTTTAGCCTCACAACCTCTACATATTATATGATTTTGAAAGCAAAACTAAACAAAATTTTTTTTATTATTTTTTTATGTATATTTCATTTTATTTTTGAGGTACCGAACTCCATAAATAGTGCTATAATTATAAACGCTACCAACAGCATGCATCGTTGTCGGTAACAAAATTTACTACGACGGTCGACAACACCAAACATGGCGGCTTATATACTACATTAAATATACGCCGAGTAATACTATGCACGATAGCTAAGGTCGGTAGAGTGTCTGCCATCAAATCCAGACTTCATCGGTTCGAAACCAACTGGGAAGTGAAATATTAAGGGTCTGACGTCACTGAGCATGAAATATAGTGTGTAAATGTGACATCACTAGCAGACAACAACAAAAATAGCCGTCGAGAGGGAGGGTGAAGCTAAGGAGAGGAGCAAAGACGAGAATCAAGGGGCAAAGGTTAGGAACAAAGGGAGGTCAAACCACGCCCCACCTCTCCCATCAGCACTTCCACCTTCCCCCACCATCACCCACTACACCTCCACTCACCTCCCACCACACCCCAACCATCCCCAACACCAATTTGGTTCTAAAGTATCCTACTCTCTACTCACTTGATAAGCTGCTGTGTAAACCCGTAAACAAACGAGTACTAATTATAATTACGAAAACCGAATATAACATAACGTTTCAGAATTACAATTATAATTTAAGTTAATTACCAAATACAAATTATTTCCCATTTTTTAAAAACATTTCAGTGCGTTTTATCATCATCATACCACATATATGTCAATATAAAGTATATTGTAAGTACAGTAATTATATATTTAAGTAATTACCGTTCTTGATCCATGATTGATCATATTGAGACCGTCGCAGTGTGTCATGATACACGGACTACGAATTCAAACCCCCTCCAAAACATTAATCGGAGACCAGATACTAATCAGCTGACGATCGAGCCACATCGAGAACGATTACCGACAACGCAAGTTGCCCGTATATTTTATAGTTTTAAAATGTGAATATATTATGTTGTTCTTGTATTTGTGTAGTTTATTTTAAGTGTACATTTGATAATGACTATAGATAGTTGAAACTCGTCATGTGTAGAAAAAACTAAAAGGACATCAGAACAACGATTGTTAGGCAGCATCACAATAAGGTAAAGTTGATATAAAATCTTATTATTCCATGTATTGTCCAAGCAAATAAAGATTCTGTATGTTATGAATAAAATAATAAAAATAACTTTACTCTAACCTAATAAAAGATTAAGTGATTTAACCTTTAATTATAGCTCTCGGATTTATAGTTTTCTTTGATTTGAACCTTAAATCCTGAAGAATTTCGAAAAATACAACACGATGTCTGTCACCTATGTACTTGGAAGATGACTCTATTGATGATACTAATAGAGATGAAAAAAAAACCTTGTATAATAGCAATCTCGTTAAAGGTGGAGTTGGCTTTTGTAGATAAGCTAGATTCAACATACTCCACAGCAAGAAACAGCAATCGCTGGCCTGCTGTGCTATTTTTTAGGATTCTAAATATGTCAGTCATCAATAGTCTAGTGGTGTATCAAGGTAATCTAGCACAAAGCAATTTCAACCGTAACAGCTTCCTTCAGGAATTGAGATTTGAGTTTGTAGGTGAACCAATAAAATCAAAAGCTACAATAAAGCGCTTGCCAAAGGCAATTCGTCACAGAGCAGGGGATCGAACTCAAACGGATGTTACACCTGGAACTGCTCTTGTGATTCCTGGACTAAAGTGTAGATGCAGTCTATGTCCCAGGAAGAAGGATGTAAAGGTTAAAACTTCATGCTACAAATGTAATAAATATATGTGCAGTATACACACGAAGTCAGTCTGTAAACCGTGCCTAGAAGCGGCCAAAGACTCAGACTACTGAAGTTTAAACCTATTCCGGATGTTGTTTCTCCTTCTTCAAATGGTTTTATGTTCTATTTATAAGTTCTATTTGTTAGTTAACATTTTTAATTATATTTATGTCAATATCTCAATATTTATATATAAATGTATAGAAAATAATATCGTATTTCTTGAAAATAAAAATTAACCATTTAAAAATATTAAGCCTATCTATCCCAGCAAAAAAACATGATATTCAGAGTAAATCTGTGTTTCAATTTTTAATTGTTAAGATATTTCTATGGATACCTGACAAATCCTCATATATTTTTTTTACATTCACAATTAGTGGTCGCAAAAATCATGGGTGTTGTAATTTTGATCGTAGCAGTTATCGCACGTTACTTTACAACTATTAAACTAAACAAGAACTGCAAGGGTCTTAAACCTGAATAATACAAATTCTCCACTGGAAGGAAAAGAGTCTATGGATGAACCGACACCAGTGAAATCAGTATTAGACAACGTTTAATCTGCTACTGTATCTGATACACCAAAAACAGCTCCAATTCGGTCAAGAAGAGTAAAAAAAACTGTCAAAACATTAATATGACCACTAGTTATCCATAGTTTGAAAAATTATGCCACTTTATGACATGTAAGATAAATAAGATTAATGAAATACTATTATTTTGTATTTACACGTTTCTTAAACTTTAATGAAGGTAATACGAAATGATGGTACTTAATTTCCTTACTTAGCTTACATGTCATAAATTGGCATAATTTTTCAAACTGTGGATAACTAGTGGTCATATTAAAGTATTGACAATAAAGTTTTTTTTTTACTCTTCTTGACCGAATTGGAGCTGTTTTTGAAGTATCTGGTATAGTAGCAGATTACACGGTGTCCAATACTGATTTCATTGTGCTTTGTTCAGCTACAGACTATTTTACTTCAAGTGCAGAATTTGTTTTTTTCAGGTTCAACATCCTTGCAGTTCTTGGATGGTTTATTAGTTGTAATGTAACGTGCGATAACTGTTACGGTCAAAATTACAATACCCATGACAAACATATACATTTTGATCTGATCTGAAATGAAAATAAACTATTTATTTAAAATTATAACTTGTGTAGTATAAACATTATATAAATATGTATTTAGTTAAAAATTCAATTTTATATGTAGACATAGTAATAAATCAATTTATGCACAAATATTAATATATAACTATTGAAATATTGACAAATGTAAAGTAAAAATGTTAGCTAACAAAAAGGACTTATAAATAGAACATAAAACCATATGAAGTATAAGGACAGTTAAACAATACAAGCAAATTTAAGAGTTACACGGTACTTGACGTTAAGTTTTACAGAATTCATAAGTCACATAAAATTAAACCTACTGATAATGCGGCTAGACTGCGCTACTAGCAATGACTTTATCGATTCACCTAAACAATACAAGAGTTTTAGGGTAAAATAAAGCAATAAAGCTTAAAGTTTCAAAATAATTTTATAATATAAATGAGCTACAATTGTTTCGCCTTGCGGCATCATTGAGCTACTGATAATTAACAGGTATTGATAACTATTTATACATACACAAGTAACAGGAAACTGAAATACAATAGAGAAATCGGGAAGGGTAGCTAAATTCTGAACGCTAATCTCGATATCACTGAAATTATTTTCAAAATCTACTTTTTATTTAGATTAAAATTTTGCATTGAAAATAAATTATTGGTTATAATTTTAAATATATGCAATGTCTATTATAATTGAAATATACATTTTAGCCGTTTATGTTATACATCAAATACACCAGTTTATAACATAAATATTTTAAATATATATCTGACTAATGTTTGCACTTTACATTAATTCAAATACATACATATATATATATATATATATATATATATATATATATATATATATATATATATATATATATATATATATACAAGTTGCAATAAGTTGTAGCGTGTGCATAACAGTGAAATTGTTATTGTAAAAGTAATTTATTTAATATTTTAGACCTTTTTAATATTTTAGAAATATTTTTTAACGATCAATTTTATAATCAAGTCAGCTGGAGACTTCAGTAATTAAGCGAAGGATATAAGTTGAGATAAAATGGTGAATGTGTAAAGAAACATCACGTTTTAATAAGAAACATCAATTTACACACTTTTACGAGTTAGGCAAATTATTTTCTTGGTCGTAGGTTTTTTTTTAACAAAATTAGTAACGTTCTATCATAAATTCTTAAGAAAATTTTTCTTTATGCTGTTATTAAGAAAGAGTGTGATTTAAAAAAAAAAATGTAATTTGATTACTATGTCAATAAACAATGATTTTTTAATATTTCATATTCAACCAATCACTAAAGATTCCGTATATTTCAAGAAAAACTAGAAAGTAAAATATATGTCTTATCACCAGTTTAATAAATATTTTCAATACATCAAATTCTTATCTCGTTTTTTGCTTGAAAAATTAACTAAATTCTAAATACATTGAAATCACAAGACACACCTTATTGGTAAATATAAACCATGAAATAAATTCAATTTCTAATATACCCTACAGTGGAGCTAACGCTTTTAGCATAACTTTGTTCACTACATCTGAAATCATATTACAAAACGCTGTTACAGTGTATACGCGATATTTAGCCTGCATAAATATTTAAGTATTGTTTTATTTTTATTATTTCGTGACGTTTTGTAGTCTACATAGACAATTTTAAAACTGTAATTACATTATGGCGCAAAGTTGAATATATCTGTGCAGTAGGAACCAGTGTGATGAATTGAAATTTAAAATCAGAAAATGAGAAAAATACTTAGCTTGGAGTTGATCAACGGACATTGATACGAAAAGAATTTGCTGATTATTGGGTATTAATAGGTTTTTATTTAATTGACAGAGTGAGCAATTTTAACGGCCCTTCATTTATTACTTTATAGATGTTTGTTCCGTCAGACACACCGGTGTCCCTACTACTTATGGGCTTTAGTGAAAGCGTCTTTGTTTGGTTCGAGAATCATCACTCCTAAAACGAGGTATTCTTTCAAAACTAAGTTATGTCACTAGATTTAGTTAAAATTTAAGAAGTAATTGTATAATATTGAATATTTGTGTCAATATGTGTTAATTCATAACTGGAATCAGCTATTGTTGTAAGTTCTGATTAATTACCAAGGTGTAAAATTTCTGCAAAGCTCGCATTATTTTTACTTAGCGGGATATCACATTTTGTCCTTATTACCATTTTAAGCAATACTATTTGAGAGACTAAATAATATCTGTAACAACTTAATACAGAAATATCATTAATAGGTAACAGATAAAATAGCAAAACTTTCTTACATTTTACAAGGTAAAATTTCACCACGTGCAATAACTCAAGTTCATTCCAACTTATCGAAACACTAACTGGCTACCTTTAGATGATTATGTTACCAAATATTTAAGCTCATTGCATGATAAAATCTCAAAATAAAGTTGCATGTTATGTAATCTTCTTTTTTTGAAAAAAAATAATTAATAAATAATGCTTGAAATAGGAATAAGAATTAATTCATAAATATAGAAATTGATGAAATTGTAATCTGAGGTAGCCAAAATTTTGGTTTAATTAAACCTAATATTGACATTAATTTTATACCATACCAAACCAACATTGTTCAGTTAATTTCATAGGTTCCATAATGATCAAAACTTTACATTAACATTTTCTAAACCAGAAAGTAACAACGAGAATAAGAAGACAGAACTATTACAGCAATAAATGTTTAAGAGTTCCACAAAATAATATTTAACTGTATCTATCTCATTTTAATACTTCTTGGTCAAAATGATTGAAATTATTTTTATACTCAGCAAAATAAAAGCATCGAATAGTAATTATTGAAATAATTGCAATATATTTGTTAGACAAAATCAATAGAATGTTTTGGATATCTATACAAAATCTTTTCTTTTTTCAATTGAAGTTTGTTTGTATGACTGTTTGTTATGTTACATTCACACAATTATATATAATACTTCAATATAAATAGGCGCGTTAGTTAATCTTTGTCGCACCACCTGCTTCCATACCCTGGAGCCGTTTATTATTAATTGCTGTAAGGTAGTGTCACATTAAAATGGTATTTAAACTAGGAAAAGGTTGTATAGCTTTCACACTTATTACTTTAAATATTCAAATAATACTTTTGAATGATTGTGGAAATAATAATCAATATTCTCAAATATTGTCCAACAATTACTATTTTTAATTATTCTAATAGTTCAGTGTTTTAAGTTGTCAAATCACTGATAAAGAGTTGTACCGATGACAATGGGTTAAAATCTCACCCAAAAAAAATTCATTTTCATTTTTCTAACCTGTGCTAAGATGTGGGTGGGTCTTGTTTAAATAAACGATGGTTCAGTTTGGTGGGTCTTCAGGGTTAACTAGAGTGTATTTCCTATAAAAAACACGCATTGTGCACATTTTATTTTAATTTTAACATATTTATATTTTATGTGATTGTTGATAAAAAAAGAAAATCCAATATTACAACAAATCTAAAACCACGATACAGGCCTAATATCATACAGAGCTTGTAAAATGATTTAGTACGACTGAGTGTGCAGGTTCAATTGCGGATTCATACATTGTCATCTCCACGTGGTGCAGGGTAGACAACGCATTGGTGCGGCGAACTCTTTAGGCTGCAGCATCAATGCAGCAAAAGTGTAAGACACTACTTATTCCAAGCCAAGGACTACGTGGCTAAGGGGAGGAGCTAAGTAATAGAATGCGAAATCTGTTTGTCAAGCGAGCTCTGAATAGGTGGACCGTTTATTTCCCTTGCTAAGAAGGCTCCAAACTTACAAAACATTTCTTTCAAAACACCTGTGTCTATCATGGGAGTTACCTTAGTATTGGAAGCATGCTTCGTTGTCGGAAACACAATTTACTACGACGGTCGACAACAACAAACATGGCGGCTTATATACTACACTAAATATACAACGAAAAATACTATGCACGATAGCTCAGTCGGTAGAGTGTCTGCCATCAAATCCAGACTTCATTGGTTCGAAGCCAACTGGGAAGTGAAAAGTTGAGGGTCTGACGTCACTGAGCATGACATGAACGTGTAGTGGGTAAATGTGACGTCACTAGTATGTAAAAATAAAAATGTCGGCGGGGAGGTAGGTAGGAGCTAAAGGGGGGTAGGAAAGAGGAGGATCATTGGGCAAAGGGGAGGAGAAAGAGGAAAAGGGTAGAGCAAAGGGAGGTCTAACCACGCCCCACCTCTCCCATCACCACATCCACCATCCGCAACCACATATCCTACCATCTCCCACGACACCTCCCATCACCTCCCACCACACCCCTCCATCCCCCACTCCAATTTGTTTCTAAAGTATCCTACTCTCTACTCACTTGATAAGCTGTTGTGGAAACCTGTTAACAAACGAGTACAAATTATAATTACTAAAACCTAATCTAACCTAACGTTTCAGAATTACAATTATAATTTGAGTTATTTACCATATACAAATTATTTCCTATTTTTTTAAAACATTTCAGTGAGTTTTGTCATCATCATACCACATATATGTTAATATAAAGTATATTGTAAGTACAGTAATTATATATTTAGTAATTACCGTTCTTGATCCATGATTGATCATATTGAAACTGTCACAGTGTTAAACTAAATATATACCTGGTATATGTATATATGTTTATATAGGTATACTATTTAGTTTCATACTATATTGCAACTGGAGACATATACAATAAATGTCACAGTGTGTAATGATGCACGGACCACGAATTCAAACCCCCTCCAAAATATCAATCAGAGACCAGATACTAATAAGTTGACGATCGAGCCATATCGAGAGCGATTACCGACAACGCAAGTTGCCCGTATATTTTAAAGTTTTAAAATGTGAATAAATTATTTATTTATATATTTGTGTAGTGTCTTTTTAAGTGTACATTTGATAATGACTATAGATAGTCGAAACACGTCATGTGAAGAAAATACTAAAGGGACATAAAACAACGATTGTTAAACAGCATCACAATAAGGTAAAGTTGATATAAAAAACTAATTCTTCCATGTATTGTCCAAGCAAGTAAAGATTCTCTATGTTATGAATAAAATAAACTTTTTTCTAACCTAATATAACATTAAGTAATTTAACCTTTAATTATAGCTCTCGGATTTATAGTTTTATTTGATTTGAACCAAGAATCCTGAAGAATTTCAAAAAGTACAACACTATGTCTGTCACCTATGTACTTGGAAGATAACTCTATTTATGATACTAATAGAGATCAAAATAAACCTTGTATAATAACAATCTCACTAAAATATTCAGAGTAAATTTTTGTTTCAATTTTTAATTGTTTAAATGTTTCTATGGATACCTGAAAAATCCTCATATATTTTTTTACATTCAAAATTAGTGGTCGCAAAATAATAAAATCTCAGTAAAATTAAGCCAATACCTGGAAATTACCTGTACATATTCTTGATTTAACTTATCTACTGTCAGTACAATATTGTAAGATTATGTAAATATTTACTTAGTGTCTTGTATTCAATTTAGTATTCAAAAAACTACTGACTTCAAATTGGAATAAGAATGACCCAATTAGCGTGGATGAAAAAGAATGAAAGAGTCTGTGGATAAACCGACCACCAAGAAATCAGTATTGGACACTGTTTAATCTGCTACTATATCTGATATACCAAAAACAGCTCCTTTTCGGTCAAGAAGAGTTTAAAAATTTAATTGTCAATACTTTATTATGTACACTAGTTATCCATAATTTGAAAAATTATGCCATTTTATCATTTGTAACATAAATAAGATAAATTCTATTACAAAGTAATAGTATTTAATTAATCTTATTTGTGTTACATGTCATAAATTGGCATAACTTTTCGACTGTGTCCAATACTGATTTCACTGAGGTCGGTTCATCCACAGACTCTTTCACTTCAAGTGGAGAATTGGTTTTTTTCAGGTTCAACATCCTTGCAGTTCTTGGATGGTTTAATAAATTGTTGTAAGGTAACGTACGAGAACTACAATCATCTTAATTACAATACCCATGACCTCCATATACATTTTGTGATCTGATCTGAAATTAAAATAAACTGTTTAATATAAATTATAACTTGTGTAGTATAAACATTTATTAAATATATTTATTTAACAATTCAATTATATATGTGGACATAATAATAAATCAATTTATGCATATATATATATATATTGATATATAAATATTGAGATATTTACATAAATGTAAAGTAAAAATGTTAAAATTTACTAGTAAATGTAAATTAAGTAAATTAAGTAAAGTAAATGTAAAAATGTTAACTAACAAGAAAAAACTTATAAATAGAACATAAAACCATTTGAAGTAGGAAAAACAATATCCGGAATAGGTTTAAACTACGTATAAAACTTCCGTAGTCTGAGTCTTCGGCCGCTTCTAGGCACAGTTCACATACTGACTTCGTGTGTATGCTGCACATATATTTATTACATTTGTAGCATGAAGTTTTAACCTTTACATCCTTCTGCCTGGGCCATAGAGTGCATCTACATTTTAGTCCAGGAATCACAGGAGCAGGTGTAACATCCATTTGAGTTCAATTTGCTGGACTGTGACGAATTCTCTTTGGCAAACGCTTTATTGTAGCTTTTGATTTTATTGGTTTACCTACTAACTCAAATTCCAATTCCTGAAGGAAGCTGTTACGGTTGAAATTATTATGTGCTAGATTGCCCTGATACACCACTAGACTCTTTATGACTACATATTTAGAATGCTATAAAATAGCACTGCAGGCCAGCGATTGCTTTTTTTGCTGAGGAGTATGTTGAATGTAGCTTATCTACAACATCGACTCCGCCTTTTATGAGATTTTTATTATACAACGTTTATTTTCATCTCCATTAGTATCATCAATAGAGTCATCTTCCAAGTACATAGGTGACAGAAATAGTGTTGTACTTTTCGAAATTCTTCACAACATCTAGAACGAAACAGTTTATTAGAAACAACCGAGCGAGGTCAATGACCTGAAGTAAGAAAGCAAACAGACAGCACCCGTTAGTCAATTAATTATAATATTGTTGTTTATAGTCGATTTGTTCCCTGAAAAATACCAAAATAATTTGATATTTTCAGGAAAAGTCACCCAGGGGATAATAAAACAACCCCAAAATGAAGTTGTTCAATAATTTTAATAACTACAGTTTCGAAATAAATATACCATAATGCATTTCAAACGAATTGCTAATCCTCACGACATCTAGTGGGAGATCCGCGTAACCACGTTTACACAATGTAAATTAAACAAAAGCCTAAAAATACTATAGTACCGACCGGATAACTTCAAATAACGTGATTCCCCGAATTTTAACATAAGCCTAGAATATACAATTTAGAGGCCTAAACTTCCATATTATTCAAATTAAATAACCCCGTAGCAAGATTAGAATTAAGATAGACAAAATCAATCGAAATTAAACACGAATTTTCAAAAACATTTACAATGGCCGAACCGGACCAGAGCGTCATAAATAATTAATTATAAAGAATACGACTATCGCTTCAACAAAACAAATATGGTCTATGGATTAAACGGATATTTTGACGTATAAGTTGTCACCTGAACATACAAAGAAAACCTCAAAATTATTTAGTATTGATGATAAATACAACCAAAGTCCTATTTCAAAGATGGCGGAACAGACATAATATGTGACAGAAATCAAATAAGCCACACCCACCGATACAGCAATCACGTGACCAAAGTTTAGCCCACTAACTAATTTAAAGTGCGGGAAATTCCAACTACAGTAGTTTTAGATTAAGACCAAGGTGAAATCGTATTTAGGAATAAGATAGTTTAAATTTAAAGGAAGTTATTTGGAATCCCTCTTAGTATGTCTTCAACAAATTTAAATGTATACCGTAATAGTAGAGTCAACAGTCTTAAATGAAGTTCTTAACAACTTCCTGCTTAACAAATTAGGGTCATGTATTCATTTTCATCAGTGCTACTAATCTTAATCAAGATCACAAAAAATGGATAATGTTGAATCTCTATGGACGCTGTAACAATGATTTTTGGGAAGTTTGGTTGGGAAATCCCAAGCTTAATGGACGTTTCCTGACTCAGCTCCAATTTAATGCAATTGAAATAAGTGGAAAAGTATATTTAAATTTTCTATGGAGTGCTGAGAAGTAACATAAATTAAAAGTGATAAGTAACAGTTGAAATTTTTCTAAAAAAATGTACCAAGGAGCATACATAATACAAGCTAGTTTCAACAACGTAATTGAGAACATTGGTGAGACCATTCCAATTTATATATTTTTTTTAGTCATCGCATATCCCCACTAACAGGCCTAAGTAGCCTACTATCATAAACTTTGAAACATTAATACACAAAAGTGAAATAACTTTAATAAATATCATACTAATTGAACTATTTTCTATATGTACACCGAGTATTCAGAAACATAGACTTTGTGAACAGTTGTGATTGTTGTCTACCATCATTTCACCACTCATCATTTATTTAAAAACTAATCGATTAATATTTTATTATTTTTTATATCTTTGTCGATATGTGTATAATTACCCCACTTCCTTGACAAATTTGCCGCACTGACCCTGTCCCGAGAGAAAGAAACTCAAGTGATAATTAATAATATTCCCCAAGATATAAACTTTAATTGATTGTGTTTTTATTGTAATTGTATGTGTAGCCTATGTATATGAATTTTTCACGAGAAACAGACTCTGAGTGATCTATTTGAAATAATTATGTGTTAAACCAATTCCTCCCAACCCGAGATAGTAAGACTCTAAAATGAACCAATGAAATCTTTCCTTTATGTTATATTTACATGTGTTTATGAACTTTCCATAACCCCAGTGTAGTTAATAAGAGACATTTCCTTTTACATCTCAATTGTTTGATAATTCATTTTTATGTTAACTTCAAAATGATTTTATATATGTAGTTTACCGATTAAGTTCGAATGAACTCATAATTTTATTATTTGATGTTTCAAGACAATAAATGACTAATCTTTGTATTACAAATATTTTTTTTTAATTTTTTATCAAGGTAAATGATTATATGAGTTAATAATATAACAATATTTATATAAATGAAGTTTCATTCATTATAATGTTTATACTACACAAGTTATAATTTTAAATAAATAGTTTATTTTCATTTCAAATCAGATCAAAATGTATATGTTTGTCATGGAAGTTGTAATATTGATCATAGTAGTTCTCATATGTTACCTAACAACTATTAAACCATCCAAGAACTGCAAGGATGTTGAACCTGAATAAAACTAATTCTCCACTTGAAGTAAATGAGTCTGTGGATGAACCGACACCAGTGAAATCAGTATTAGACAACGTATAATCTGCTACTAGAGTTCAAACAGTTAAAACAGCTGCAATTCGGCAAAGAAGAGTAAAAAAAAATTAATTGTCAATATTTTAATATGTACACTAGTTATCCATAGTTTGAAAAATTATAACATTTAAGATAAATAAGATTAATTAAATACAATTATTTTGTATTTACGTTTCTAAAACTTTAATGAAGGTAAAACAAAATTAATAGTATTTATTTAATCTTATTTATCATAAATGTCATAGAAAATGTCAAGAAAAATTATGCCAATTTATGACATGTAACCTAAGTAAGGTTAATTAAATACCATTATTTTGTTTTACCTTCATTAAAGTTTTAGAAACGTGTAAATACAAAATAATAGTATTTAATTAATCTTATTTATGTTACAAGTGATAAAATGGCATAATTTTTCAAACTATGGTTAACTAGTGTACATATTAAAGTATTGACAAATAATTTTTTACTCTTCTTGACCGAATTGCAGCTGTTTTAACTGTTTCAATTATAGTAGCAGATTAAACGTTGTCTAATACTGATTTCACTGGTGTCGGTTCATCCACAGACTCTTTCTCTTCATGTGCAGAATTTGTTTTATTTAGGTTCAACATCCTTGCAGTTCTTGTATAGTTTAATATTTGTAAGATAACGTATGAGAACTACTACGATCAAAATTACAACACCCATGACTTTTGCGACCACTAATTTTGAATGCAAAAATATATGAGGATTTTTTAAGGTATCCATAGAAACATTTAAACAATTAAAAATTGAAACAAAAATTTAATCTGAATATCATGCTTTTTTGCTGGGTTAGATAGGCTTAATATTTTTAATGGTTAATTTTTATTTTCAAGAAATACGATATTTTATTTTCTATACATTGATATATAAATATTGAGATATTGACATAAATGTAAAGTAAAAATATTAACTAACAAAAAGAACTTATAAATACAACATAAAACCATTTGAAGTAGGAGAAACAACATCGGGAATAGGTTTAAACTTCAGTAGTCTGAGTCTTCGGCCGCTTCTAGGCACGGTTCACAGACTGACTTCATGTGTATAGTGCACATATATTTATTACATTTGTAGCATGAAGTTTTAACCTCTACATCCTTCTTCCTGGGACATAGAGTGCATCTACACTTTAGTCCAGGAATCATAGGAGCAGTTCCAGGTGTAACATCCATTTGAGTTCGATCCCCTGCTCTGTGACGAATTGCCTTTGGCAAGCGCTTTATTGTAGCTTTTGATTTTATTGGTTCACCTACTAACTCAAATCTCAATTCCTGAAGGAAGCTGTTACGGTTGAAATTGCTTTGTGCTAGATTGCCTTGATACACCACTAGACTATTGATGACTGACATATTTAGAATCCTAAAATTTAACGCCGCAGGCCAGCGATTGCTGTTTCTTGATGTGGAGTATGTTGAATATAGCTTATCTACAAAAGTCGACTCCACCTTTTATGAGATTGTTATTATACAAGGTTTATTTTCTTCTCTATAAGTATCATCAATTGAGGCATCTTCCAAGTAAATAGTTGATAGACATAGTGTTGTACTTTTTAGAATTGTTCACGATTAATGGTTCAAACAAAGAAAACTATAAATAAGAGAGCCATAAATAAAGGTTAAATTACTTAATGTTATATTAGGTTAACTTATTATAGGTTGGAATCAAGTTACGGGAGGGCGTTTGGATAGAAGTAATACCATTTGCGCCCTTCATTGGTCTAGAGTTAGAGTTCCTATTAATTCACTAAATCTGTCATCAACACTCTGCTTCAGCGAAGACCATCTACCTCCGATTATGGGGTACCCCACGAAAAGCCCAGATCTGAAGCCATTGCACTTGTGAAACTCCGTCAGAAAATTGGTTCGAGGTCAAACTCAATATCCAATAAGAATTGTTGAATTGTACAATGTTATGAAAGGCTAGACGATCTATCACAAGACTAGACAAAAAAAGGAGTAAATCCAGTTAATATACCTCGGTATTATAACCAGTACTCACTACAATTGATTACCCGAGAGGTCCCATCTATACATCCAACTATTATTATTGCAATAAATAAAGGCATTTGACAAATATAGAGATAAACCATAGATACGAGCGCAGTTGAAAAAGCAAGATTTAACGTTGTCTTTTAAAAGGAGTGGGAGGGGGCGGAGGGATAATCAATTACGAAAGTATGTCTGTGACGTAAAGTGGTGAAACTGTGTTGTTGATAAATTGTACTTCCTTGCTTTAAATCCAACAATTCCATGTTTTGTTTTTATCTCTTGGAAAGAATTGTTTGAATCTTAAATATTACGTAGTAATACGTGTTATTCTTCTTTTATAACGATGGTTTATTGATATTATTATTTCGTTTTAATCGGAATTTTGCAAATATTTGTGTATACACAAAATAATAAACGACGTTTCGAGAGTATAAATCAAATTCCGTTATCAAGTGATAAATATAATGCGTCAGTTGTTTGTAAAGTACAGTCGTGTGTTTGGTGGATTTTCCTGAACACGTTTGTATTTAGTTTCAGTTTTGACGCTCATATTAGTTTTAGTCTTGGGTTCTATTCTTAGGTTATAGATTTATTGTTTACATATCTTTATCTGTTGACGACAAAAGTAGTTCTGTTTATTCGTTGGGCGACCTACAAACAAACAGAATTACTTTTGTCGACAAATAAAGGTATGTTAATCAATTTCGAAATATTAAAATGGAAGGACTTATAGATTTAGTTTTAGTTTCTATCACGTTCAGACTGTAAGGCTATGTAAATACAGAACTTATCACTTGATGACGAGAGTTGATTAATATTTTCGAAACGTTGTGTATTAGTTTTATATAGACAAATAATTGGAAATGTACGATTAAACCATATTAATAGGTTTAAACAATTTATGTTGTAGGAACACAAAAATCAAGTTTTTACAGAAAATCAAGACTTCAATTGCTACGTCATCATATATATGCTTTAGAAACCATTAAAGTGTTAAGCATATAATTATTGTTTCGTTTTATTTTGTGTGCATGAAAAATGCTTTACAATATTATTGTTTAGCTAAATTCTGAACGCTAATCTCGAAATGACTGAAATTATTTTAAAATCTCTACTTTTTAATTGGATTAAAATATTGCATTAAAAATAAATTATGGGTTTTAGGTTTAAATTTATGTAATGGTCTTTATTAACCTATACACTTTGGGCGTTTATGTTATACTTCAAATACAACAATTTATAATATAAATATTTTAAATATATATCTGACTAATATTTGCACTTTACTGTAATTCAAATACAGTACATACATATATACAAGTTACAATAAGTTGTAGCGTGTGCATAACAGTAAAATTGTTATTTAAAAAGTAATTTATTTAATATTTTAAACCTTATGAACTTGGAAAAGTTTTATATCAATATACATAAAATTATAAAAAAGGTAAAAGTGTCAACATATTTTTCCTCATGTAAATATATTTCAGTTAAATCTTAGAAAGTATTTTTTTATTTATTTTACGACAAAAATATCTCGATCATTGGCACAATAAAAAAAAAAATGGAATAAATACGCGCCCTTGGCTCTCAAATATGTTATTAGCGTCGGGGTAAATTTAACAAGAGTTATTCCAGAGAGAACTGATAGGAAAGCTGAAAGAGATACAAACCAAAACTAGATCCAGCTAGGATAGCTAGAAATTGCAACATGTTTACTCACGATAAATGGACCTCTGTAGAGGTTTAAATTAAATTGTTTGTTCGTATTGTTTCAATAAGACTGCTCATTACAGTTCCTATCGCTCTTATTTATGTAAGGGTGTTAATCCCGAAGTGCCCTACCTGGATCTACATCTTTCTTCCTCTAGCCTTGGGTTAAGACTTCATCTTTTCTATCAGTTTTTGTATAATTTCCGACAGTGACGTTAATAAGAGACAAGGTGTTCCTGTTCTTAAACTTATTAATAGTGAAAATAAGATTAATTTGACTAAAATGCAGAAGGTACTTGTCGGTGAAGTTAAAATGTGCAAGCTATTGTAGTTTGGTTTTAAGTTCCTTTTGCAAATTTTGTGTTAAGGACCATTTTATGCTTTGTTTTTGTTACGGCGATGATGAACTTTTTTTTTTACTTTAGACCAACTTTAAAACCTCTTGATCAATGCAAATCAAACCGAAATATAAAAAAGTAGGAAATAGAATAAGGTATGTCTTTCTATATGGACAGAAAATTTGAAGACTACAGGATTTTAAAGGTGACTCTCTGTCGCCCTGTTATTCCAACGTTCCATCTATTTGTGAATTAACACCTCATCATACAGCCACTCAAAGGCAAGTTTATAAACAACAACCTTGTTGGAACTACGTCGTTGCACTCTACGAATTATATTTTGTATTTCGTCTCCTCTTTGAGTATTACAACTATCAGAGCCTTGACGAGTGTAATGAACGTCTACCAACTGTTTGATGTGGTAAGAAGTCTACACTGTAGATTGCATAATATTGTAAATTATATTTAAGAAGCTGTAGAATAATAGTTAAATCATGGAACTAATATTAAATAGAAGATTCTATATCAGAGGAATGCAACAATGAGAGAATTTTCAGTTTCAATTATTGTTGTCATACCATTGCGGATACCTGGTATCACGAAAAAAAAAACTTGCAAAAAGTTCAACAACATCCGAGTTATGGTGTGGGATGATTGGTACAGGGTGAGGTTGGTGTAACAAAATGCTCTCATCGTCATATTGGAGGTGTTTATAACACTTTTTTTTCGTTTACTTTCTCATAGTGTAGAGAACGTTTCGTGATCAACAAAATCGAAGTCCGGTTATTCGTAAAAATATAGATTTTAAGTTCCTCTGAACTACAAAAACGCATTTCTTAAAGTTATATCCGTTTGTCGTCTGTAGATTTTTCTGTTGTTCAAAAATATTTATTGACATATATCAAACGATGTATATAGACATATATTGTTCATATTTTTTCCCGTATAGTCTTGTGCCACGTAATATAAACTTGAAATAATTCATCCAAACAGTTAGATCATCTACTCACTGAACTATCAGTTTATTTAAAACTATAACTGATGTAAGAAAACACTTCCATTCGTCAGTTATAAAATTACATTAGGTACAGGTGTGGCAAAATTGCAATATCTGACTGCGATTTAAACCTAAAATAAATATTCCCTAAAGTTAATTAGATTTTTGTATATGTAAAATATGTTCTGGGGAAACCACCAAATTAAATTCTGAGGTAAAAATAATTATTAACAATCAATTTTACAACCAAGTCAGCTGGAGACTTCAGTAATTAAGCGTAGGAAATGAGTTCAGATAAAATGGTGAGTGTGTAAAGAAACATCAAGTTTTAATAACAAACATCAATTTGCACACTTTTACGAGTTCGGCAAATTATTTTCTTGGCCGTAGGTTTGATTTTAACAAAATAGAAAAAGGGTGATTTAAAAAAATAAATAAATTCTCATGTCAATAAAGAATGATTCTTTATTATTTCATATTCAACCATTCACTAAGAATTCCATATATTTCTAGAAAGTAAAATTATATGTGGTATCACAATTTTAATAAATATTTTCAATACATCCAATTCTTATCTCGTATTTTGCTTGAATAATTATCTAAATAATTCTAAATACATTGAAAATCTATATGTCACGTTGTCTTCATTATAAACGAGAATTTTATGTGAATGTAATTTAAAAAAGATTATCACAAGACACACCTTATTGTTAAATATAAACCGTGAAATAAATTCAATTTGTAATATACCCTACAGTGGAACTGAACGCTTTTAGCATAACTTTGTTTACTACATCTGAAATCATATTATAAAACGCTGTTACAGGGTATAAGAGATATTTAGCCTGCATACATATTTAAGTATTGTTTTATTTTTATTATTTCGTGACGTTTCGTAGTCTACATAGACAATTTTAAAACTGTAATTCCATTATGGCGCAAAGTTGAATATATCTGTGTAGTAGGATCAAGTGTTATGAATTTAAATTTAAAATCAGAAAATGAGAAAAATACTTAGCTTGGAGTTGATCAAAGGACATTGATACGAAAAGAATTTGCTGATTATTGGGTATTAATTGGTTTTTATTTAATTGACAGAGTGAGCAATTTTAACGGCCCTTCATTTATTACTTTATAGATGTTTGTTCCGTCAGACACACCGGTGTCCCTACTACTTATGGGTTTTAGTGGAAGCGTCTTTGCTTTGGTTCGAGAATCATTACTCCTAAAACGAGGTATTCTTTCAAAACCAAGTTATGTCACTAGATTTAGTTAAAATTTAAGAAGTAATTGTATAAAATTGAATAGTTGTCTCAATATATGTGTCAATTCATAACTGGAATCAGCTATTGTTGACAAGTTCTGATTAATTACCAAGGTGTAAAATTTCTGAGAAGCTCGCATTCTTTTTACTTAGCGGGATATCACATTTTGTCTTAATTAACATTTAAAGCAATACTATTTGAGAAACTAAATTATATCTTTAACGGTTTAATAAAGAATTATCATTAATAATAGATACTTTCAAAATAAGGTGCTCCGATGTATTGTTGAAGCACCATGATATATAAGAAATGAGAACTTGCATAGGGATTTGAAAATAGATACGGTTAGAGAAGAAATAAAAAAGCAAACAAGGAAGCACAGACAACGCATTGCACAACATGAGCATCCGGAGATAAGCAGATTGATGGATACAACTGGTTTAATTAGAAGACTGAAACGAATAAAACCATTGGACTTAGAGGACTTTAGAAATTAAGGGAGTAATGACCAATGGGTTATTTTCCCTCAAAGTGTATATATATATTAAATGTAAATTACTAGATGGGTTTGTACTTAGTTGTAATAAATAAAAAAAAATAATTAAATAAAAAAATTAATAATGGATAAAATAGCAAAACTTTCTTACATCTCACAAGGTAAGATTTCACCACGTGCAATAACTCAAGTTCATTCCAACATATCGAAACACTAACTGGATGACTTTCGATGATTATGTTAATAAATGTTTAAGCTCATTTCATAATAAAATCTCAAACTAAAGTTGCATGTTATGTAATCTTCTTCTTTTTTTGAAAAATAAAATAAATAAAACTTGATATTGGAATAAGATCTGATTCAAAAATAAAGAAATTGATGAAATTGTAATCTGGAGTAGCTAAAACATTTTAGTTGAATTAAAACAAATATTGACATCTATATTCTACCATACCAAACCAACATTGTTCACTAAATTTCATCACTTTTAACAAAATATCATTTTCAAAAAAACTCAATTAAATTTATTCACATAACCAATTTTCAAAACACAGTATCCACAAGTAGATAAAAACAAACAACAATAAAGGACAGCTGACTGTTTTCTCGAGCTGTAACCTATAGCAGGTTATCCAACACAATCAAATGATTTTTTGTTTTAAATTTAATAAACTTATATGTATAAGTACCTATATTATTTTTCCACGCTTAGACCAAAAAGAAGTATGTCATTTTACTTTCCAACAATTTATTTCAACTTGTTTAAGCCTCACAACCTCTACATATTATATGTTTTTGAAAGCAAAATTAAACAAAGAATAACATTTTTTTTTTTAATGTATATTTTATTTTATTTTTGAGGTACCGAACACCCTTAAATAGTACTGTAATTGCAAACGCTACCAACAGTATGCATCGTTGTCCGAAAAACAATTTACTACGATGGTCAACAAGAACAAACATATATACGACATTAAATGGCGGCTTATATACGACTTTAAATATACAACGAAAAATACTACGCACCATAGCTCAGTCGGTAGAGTGTCTGCCATCAAATCCAGACTTCATTGGTTCGAATCTAACTGGGAAGTGAAATGTTAAGTGTCTGACGTCACTGAGCATGACGTTAACGTGTAGTGTGTAAATGTGACGTCACTAGCAGGTACAAAAACAAAAATGTCGGCTGGGAGGGAGGTAGGATCTAAGGGGAGTAGCAAAGAGTAGAATCAGGGGGCTAAGGGCAAAAGGGAGAAGCAAGGGAGGTAAAACCACGCCCCACCTCTGCCATCACCACTTCAACCGTCCCCCACCACACATCCCACCATCTCCCACGACACCTCCCATAACCTCCCACCACACCCCACCATCCCCCACTCCAATTTGTTTCTAAAGTAACCCACTCTCTACTCACTTGATAAGCTACTGTGGAAACCCGTAAACAAACGAGTAAATATTATAATTATTAAAACCTAATCTAACCTAACGTTTCAGAATTACAAATATAACTTAGGTTAATTACCATATACAAATTATTTCCCATTTAAAAAAAAATAAATAAAAAAAAAATATAGATCTATGAGTTTTGTCATCATCATACCACATATATGTCAATATAAAGTATATTGTATGTATGTACAGTAATAATTACATATTTAAGTAATTACCGTTCTTGCTCCATGATTGATCATATGGAGACAGTCGCAGTGTGTCATGATGCACAAACTACGAATTCAAATCCCCTCCAAAATACCAATCGGAGACCGGATACTAATCAGCTGACGATCGAGCCACATCGAGAACGATTACCGACAACGCAGGTTGCCCGTATATTTTATAGTTTTAAAATGTGAAAAATTTGTGTTATTTGTATATTTGAGTAGTGTATTTTAAGTGTACATTTGATAATGACTATAGATAGTCGAAACGCGTCATGTGAAGAAAATACTAATAGGACATTAAAACAACGATTGTTAGACAGCATCACAATAAGGTAAAATTGATATAAAAAACTAATTCTTCCATGTATTGTCCAAGCTAGTAAAATTTCTGTATGTTATAATAAAAAAATAAATTTACTTTTTTATTCTATACTATAATAAGTTAACCTAATATAACATTAAGTAATTAAACCTTTAATTATGGCTCTCGGATTTATAGTTTCCTTTGATTGGAACCAAGAATTCTGAAGAATCAACTATTTACTTGGGAGATGACTCTATTTACGATACTAATAGAGATGAAAATAAACCTTGTATAACCTTGTAATAACGATCTCATAAAAGGTGGAGTCAATGTTGTAGATAAGCTATATTCAACATACTCCACAGCAAGAAAAAGCTATCGCTGGCCTGCAGTGCTATTTTTTATGATTCAAAATCTGTCAGGCATCAATAGTCTATTAGTGTATCAGTTTTAAATTGAATTTTAGATTGTTTAAATTTTTCTATGGAAACCTGCAAAATCCTCTTATTCTTTTTTACATTCAAAATTAGTGGTCGTAAAATAATAAAATCTCAGTAATATTAGGCAAATACCTAGAAATTACCTTCTGTACATTCTTGATTTAAGTTATCTACTGTCAGTACAATATTGTAAGATTATGTAAATTGTGTACTTACTGTCTTGTTTTCAATTTTGTATACAAAAATCTATTCACTTCAAATTGGAATAAGAATGACAAAATTAGCGATTGCTTACCTTCCCGTTTAATAGTGTTTACTATTTTATTTGATGTTTCAATTATTTGGACGAATTCCATTATTGAAAATGAATGAAACATTATGTATTATATCAACTACTAATTATGATATCTCATAAATATTATAATTTATTATTAGGGATTGTTTCATATTACAATTTTTCATAATTTCGGTATATGTCCTAGTTGAACCAAAATTTGTGTAATTAAATGTTATTTAAACCATTATCCGTTTTGTGTGTGCATAAATTGATTTATTACTATGTCTACATATATAATTGAATTGTTAAATAAATATTTTTTTAATGTTTATACAACACAAGTTATAATTTAAATATATAGTTTATTTTCATTTCAGATCAGAAACCATCCAAGAACTTCAAGGATGTTGAACCGGAAAAAAAAATTCTGCACTTGAAGTAAAATAGTCTTTAGCTGAACAAACCACAAGGAATTCACTATTGGACACAGCTTAATCTGCTACTGTATCTGATACACCAAAAAAAGCTCCAATTCGGTCAAGAAGAGTAAACAAAAATTAATTGTCAAACTGTACTTTAATATATAGACTAGTTAGTAACAGTTTGAAAAATTATGCCAATTTATGACATGTAAGATAAATAAGAATAATTAAATACTATTATTTTGTATTTAAACTTTCTAAAACTTTAAGGAAGGTAAACCAAATAATAGTATTTAGTTTTTCTTATTTATCTTGCATTCGATAAATTGGCATCATTTGTCAAACTATGGATAACTAGTGTACATATTAAAGTATTTTATATTAATAAAGGGTTTTTTTTTTACTCTGACCTAATTGAAGCTGTTTTTGGTGTATCAGATACAGTAGCAGATGAAACAGTGTCTAATACTGATTTCATTGTGATTAGTTCTTCCACAGATACTTTCCCTTCAAGTGCAGAATTTGTTTTATTCAGGTTCAACATCCTTGTAGTTCTTGTATAGTTTAATAGTTGTTGTAAGTTAACGTATGAGAACTACTACGATCAAAATTACAACACCCATGATTTTTGCGACCACTAATTTTGAATGTAAAAAAAAAATATATGAGGATTTTTTAGGTTTCCATAGAAACATTTAAACAATTAAAAATTGAAACACAAATTTACTCTGAATATCATGCTTTTTTTGCTGGGATAGATGGGCTTAATATTTTTAATATTTAATTTTTTTTTCAAGAAAATCAATTTTATTTTCTAAATATTGATAAATAAATATTGAGATATTGACATAAGTAAATTAAAAATATTAACTAACAAATAGAACTCATAAATAGAACATAAAACCATTTGAAGTAGGAGAAACAACATCCGGAATAGGATTAAACTACAAATAAAACTTCAGTAGTCTGAGTCTTCGGCCGCTTCTAGGCACAGTTCACAGACTGACTTCATGTGTATACTGCACATATATTAATTACATTTGTAGCATGAAGTTTTAACCTTTACATCCTTCTTCCTGGGACATAGACTCCATCTACACTTTCGTCCAGGAATCACGAGAGCAGTTCCTGGTGTAACATCCATTTGAGTTCGATCCCCTGCTCTGTGACGAATTGCCTTTGGCAAGAGCTTTATTGTAGCTTTTGATTTTATTGGTTCACCTACTAACTCAAATCTCAATTCCAGAAGGAAGCTGTTACGGTTAAATTGCTTTGTGCTAGATGGCCTTGATACACCACTAGACTATTGATGACTGACATATTTAGAATCCGAAAAATTAACACCGCAGGCTAGCGATTGCTGTTTCTTGCTGTGGAGTATGTTGAATATAGCTTATCTACAAAATTCGACTCCACCTTTTATGGCATTGTTATTATACAAGGTTTATTTTCTTCTCTATTAGTATCATCAATTGAGTCATCTTCCAAGTAAATAGTTGATAGACAAAGTGTTTGTTCACGATTAATGGTTCAAAACAAAGAAAACTATAAATACGAGAGCCATAATTAAAGGTTAAGTTATTATTAAATTATTGGGTATTAACTAGTTTTTATTTAATTGACAGAGTGAGCAATTTTAACGGCCCTTCATTTATTACTTTATAGAATGATGTTTGTCCCGTCAGACACACCGGTGTCCCTACTACTTATGGGTTTTAGTGGAAGCGTCTTTGCTTTGGTTCGAGAATCATCCCTCCTAAATCGATGTATTCTTTCAAAACCAAGTTATGACACTAGATTTAGTTAAAATTTAAGAAGTAATTGTATAAAATTGAATAGTTGTCTCAATATATGTGTCAATTCATAACTGGAATCAGCTATTGTTGACAAGTTCTGATTAATTACCAAGGTGTAAAATTTCTGAGAAGCTCGCATTCTTTTTACTTAGCGGGATATCACATTTTGTCTTAATTAACATTTAAAGCAATACTATTTGAGAAACTAAATTATATCTTTAACGGTTTAATAAAGAATTATCATTAATAATAGATACTTTCAAAATAAGGTGCTCCGATGTATTGTTGAAGCACCATGATATATAAGAAATGAGAACTTGCATAGGGATTTGAAAATAGATACGGTTAGAGAAGAAATAAAAAAGCAAACAAGGAAGCACAGACAACGCATTGCACAACATGAGCATCCGGAGATAAGCAGATTGATGGATACAACTGGTTTAATTAGAAGACTGAAACGAATAAAACCATTGGACTTAGAGGACTTTAGAAATTAAGGGAGTAATGACCAATGGGTTATTTTCCCTCAAAGTGTATATATATATTAAATGTAAATTACTAGATGGGTTTGTACTTAGTTGTAATAAATAAAAAAAAATAATTAAATAAAAAAATTAATAATGGATAAAATAGCAAAACTTTCTTACATCTCACAAGGTAAGATTTCACCACGTGCAATAACTCAAGTTCATTCCAACATATCGAAACACTAACTGGATGACTTTCGATGATTATGTTAATAAATGTTTAAGCTCATTTCATAATAAAATCTCAAACTAAAGTTGCATGTTATGTAATCTTCTTCTTTTTTTGAAAAATAAAATAAATAAAACTTGATATTGGAATAAGATCTGATTCAAAAATAAAGAAATTGATGAAATTGTAATCTGGAGTAGCTAAAACATTTTAGTTGAATTAAAACAAATATTGACATCTATATTCTACCATACCAAACCAACATTGTTCACTAAATTTCATCACTTTTAACAAAATATCATTTTCAAAAAAACTCAATTAAATTTATTCACATAACCAATTTTCAAAACACAGTATCCACAAGTAGATAAAAACAAACAACAATAAAGGACAGCTGACTGTTTTCTCGAGCTGTAACCTATAGCAGGTTATCCAACACAATCAAATGATTTTTTGTTTTAAATTTAATAAACTTATATGTATAAGTACCTATATTATTTTTCCACGCTTAGACCAAAAAGAAGTATGTCATTTTACTTTCCAACAATTTATTTCAACTTGTTTAAGCCTCACAACCTCTACATATTATATGTTTTTGAAAGCAAAATTAAACAAAGAATAACATTTTTTTTTTTAATGTATATTTTATTTTATTTTTGAGGTACCGAACACCCTTAAATAGTACTGTAATTGCAAACGCTACCAACAGTATGCATCGTTGTCCGAAAAACAATTTACTACGATGGTCAACAAGAACAAACATATATACGACATTAAATGGCGGCTTATATACGACTTTAAATATACAACGAAAAATACTACGCACCATAGCTCAGTCGGTAGAGTGTCTGCCATCAAATCCAGACTTCATTGGTTCGAATCTAACTGGGAAGTGAAATGTTAAGTGTCTGACGTCACTGAGCATGACGTCAACGTGTAGTGTGTAAATGTGACGTCACTAGCAGGTACAAACAACAAAAATGTCGGCTGGGAGGGAGGTAGGATCTAAGGGGAGTAGCAAAGAGTAGAATCAGGGGGCTAAGGGCAAAAGGGAGAAGCAAGGGAGGTAAAACCACGCCCCACCTCTGCCATCACCACTTCCAACGTCCCCCACCACACATCCCACCATCTCCCACGACACCTCGCATAACCTCCCACCACACCCCACCATCCCCCACTCCAATTTGTTTCTAAAGTAACCCACTCTCTACTCACTTGATAAGCTACTGTGGAAACCCGTAAACAAACGAGTAAATATTATAATTATTAAAACCTAATCTAACCTAACGTTTCAGAATTACAAATATAACTTAGGTTAATTACCATATACAAATTATTTCCCATTTAAAAAAAAATAAATAAAAAAAAAATATAGATCTATGAGTTTTGTCATCATCATACCACATATATGTCAATATAAAGTATATTGTATGTATGTACAGTAATAATTACATATTTAAGTAATTACCGTTCTTGCTCCATGATTGATCATATGGAGACAGTCGCAGTGTGTCATGATACACGGACTACGAATTCAAACCCCCTCCAAAAAACCAATCGGAGACCAGATACTAATCAGCTGACGATCGAGCCACATCGAGAACGATTACCGACAACCCAAGTTGCCCGTATATTTTATAGTTTTAAAATTTGAAAAATTTGTGTTATTTATATATTTGAGTAGTGTATTTTAAGTGTACATTTGATAATGACTATAGATAGTCGAAACGCGTCATGTGAAGTAAATACTAATAGGACATTAAAACAACGATTGTTAGACAGCATCACAATAAGGTAAAATTGATTAAAAAACTAATTCTTCCATGTATTGTCCAAGCTAGTAAAATTTCTGTATGTTATAATAAAAAAATAAATTTACTTTTTTATTCTATACTATAATAAGTTAACCTAATATAACATTAAGTAATTTAACCTTTAATTATGGCTCTCGGATTTATAGTTTCCTTTGATTTGAACCAAGAATCCTGAAGAATCAACTATTTACTTGGGAGATGACTCTATTTACGATACTAATAGAGATGAAAATAAACCTTGTATAACCTTGTAATAACGATCTCATAAAAGGTGGAGTCAATGTTGTAGATAAGCTATATTCAACATAATCCACAGCAAGAATAAGCTATCGCTGGCCTGCAGTGCTATTTTTTATGATTCAAAATCTGTCAGGCATCAATAGTCTATTAGTGTATCACTTTTAAATTGAATTTTAAATTGTTTAAATTTTTCTATGGAAACTTGCAAAATCCTCTTATTCTTTTTTACATTCAAAATTAGTGGTCGTAAAATAATAAAATCTCAGTTATATTAGGCAAATACCTAGAAAATACCTTCTGTATATTCTTGATTTAAGTTATCTACTGTCAGTACAATATTGTAAGATTATGTAAATAGTGTACTTAGTGTCTTGTATTCAATTTTGTATACAAACATCTAATGACTTCAAATTGGAATATGAATGACAAAATTGGCGATTGCTTACCTTCCCGTTTAATAGTGTTTACTATTTTATTTGATGTTTCAATTATTTGGACGAGTTCCATTATTGAACACGAATGAAACATTGTGTATTATATCAACTACTAATTATGATATCTCATAAATATTATAATTTATTATTAGGGATTGTTTCATATTACGATGTTTCATAATTTCGGTATATGTCCTAGTTGAACCACAATTTGTGTAATTAAATGCTATTTAAACCATTATCCGTTTTGTGTGTGCATAAATTGATTTATTACTATGTCTACATATATAATTGAATTGTTAAATAAATATTTTTTTAATGTTTATACAACACAAGTTATAATTTTAAATATATAGTTTATTTTCATTTCAGATCAGAAACCATCCAAGAACTTCAAGGATGTTGAACCGGAAAAAAAAATTCTGCACTTGAAGTAAAATAGTCTGTAGCTGATCAAACCACAATGAATTCACTATTAGACACAGCTTAATCTGCTACTGTATCTGATACACCAAAAAAAGCTCCAATTCGGTCAAGAAGAGTAAACAAAAATTAATTGTCAAACTGTACTTTAATATATAGACTAGTTAGCCACAGTTTGAAAAATTATGCCAATTTATGACATGTAAGATAAAAAAGAATAATTAAATACTACTATTTTGTATTTAAACTTTCTAAAACTTTAAGGAAGGTAAACCAAATAATAGTATTTAGTTTTTCTTATTTATCTTACATTCGATAAATTGGCATCATTTGTCAAACTATGGATAACTAGTGTACATATTAAAGTATTTTATATTAATAAGGAGTTTTTTTTTTTTTACTCTGACCTAATTGAAGCTGTTTTTGGTGTATCAGATACAGTAGCAGATTAAACAGTGTCTAATACTGATTTCACTGTGATCAGTTCATCCACAGACTCTTTTACTTCAAGTGCAGAATTTGTTTTATTCAGGTTTAACATCCTTGCAGTTCTTGGATGGTTTAATAGTTGTTAGGTAACGTATGAGAACTACTACGATCAAAATTACAACACCCATGACTTTTGCGACCACTAATTTTGAATGTAAAAATATATATGAGGATTTTTCAGGTATCCATAGAAACATTTAAACAATTAAAAATTGAAACACGAATTTACTCTGAATAACATGCTTTTTTTGCTGGGATAGATAGGCTTAATATTTTTAATGGTTAATTTTTATATTCTAGAAAATCAATTTTATTTTCTAAATATTGATAAATAAATATTGAGATATTGACATAAAAGTAAATTAAAAATATTAACTAACAAATAGAACTTATACATAGAACATAAAACCATTTGAAGTAGAAGAAACAACATCCGGAATAGGTTTAAACTTCAGTAGTCTGAGTCTTCGGCCGCATCTAGGCATGATTTACAGACTGACTTCATGTGTATACTGCACATATATTAATTACATTTGTAGCATGAAGTTTTAACCTTTACATCCTTCTTCCTGGGACATAGACTGCATCTACACTTTAGTCCAGGAATCACAGGAGCAGTTCCAGGTGTAACATCCTTTTGAGTTCGCTTTGCTGCTCTGTGACGAATTGCCTTTGGCAAGCGCTTTATTGTAGCTTTTGATTTTATTGGTTCACCTACAAACTCATATCTCAATTCCTGAAGGAAGCTGTTACGGTTGAAATTGCTTTGTGTTAGATTACCCTGATACACCATTAGACTATTGATGACTGACATATTTAGAATCCGAAAAATTAACACCGCAGGATAGCGATTGCTGTTTCTTGCTGTGGAGTATGTTGAATATAGCTTATCTTCAAAATTCGACTCCACCTTTTATGACATTGTTATTATACAAGGTTTATTTTCTTCCTATTAGTATCATCAATTGAGTCATCTTCCAAGTAAATAGTTGATAGACAAAGTGTTTTACTTCTCGAAATTTTTCACGATTAATGGTTCAAAACAAAGAAAACTATAAATACGAGAGCCATAATTAAAGGTTAAATTACTTAATGTTATATTAGGTTAACTTATTATAGGTTAGAATAAAGTTACGTGAGGGCGTTTGGATAGAAGTAAAACCATTTGCGCCCTTCATTGGTCTAGAGTTCCTATTATTTCACTAAAACTGTCAACAATACTCTGCTTCAGCGATGACCGTCTACCCCCGATTATGGGGTACCCCACGAAAAGCCCAGATCTCAAGCCATTGCACTTGTGGAATACTGTCAGAAAATTGGTTCCAGGTCAAACTCAAACAAATCAAAAAAATAGCACCGCAGGCCAGCGATTACTTATTCTTGATGTGGAGTATGTTGAATATAGCTTATCTACAAACGTCGACTCCACCTTTTATGAGATTGTTATTATACCAGGTTTATTTTCATCTCCAATATCATCATAGTATCATCAATAGTCATCTTCCAAGTACATAGTATATAGACATAGTGTTGAACTTTTCGAAATTCTTCACGATTCATGGTTCAAAACAAAGAAAACTATAAATCCGAGAGCCATAATTAAAGGTTAAATTACTTAATGTTATATTAGGTTAGAATACAGTTATGGGAGGGCGTTTGGATAAAAGAATGAGTAATACCATTTGAGCCTTTCATTGGTCTAGAGTTCCTATTAATTCACTAAAAATTGTCAAAAACACTCTGCTTCAGCGATGACCGTCTACCCCCGATAATGGGGTACCCCACGAAAAGCCCAGATCTGAAGCCATTGCACTTGTAGAAGACTGTCAGAAAATTGGTTCCAGGTCAAACTCAACATATAGTAAGAATTGTTGAATTATACAATGTTATGAAAGCAGGATGGACCAACGACCTCCAAAAAAGGAGTATATCCAGTTAATATACCTTGGTATTATAACCAGTACTCCCTACAATTGATCACCCGAGAGGTCCCATCTATACTTCCAACTTTTATTATTGTAATAAATAAATTAAAAAAGGCATTTGACAAATATAGAGATAAACCATAGATACGAGTGCAGTTGAAAAAGCAAGATTTAACGTTGTCTTTTAAAAGGAATGGGAGGGGGCGGAGGGATAATCAATTACGAAAGTATGTGACGTAAAGTGGTGAAACTGTGTTGTTGATAAATTGTATTTCCTTGCTTTAAATCTAACAATTCCATGTTTTGTTTTTATCTCTTGGAAAGAATTGTTGTGAATCTTAAATATTAGGTAGTGTACCAATCTTAGCAAAACGAATAAATAAAGAAACGGAAGCTACACTGGGCCACATGGATTGGACATGTTCAAAACTTACCTCTAGAGTAAAAAAAAAAATCACCAAGGTGGAAATGTTTAAGCCGTTCACTCACAATTCATATGATACCTAGAGGATAAGTCAATAAACCAGAGAAATAGATATAAATTCAAATTTACTGACCAAATTTTAGTGAAAGTTATATGCCCTTAATTGATAAATAAAAAAATTAGTTATACGCCCTTAAGTACAAAGAAAAGATGTGATTACAAAAAATACATGTATAAATTTAATTTGAATTGAAAATCCCCCCCCAAAAATAAAATCAAAAAACCCTCCCTTTTAGCAATGATTACAAAAATTATACAAGTTTAATTAAACAAGATTACAAAGAAAATATAAATATGTAATACCATGGATTTTTGTAATTAATCTTTTATATAGTTGGCCAACTGTAAACTTAAGTATAATTAAATAATAAAAAAATTTAGAATTATGAGACGTCTCTCTATTTTATTAATTTAGAAAATAACCTCTTTGAGGTTGTCAGGACCGAAAATTTGCTATAGCTGCTCCTCCCAAGTTATTTAATGCTAAAGACATATTTTTTATTTAATACAAAGACACATTTATATATTATTAAATTTCATTACAAAAATACAAGAACACAGCCTATTTAAAGTTCCTTATAAAGTCCACTGCAGGTTTTTGAAGTTTATAAATTTTTGTACATAGCCACATAAATAAAGCACTATTGCAGAAAGTATCTAATAAAGTTGCATGATGATGATTGGCTTTAACAGCAGAACATGAGTGTAGTACTTGGAATTAACTCTAATTCTTGGACCAGTCAAAACTACATTAAACAAAATAACAATTCTTTTTTAGAATGCAAGTAGGCTTTAAGACAAGCATTGTAAAGCAGTTAGTTTTAAGAGTTTGCCTTTATAATACTTTAATACAAGTTGACAAGTAGGCACTTTAACAAAGATGGTAATTGTTACTACAGGACTTAACCAAGTTTGTCTTGTCATGTTACTTTTAAATGTTTCTACATGTCAGCAGAGCACATGTTAAAATTTAAAATGTTCTTAACTTGTAACACAAAATATATATGATATACAAACTTTGGATTTAAAAGTTTCTTTTCTTTTTAAAAGCCATAAGTATTCTAGGTTACACTGCTTTAAATTTGTACAGAAAATAACTGTTTAGGCTAGGCCTTGATAAAATGGGCTAGATGTGGTAAATGCTTAAAATTTAATATTTTAGGCTGTAAAGTTAAAAATTTAGGCTGTAGAAAAATGAAATATATAGATTTTGAATTAAACCCTATGAGTTTGAAATATTATTTACAAAATAAAATGCAATTCTAACTTCATAAAACTTACAAAAGCACATGTCCTAACCATATGAAAAACTAAACATTTTAACCTTGGTAACACTTATTCACATACCTGGTATTTTTGAAGAAAACGCTTATAATAAACCATGTTAATTAGCCACGCACAGTTGTAACTCGCGACTAAAATAATTAGAAAGGTCACGACATAATTATTAATTCTTTGGTGATCACGCAAGGCAGTCTAATGAAGTGATTACCAGCAGTGTAATGGCGGACCTTGTTACAGAGCAAAAGACGAACGATAAAGCCAGCTGTTCATTTTTCAGATAACGGTTCTCGAACTTTAATATTTAGATACTGAATTGAGTCGCCGCTCAGCGGAGAAATGGGGTAACTACGTGAGAGTGAACAGACGGTACAGAGAAAGTTGTTATCTCTATATAAGCGCATCTGTATAAGCGTAACAGCTCTCCCCCCCCGAAACGACAGCGTCGTAAAGAAAAAAAATTTTGTCAGAAGGACAAACAAAAAGGAAAAAGACGCAACCAAGACAAGTTAAATCAAATCAAATCAAATCAGATCAACCGAAAGAAATTTGCTTGACTACATAAAGGAAGACAAAACACAGCAACACATGAAAAACTTACAACTAACTCTAAGTAACCAACTGGTCAATATACCTCCACCGAAATATACAACACTCAAAAACAAGAACAAGAATTACTTAACTATAAGTGGACTCGCTGTGTCCTTAAAGTAGAATAAGGTGCTCGAAAGCAAACTTATTAGTTGTCTTATCTCTAGGATCGGAAGGTGATCAGTCTTCCTACCTTGCGAGATAGACTAAATGATGCATGACATGTCATGACTAACGACATAATATATCAAGGATTCCGGCGCCGGGAATTTTTTGTCATGTCAATGATACTTAATAACCTTTGAGATGGCCAATCTCCTGGTTTAACGTCGAGTCCGGGTACACTTGTTTATCAAGTGATGATGTGTAAAACATTACACAGCAACAAAACACAATTTAATACCTATAAGAGGTTCAGGTGGGGTAAACGCACTTAGTGCAGCTAGCTGAAACAGGGTAGCGATTTGAAAAGTGACTAATGGGATCTGTAGGTATTAGGTGAGGCTTCAGTTGTTCAACATGGGCCTTTTTGACGAAGTTTCGGGAATGCTGAAAAGATAGGGCAACTGTGACTGGGGTTAGAAAATCGATGATGCGAAAGGGCCCTGACCACCTGGGCATCAGCTTGGCGGCCCTCTTATCTATTGCGGAGCTCAGATTGTGCGTCTTACACCATACTAGATCGCCAATCTTGAATTGATGTGGTCTACGGTTCTTATTGTAGACGCGCTCAGACTTTTGATGGGCTCGCAGAATGTTATTTTTGGCATCTCGCCAGATTTGATGAGGGTTGGAATTGTCCCTGGGGAGAAGGTCGTCAATATTCCAATTTAAGCTGAGCGGGGTGTTGGGCATGAAATTAAACAGGATTTTAAAGGGAGAAGTCTTTAAGGTCTCGTGCGTTGCGAAATTAAAGGCTAACTGTAGCCAAGATAAGGATTTGTCCCAAGAAGTTTGGCTGTTGGAATGATAGGCAATTAAGGCGGCTTTAAGATTTCTGTTCAGACGTTCCGCATTGTTCGGTTGGGGATGGTAAGGTGACAGAGTTGCGTGTTTGATACCACGAGTGAAACAGTAGTTGCGGAACGAATGTGAAGTGAAACAGGTGGCGTTGTCAGAGATCAGAATCTTAGGAAAACCAAAATGTTGGAAAATGTTTTGGCTTAAGGCCTTGATGGTGTTGAAAGAGGTGGCGTCTCTGACAGGGCAAAGCCAGGTGAATTTAGAGAACTGGTCCACCGCGACCAGTATCATGGTGTTGCCTTGTGTAGTTCGTGGTAGTTTACCAACGTAGTCTATGTGGATTTTCTCCATAGGACGGGTTGGGACAATCGATGATAAATAGCCTAGTTTGCTATTTTGAGCGGGCTTGCTCACTGCACATGTTGCACAACTTTTAACCTTCTGGGTGACATCCTTTACGAGTGAAGGCCAGAAGAAAAACTCACTCACTCTAAATTTGGTCTTGAAGATACCTAAATGACCTCCTACTGGGGAGTCGTGATAATAGTTTATGATTAGGTCCACTAATGATCGGGGTACGCAAACTTTGATAGGGATACCTTTATGATTCTTAAGGCAAAGGGTCCCTTTATTTAGACAATATCGGCTAGAAGATGCACCTGCTTCTAGATCTGAAATAATAGGACTTAAGATGTCATCAGCGCGCTGTTGAGCGCTAATGTCCTGGAAGGCTAAAGGGAAGTTAGTTAAAAGGCTATTGCAGACTATGGTGTTCTCAGAAGGAGATAGTTGTTCTGGTTGCTTTTCCAGCTCAAACATCCTAGAAAGTGAATCTGCGATTACATTTTGGGTGCCCCTAATATGTGCCACTTGAAATTTTAAAGAAGTTAATTTGGCTATCCATCGTCCCATTTTGCCTAATTGTCTGGGACGGGCAAGTAGCCATGAAAGGGCCTGATTATCTGTTTCCAAGAGAAACTCGCGATGCTCGAGGTACTGTCTAAACTTCTCTACTCCAAAGATTACGGCCAGACATTCTGACTCATACGCAGAAGAGGCTTTTCTTTCCGCAGGTGTTAAGGTGCGGGAAGCATAGGCAATAGGTTGACGTGTACCGTCAATTTCCTGGAGTAGAACTGCTCCTAAAGCGCACGAACTTGCGTCCGTTTGAAGGACAAAAGGTTTGTCGAAATTTGCCATACGAAGTACGGGAGGTTGCGCAATGGCATTACGCAGATACTCAAAAGCAAGTTGTTGCTCAGTGTTCCAAACGAACTTTTGTCCTTTCCGCCGGAGCAGATTTAGAGGAGCGGCGTGTTCAGCGAAGTTTGGGATAAACTTAGAAAAAAAATTGACCATACCAATAAAGCGTGACACAGCTTTTGGATTGGTGGGTTTAGGAAAAGTTCTGATGGCCTTGGTTCTTTCGGGGTCAATTTGCACGCCTCTAGCAGAAACTAAATGTCCAAGGAAACTTATCTCTCCTACTGCAAAACGAACCTTATCGGGATTAACCGTAAGTTTCGCTCTTCGCAAGCGAGATAGGACTTCACGCAGATGTTCAATGTGCTCATCCCAAGTCTCAGAATAGATGACTAAATCATCAAGGTAATTGAAAACGAATTTAAATTTGATGTCTGAGAAAACTTGGTCTAGAAGTCGGGTTAGAACTTGAGCACCAGTACAGAGTCCAAATGGGACTCGTGTAAACTGGTAGAGCATCCAAGGGGTGCAAAAACTGGTGAGATGTTTAGAACTCTCGGTGAGTGGAATCTGATGGTAGGCAGAATTGAGGTCAAACACAGTGAAAAACTTGGCTCCCACAAACCAATTGAAGCACTGGTGCAGATTAGTAAGGGGTACGGCTTCGATTACGATATGTTGGTTTAGTTTTCGATAATCGATGACCATGCGGGGTTTCTTTTCAGGATGCTGAACTAGAAACGCTGGAGAAGAATAATTGGAGATGCTTTTCTCTACTACTCCTTTTTCAACGAGGTCCTTGATGTGTTCCCTCAAAAATTGCATTTTCGGAGGGGCCAATTGATAGGGCTGGCTTTTCACCGGTATATTGTCTTTTAGCACTATTTCATATTTAATTAGATCGGTGAGTCCTAATTCTGTAGTAAGGACATCAGGAAAATTTTCTATGAGTCCTGAGATCTCCTTTTGACATTTGTCATCAAGGTGACTCAGTGGGTTTTCAGTGACCTGAGTAGTAGAGGATAAAGTAACTGTAGGAGGTGACTTTTTTTGAAAATTTACTAATTGGAAGGGTTTAGCCTTATAAAATTTAAAAGTAAAGGTGCCTTGGAAAAGATCTAAAATGAGTCGACTTTTAAGAAAGAAATCGGACCCTAGGATGAGAGGACACGACAGCTGAGGTGCCACTAAAATTTCAAAATTCCAGCTACAGTGCTGTATTTTAATATGAACTTTACACGCTAGATTGATCCCTAGCCTTTCTCCGTTTGCGGTGAGGCACTCCGATTTTACCTCTTGAATTTCTTTGACTACATTTAAGGATTTTAAATGTTTAAAAAGATCAGAAGACATGATGCTTCTGACTGAGCCAGAGTCTAACAAAGCGTTAGCCTTAAAATTTTTAAAATTCACTTCAACAAGAGGTAGAATCTTGTTGCTCAAACCTTTGGATTTTAAACACTTATATGTTTTTCTCGTAAGAGAATTGTTGGCTAAAGGAGAAAAACTAGTGATCTTATTTCTACACTGATTGAAAGAAGGGCACTCCCAGTTATAGTGACCAGTTGTTTTACAGTAGAGGCACGTGGGCCTTAAATAAAAGGGTGCAACTAATCCCTGTTTAAAATTTGAAAAGTGACGAGCTTTAGTGGATGTTGAGAGGTTACTCTCATGTTTAGAATATAACTTGGACCTATTTTGATTGTGTATAATCCCTGGTTTAGATTGAAACTGAACTGAATTATTTAAAAGAGGTGACTTATGTGGTATGGATTTATTTAAGTGTGCAGGTTTAAAAAAAGCTTGGTAAAATTTAATATGACTATAGTCGTTTCTTATGGTAGGAGCTTTGATTGGAAAAACGACTAATTTCCGCCCCTTGAGTCGTTTTTTTGGATGAGAAGAAAAATTGTGTTGATTCTGTGCTTTACGATTCGGATGCTGCCTACACTGTGGGCTTGTATGACCTCTTCGGCCACAATTATAACAAGTGACAGGTGACCTTATGGGTCTAAACTCTGGTTCCAACCTAGAGAAACTTTTTTGGGTTGACAATCTTTCCTGATCTGTATATAAAGTATTATTGACTTGGGCACAGATGGTGTCCAAGTCATTAAAGTTAACAGGCCTTTTAGCGAAAACCAGACAGTTTCGCACCTCCGGCGAGAGAGCATCCACAATAACCTGGGTGATTTCAGCTTCATTTTTGTCTACGAGAAGCACCTGCGCTGCTTCCTTAATGTCAGAGACAAAATGGTGCAGAGTCTCTCCCAAACCTTGAGGTCTAAAGAAGAGATCCTGCTCCAAAGTGTTCCGACGTTTAGCAGGAATAAAACTACTTAGAGCTTCTCTATGGAAAGCGCGAAACGTCGTATGTTTGCATAAGCACGAGCTTAACGGTTCTTTTGCATAAGGCATAAGGACACTTAAAATATTTCTTCTAATGTCCGGATAAATTTTGCATAAAGATAAGGCGATTTTAATGAATTTAATTAGTTTCTCCAAATCGAAACCGTCTGTTATAGGCAAAGTTGATATCAACTTTTCAGCCGGATGGCTGAGTTTACCATAAACCATTTCAGGAGTAGAGTACTCCTGACCTAAAATAACGGGAGCAGGTACAGAGCCTGAATGCAGCAAATTTCCTTCGGTCGACGGTAAATTCAAAATAGGAATGGTGGAAACTGTGGCCACGTTGATTTGGCTCGACACTGAGGACTGCGTACAAACTACAGAGATGTTTGAAATGTCTGCAGAGAACGACTGAAAATTTAATTTAAGCATTTGGAGAGATGCTAACATGCGGTTACACTCCGCATTATGCTCAGTGGCATTTAAATTTAAATTATTTAGACCGGTTGTTAATAGGTTCAGCCTGGCTTCAAACAGTTCTAGCCTTGTATTGAATCTAACTAACTCTAGATTTTGACTAGGATTTAAATCTGCAAATTTATCTTGTAAATCTTCAAGAGATTCCTGAGCCAGGTCTAACTGCTCCTCAATATTATCAACAGTAATTCTATTTGCACAAGGCTCAGAACCTGCCTGAAGTAGGCCTCGCAAACTAGGCCGCATTGTCCTTACAGTGCCAAGACCGCCTCCTCGCACCATTACCTCAAAAGAAAGTTCTGGCTTCCTAAGATGCTCTATTATCTGGTGTAGGTCTGACATGTTTTTTAAATTAAAAGAAAAGAAAGCCAGGTGATAATTTGGAAAAGAATAAGCTATGTGTATGTAAATAAAAAAAAGTATTAAAGACAGATACAAACAGAGAGAAATTTTGTAATTTTTTGAATTTTTGTTAAGTTTTTATCTATTTTTGGATTTTATAATTTGTTTGTGTTTTTTTTTGTTTTTTTTTTTTTTTTATTTGTCTCTGTCTGGATATATCTCAAATTGTAAAAAAAAGAAAAGGAAAAAAAAAAATTTATAGTTTCATCAAAAAAAATAGGTTTATGAAAAATGTTGTATAGAAAGGTGTGACAAATGAAGTATATGTTGGCAGCACACAAGAAACAAAGACCATTGAGTTACCACCAAACCAAATTTTATGTTTTAAACAAGATAAACAAACGGTAATCACAGAGTGTGACCAATAAGCTATTTTTAAGTTAGGCCTATCTGAGAACTGACCAGCTAGACAAATTTTAAATGAACGAAAACAACTAAACCAGAATTTAGAAAAAGAAACCAACCACGCTCTGCTACCAGAAAACATGTACCAATCTTAGCAAAACGAATAAATAAAGAAACGGAAGCTACACTGGGCCACATGGATTGGACATGTTCAAAACTTACCTCTAGAGTAAAAAAAAAAATCACCAAGGTGGAAATGTTTAAGCCGTTCACTCACAATTCATATGATACCTAGAGGATAAGTCAATAAACCAGAGAAATAGATATAAATTCAAATTTACTGACCAAATTTTAGTGAAAGTTATATGCCCTTAATTGATAAATAAAAAAATTAGTTATACGCCCTTAAGTACAAAGAAAAGATGTGATTACAAAAAATACATGTATAAATTTAATTTGAATTGAAAATCCCCCCCCAAAAATAAAATCAAAAAACCCTCCCTTTTAGCAATGATTACAAAAATTATACAAGTTTAATTAAACAAGATTACAAAGAAAATATAAATATGTAATACCATGGATTTTTGTAATTAATCTTTTATATAGTTGGCCAACTGTAAACTTAAGTATAATTAAATAATAAAAAAATTTAGAATTATGAGACGTCTCTCTATTTTATTAATTTAGAAAATAACCTCTTTGAGGTTGTCAGGACCGAAAATTTGCTATAGCTGCTTCTCCCAAGTTATTTAATGCTAAAGACATATTTTTTATTTAATACAAAGACACATTTATATATTATTAAATTTCATCACAAAAATACAAGAACACAGCCTATTTAAAGTTCCTTATAAAGTCCACTGCAGGTTTTTGAAGTTTATAAATTTTTGTACATAGCCACATAAATAAAGCACTATTGCAGAAAGTATCTAATAAAGTTGCATGATGATGATTGGCTTTAACAGCAGAACATGAGTGTAGTACTTGGAATTAACTCTAATTCTTGGACCAGTCAAAACTGCATTAAACAAAATAACAATTCTTTTTTAGAATGCAAGTAGGCTTTAAGACAAGCATTGTAAAGCAGTTAGTTTTAAGAGTTTGCCTTTATAATACTTTAATACAAGTTGACAAGTAGGCACTTTAACAAAGATGGTAATTGTTACTACAGGACTTAACCAAGTTTGTCTTGTCATGTTACTTTTAAATGTTTCTACATGTCAGCAGAGCACATGTTAAAATTTAAAATGTTCTTAACTTGTAACACAAAATATATATGATATACAAACTTTGGATTTAAAAGTTTCTTTTCTTTTTAAAAGCCATAAGTATTCTAGGTTACACTGCTTTAAATTTGTACAGAAAATAACTGTTTAGGCTAGGCCTTGATAAAATGGGCTAGATGTGGTAAATGCTTAAAATTTAATATTTTAGGCTGTAAAGTTAAAAATTTAGGCTGTAGAAAAATGAAATATATAGATTTTGAATTAAACCCTATGAGTTTGAAATATTATTTACAAAATAAAATGCAATTCTAACTTCATAAAACTTACAAAAGCACATGTCCTAACCATATGAAAAACTAAACATTTTAACCTTGGTAACACTTATTCACATACCTGGTATTTTTGAAGAAAACGCTTATAATAAACCATGTTAATTAGCCACGCACAGTTGTAACTCGCGACTAAAATAATTAGAAAGGTCACGACATAATTATTAATTCTTTGGTGATCACGCAAGGCAGTCTAATGAAGTGATTACCAGCAGTGTAATGGCGGACCTTGTTACAGAGCAAAAGACGAACGATAAAGCCAGCTGTTCATTTTTCAGATAACGGTTCTCGAACTTTAATATTTAGATACTGAATTGAGTCGCCGCTCAGCGGAGAAATGGGGTAACTACGTGAGAGTGAACAGACGGTACAGAGAAAGTTGTTATCTCTATATAAGCGCATCTGTATAAGCGTAACAGTAGTAATACGTGTTATTCTTGTTTTATAACGATAGTTTATTGATATTATTAATTTGGTTTTATCGGAATTATGCAAATATTTGTGTATATACAAAATAATAAAGGACGTTTCGAGAGTATAAATCAAATTCCGTTATCAAGTGATAAAACTAATGCTTCAGTTTTTTGTAAACTACAGTCGTGTGTTTGGTGGATTTTCCTGATCATGTTTGTATTTAGTTTCAGTTTTGACGCTCATGCTAGTTTAAGTCCGGTGTTCTATTCTAAGGTTATAGATTTATTGATTACATAAATTTATCTGTAGACGACAAAAGTAGTTCTGTTTGGACGTTGGACAAATCCACTTTGTTAATCAATTTCGATATGGTAGAAATGCAAGTAAATATATGTATTATGTAGTTTTTGTTTCTAAAACGCTCAGACTGCTAGGTTATGTTAATGTATAACTTATCACTTGATAACGAGAGTTGATTAATATTTTCGAAACGTTGTGTATTAGTTTTATATAGACAAATAATTGGAAATGTACGATTAAACCATATTAATAGGTTTAAACAATTTATGTTGTAGGAACACAAAAATCAAGTTTTTACAGAAAATCAAGACTTCAATTGCTACGTCATCATATATATGCTTTACTGTAATTCAAATACATACATATATATAAGTTACAATAAGTTGTAGCTTGTGCATAACAGTAAAATCGTTATTTAAAAAGTAATGTATTTAATATTTTAGACCTTATGAACTTGGAAAAGGTTTAGATCAATATACATAAAATTTTAAAAAAGTTCAAAGTGTCAACATATTTTTGTCATGTAAATATATTCCAGTAATATCTTAGAAAGCATTTTTTATTTATTTTACGACAAAAATCTCTTGATCATTGGCTCTTTAAAAAAAATAAAAAGGGAATAAATAGGCTCTCAAATATGTTTTTAGCGTCGGGGTAAATGAAACAGGAGTTACTCCAGAGAGAACTATTAGGAAAGCTGAAAGAGAGGAATCAATGCCAAAACTAGATCCAGCTAGGATAGCTCGAGGTTGCATCATTTTTACTCACGATAAATGAGTCATTGTAGAGGTTGAAATTAAATTATTTATTCGTATGATTTCAATAACACTGCTCATTACAGTTCCTATCGCTTTTATTTATGTACGGGTGTTAATCACGATGTAACCTACCTGGATCTACATCTTTCTTCCTCTAGTCTTGGGTTAAGACTTCATCTTTTCTATCAGTTTTTGTATCACTTCCGACTGTGACGTTATTAAGAGACTAGGGTGTTCCTGTTCATGAACTTAATAATTGTGAAAAGAAGATTAATTGGACTACATTGCAGAAAGTACTTGTCGGTAAAGTTAAAATGTGTAAGTTTTTGTAGTTTGGTTTTAAGTTCCATTTGCAAATTCATGTTAAGGACCATTTCACGCTTTGTTTTTGTTACGGCGATGATGAGAGATATGGTTTTTTTGTTTTTAGACAAACTTTAAAACCTCTTGATCTTTGCAAATCAAACCGAAAGATAAAAAAGGAGGAAATATAATGAGTTATGTCTTTCTATATGGACACAAAATTTCAAGACTACAGGATTTTAAAGGTGACTTTCAGCCGTCCTGTTATTCCAACGTTCCATCTATTTGTGCCTTAAAACCTCATCATACAGCCACTCAAAGGCAAGTTTATAAACAACAACCTTATTGGAACTACTTCGTGACTATCTTCGAATTTTATAATGTATTTCGTCTCCTCTTTGAGTATTACAACTATCCAAGCCTTGTAGAGTGTAATGAACGTCTACCAACTGTTTGATGTGGTAAGAAGTGTGAACAATAGATTGCATAATATTGTAAATTATATTTAATAAGCTGTAGAATAATATTTAAGTCATGAAACTAACAATAAATAGAAGATTCAATTTCAGAGGAATTCAACAATAAGAGAATTTTCAGTTTCAATTATTGTTGTCATAGCATTGCGGATACCCTGGTATCGCGAAAAAAAACTTGCAAAAAGTTCAACAACATCCGAGTTATGGTGTGGGATGATTGGTACAGGGTGAGGTTGGTGTAACAAAATGCTCTCATCGTCATATTGGAGGTGTTTATAACACTTTTTATTTCGTTTACTTTCTCATAGTGTAGAGGACGTTTCGTGATCAACAAAATCGAAGTCCGGTTATTCGTAGAAATATAGATTTTAAGTTCCTCTGAACTATAAAAACGCATTTCTTAAAGTTATATCCGTTTGTCGTCTGTAGATTTACCGACTTATATCAAATTATGTACATAGGCATATATTGTTCATATTGTTTTCCGATAGTTCTTAATTTGAGTGTAACTTAAGATCAGAAAAATAGTCTCGTGTCACGTAATATATTCTGGAAATAATTCATCCAAACAGTTAGATCAACTACTCACAGAACTATACGTTTATTTAAAACTATAACTGATGTAAGAAAACACTTCCATTCTTCAGTTATAAAATCACATTAAGTACAGGTGTGACATTGTAACGTTTCTTTCACTGAATTAGAATTTTCAAGGGTATCTATCCAAGGTTCGCTATTTAAAATAAAATAATACGATAGATCGCTATGAATAATTTATTGAAAACTTTTCTTAGCTACAACGGACAGTATACACTTGACACTTAACTCGTATCCATCGACTGTAACCACTTTCTTGACTTCACTAGTTTAAAAATCCATCTGTAGATCGTTGGATCTACAACTGCAACAGTTGTTCTGCGGGTGTCTTCTCACTCGATACTGATGTGAGCTGACTTGGTATCTTGTGATTTACTGCCTTGCCTTGATCCTTACGACGTGGTGTCTTGGGATCCACTGACTCGCCTTGGTCCTTACGACGTGGTGCCTTGGGATCCACTGACTCGCCTTGGTCCTTACGACGTGGTGCCTTGGGATCCACTGACTCTGCAACATTCAGGTTTCTTAATATTTTCTACTTATGAGGTAGAGGAGGGGGAATACCCCCTCCTATGTCAAGGGCTCAACACGCCTCTGTGACGGATATGGAAATACCGAGGGCTCAACACGCCTCTGCGGTGACAGGATGTCGAGGGCTCAGTACGCCTCTGCGACAGGTACGGAAATACCGAGGGCTCAACATGCCTCTGCGGTGACAGGATGTCGAGGGCTCAGCACGCCTCTGCGACAGGTACGGATTTACCGAGGGCTCAACACGCCTCTGCGGTGACAGGATGTCGAGGGCTCAGCACGCCTCTGCGACAGGTACGGCTTTACCGAGGGCTCAACACGCCTCTGCGGTGACAGTATGTCGAGGGCTCAGCACGCCTCTGCGACAGGTACGGATTTACCGAGGGCTCAACACGCCTCTGCGGTGACAGGATGTCGAGGGCTCAGCACGCCTCTGCGACAGGTACGGATTTACCGAGGGCTCAACACGCCTCTGCGGTGACAGGGTGTCGAGGGCTCAGCACGCCTCTGCGACAGGTACGGATTTACCGAGGGCTCAACACGCCTCTGCGGTGACAGGGTGTCGAGGGCTCAGCACGCCTCTGCGACAGGTACGGATTTACCGAGGGCTCAACACGCCTCTGCGGTGACAGGATGTCGAGGGCTCAGCACGCCTCTGCGACAGGTACGGATTTACCGAGGGCTCAACACGCCTCTGCGGTGACAGGATGTCGAGGGCTCAGCACGCCTCTGCGACAGGTACGGATTTACCGAGGGCTCAACACGCCTCTGCGGTGACAGGATGTCGAGGGCTCAGCACGCCTCTGCGACAGGTAAGGATTTACCGAGGGCTCAACACGCCTCTGCGGTGACAGGATGTCGAGGAGAGGGGAGAGGTCTGCCGGAATGGCAGTCAGGGTGGTTCAACCCCAACTGACTCTTTTAGCTGCTCGAGGCTGCTTTTATACTGTGTTTTTGTGGTGGGGGGTCAGCTATCCAATGTTGACTTTGGACGTTCTAGAACCTTCCATCACCTTTGATCTGTTTACTTAGGACCTTGTTTACTCTTCTAAATCGTTTCTATAACTCTTATTTGAGTATTTAATTAATGAAGATTTTGCTTCATTACATCCCCTTCTTACTTCGGAAAGAGAAAAAAAAAAGAAAACCAAAATAAAACTAAGTCAAATCTTCTTTATTTATTTATTATTTTTTTAAATTTAAAACAAAATCCTTTTGCTTCTAGAAAATATAAAACAATAACTCTAACTAAAAATGAATAATATACAGTTTTTTTCCTTCTAATTAAAAGTCTTGACAGTTCCTTCTTCTGTGCGCTGCCTGTACTTCCTTATCCTAAACTTGCGACGTTTCCTCAGTGGTTGGTCATCTTGAATCGTCTGTTCTTCCTTAACTTCTGTTCCTGTAACTTCTGTTGTTCCTCTGTTACCATGCTGATTTTCCATTCCCATTACTGCTGTATCTAGTGAATTCAGGTGTTCTAAGTATTCTGAAATCTGTTCTTCCAGTGTCTCCTCTTTTTTAGTTGGATCTATTGTCTGAGCTTGAGGATTTTTGTTCAAAAGTAATGGTGTAGATAAATTTTCTTCCGGACTAAAAATATCTTCTTCTAACAGTGAAATTGTTTCCCATTCATCATCTTGTCCCTTAGATTTACCTTCATCTTTAATCATGGTTATGGGGTTTTCAGCTATATCTTCTTCGCTGCTTTCAGAGCTGCTAGTTGATGAACTAATAGTGATTGGAGGTGGGACATCCATTCTTATAGACGGCTTTCGTGGTGGGGATGGGATAGTGGAGTTTATGTTCGCTCCATATCCTATGTCCGTAAGAAGTGGAGAGCGTCGACTGTGTACTTCATCTTGTTGAGACCCGTTACTGTTTGGAACAAATACTCCCGGGATTTGCACTTTAGGTTCAACATGGGGAAGTATCCTCTTCTGCTTCAGTTCTTGAACCATAATTTTTCTTAATCTGGAGACGTCTCTCTGTGTAAAATTTATGGCGTGGTTTACCGCGTAGGCCTCCGCGGTTAGACACAAGAACACTCCGCAGTCGGTTAATGAGTACTGACGTGGTCCTGAGGCATCCTTACACTTCCATTTACGAGCATGAAACACTGATTTCCTCTTATGCCAAGCTTCTGCACTGAGGTATTCTAATATTAAACCCATTACTTTTTGCTGAGGCTTATACAGGCTATCAAACGCAAGAATTTCTTTACAACGTAAATCTACCACTAATAATACCCAGTGTTCAATACGTTGCTCAAAATAAGGTATAAATAATAGGTCAAACTGAAAAACATCATTCTTCTTAGTCCAGGACGAAACACCCAAATAATCTCTCTGCAACAGGTTTTCCATAAAATGTGTATTATAACAATAAACTGTAGGAACACCTTGAGTGCCTCCTCTTTGCTGTATGAGCTGTAAATAGGCCCAAACTATATTGTCATTGATCCTGTCACCCTGTTCTAAGGCTAATATGTCTTCATTCGTTGGTTCCATGATGTGATCTTCAATATAACTGGTGGTATACTGAACTATTGCTAACTTTTCAAAAATATTTTCCCCTTGTAAACCGGTTCCTTATCTCATGGGTATACAGAGTAATTTTTGTTTATTTACCGAGTCACCGGTTTGGTTTCCCTTTTTATCATGAATATATTTATTGCAAATACTATAATCTGTATCTAAGGGTTGAAATTTTAAATCTTTTACATGAACAGCGTACGGTTTGTTATTTTTAACTACCTGGGCTACTACTGGAGATAAAATTCTTTTAATTTCGTAAGGTTCTGAATATTTTGGTAACAATTTTGAGTTTATCGCATCGTAGGCGGATGACAAAGGTCTTTCTTTACAATATACGACTTGTCCCACTTGTAACTGTAATGGTTTCCTTCTGAGATTATAATGGTGTCTTTGGCTGTCATATGCATGTTGTAAGTTATACTTAACGAGCCTAAATATTTCCTCTCTTTCTTTTTTTTTAGTGTGAAGTTTATGTCCCTTGTGTTGATGAGGTTGTAAGTCCGGTGCAATGGTATCAAGTGCCCTTAATTCTCGGCCATAATTTAAATAGGCGGGTGAAAAAGTAGTGGAGCTATGTGTAGTAGTATTAATTGCAAAGGCAAATTCTGGTATGTATATATCCCATTTTTTCTGGTTTTTCCCTATATATTGTGCTATCATAGTCTTGATCACCCTATTTGTTCTCTCCACCGGATTAGCTTGTGGAGTGTAAGGAGGTGTGAAGCGGTGATGTATATTAAAATCTGCTGCAACCTGATTAAAAAGCCGATTTGCATACTGAGGTCCGTTATCGGATATTAAAATTTTTGGTACGCCGAATCTCAGGATTACTCTCTCTTTAAAGGCTTGAGAGACGGTAGTGGCTGTAGCTTGTCTGAGTGGTACACACTCAACCCATTTTGTGCAACAATCTTGAAACATCAGTAAATATCGGTTACCTTTTGCCGACCTAGGGAACGGTCCTATTAAATCTGAACTAACTGTGGCCCAAGGTTCCGAGTAATCGCGATATTGCATTTCTCCATAGGGCTTGTGTTGAGGAGGCTTGTACTTTATACATACTTGACAGTTTCTTACATACCGAGCTGTATCTTTGAACATCCTTGGCCAGAAGTAAAATTTCGCTATCCTGTCAAATGTTTTTGATATACCCATGTGTCCGGCTGTCGCCGCGTCATGATTTTCTCTAAGAATGATTAATCTCTGAGAGGTGGGTACGCACAGCTTCCACGGTGAAGTGGTAGGACTATCTCCTCTACCTACGTTGTTCCATACATGTCTGTAGAGTTTACCATCCTTGATCCGAAACCGCTTGTCTTGTTCCGGGTGTGTTCTTACCATTTTAATTTTGGAGTCGTACCAGCCATTTCTATCCTCCTGTATTTGTGAGTCTTCTATTGCTTCTAATCCTTCTTGTTCATTTGCAGGAACGGGGTTCCGAGAAAGAGCATCAGCAACTTTGTTTAATGTTCCTTTCCTATATAGGACCTCAAAATCATGTTGTTGCAGTTCCAGAACCCAGCGTGCAATACGTCCTGTTGGATTTTTCATCGCATTTAACCATTTTAAAGCTTGATGGTCAGTGATTACAATAACGTGATACCCTTCAATATAAGACTTGAACTTCTTTAGCGCATACATAATAGCTAGACACTCCTTTTCAATAGTTGAATAACGTATTTCACTTTCGGACAAGGTTCTGCTTGCATATCCAATTACGCGTTCATGCTTACCTTCCTTTTGAAAAAGAGTAGCTCCAAGACCGTATTCTGACGCATCAGTCTGCACATAGAACTGTTCTTCAAAGTTTGGACATGCTAATACTGGAGCAGATACGAGAAATTCCTTCAGTTCGTTAAATGCTTGCTCTTCTTTGACTGTCCACTTCCATCGTATGTTTTTCTTCAACATCCTATTAAGGGGTCCTGCTACTTTAGAGAATTCAGGTACAAACCTTCTGTACCAAGCAGCTAAACCAAGAAAACTTCTTATTTCCTTAATATTTGTTGGAGTGGGATATTTGACAATTGCTTCAATTTTTTCGGGATCTGTTTGGATTCCCTGATTATTAACGACATGTCCTAGGTATTTTAATTCTTTTTGGGCAAATTTGCATTTTTCTTCATTGAGTTTAAGCCCTGCTTTAATTAATCTTTGGAAAACTTCATTTAAATTTGTAATGTGTTCTTCTATTGTTCGGCCTAGAACTATGATATCATCCAAGTATGCAAAAGCAATGTGCTCTAGATCGGGTCCTATAACTTGATCAAGTAAACGCTGGAAGGTAGCAGGTGCGGAGTGGAGTCCAAAAGGCATAACTCGGAACTGAAACAAACCTCTTCCGGGTGCAGTAAATGCTGTGAGAGGCCTACTTTCTTTTTGAAGAGGAACTTGCCAGTAACCGTCCTTTAAATCCAAAGTCGAGATATAATTTGCATCCCTGAGACGGTCTAAGATGGCATGGACTTGAGGTAGAGGATATGCATCCTTTATGGTCGAATCATTGATTTTCCTTAGGTCTATACAGAACCTGTATTTACCTGATGGTTTCTTTACTAACACGACCGGCGAACTCCAAGGGCTATTAGAAGGTTCTATTACTTTATCTTCCAACATTCTATTAATCTCATCATTAATAATTTTTTGCATAGCCGGAATCCTAGGAGAGTAACGATGCTTTATAGGTTTAACGTCTGGTTTCAGTTTCAAGACGTGTTCTGTTAAGGATGTTTTACCGGCTAGTTTATTAAATTTTGGCAGCTCTCGTTTCAAAAATGAATTCAGTGTTTGTGTTTCTTTATCGGTAAGATCTTTCAGCATATTTAAATTGAAGTCTCTATTTTGTAAAGTAAAGGTATCGTGGTTAAATGTGACTGAGTTGTTTAATATATCTATAGAGGTTTTCCATTCTCGCAGAGTTTCTAAGCCTAGAACTACACTAACTGTCAATCCCGGTAACAAAGAGGCTTTAAATTTGTACATATGTTCTTTTATGGTACAAGAAATATCATATTCTTTAAAAATATGGACGTAACGTCCGTCAGCCAGTCTTGCTTTACCTCTGTTTACATGAGTAGCTCGAAAACCTAACTCATCACAAATGCGAGCAACGTCTTCATTAATGTATGATTTACCGGCACCGGTATCCACGAGCGCCTTGTAAACGTTATCTTTTAAGTTTAAATGGACTATAATTCTAGGGTCCTTTTCTAATTCTACAGAAGTAATTATGGATTTAAGTAACGGATGGGAAGTATTTATTAATTCTTCTCGGTAGGTTTTGGAGCCTCCCCTGCTCTCCAAGACCCTCTGTAGTTTAACGCTTGGCCGCAGTTACAAGTCATAGTTTTGCCTTCCCTTTTACAAAATCGGCATCTATTTATTTTGGGCCTAAGACAGTCACTTGAAAAATGGCCATATCTATCACAATTCCAACACTGGACTTGTTTGTGTAAATTTGATTGTTGCGGTGGCTTAATCGGGGACTTATTCCCTGTCATTTGACGTGTCTTAATGTCATGTTTATCAGGTTTTGGCTGATATTTCTGGGTTTTAGTTGTAAACATAGATTGTTTGATAGATTCATAGTCACTTGCAGCTTGTATTAGTTCTGAAAGTGTTGAAATATTACTTCTAAGACCATACAGTTTATATTCAGGAAGCATGTTTTCGAAGATCCTAGTAAACTGTTGTTCCTCTGATAACTGTCCGCGTCGTCTCATCAAAGTTTGTATAGCTATTACATAATCTTTAAAATTCTCGTCATAATTCTGAGTCCTGTTTTGTATATCTAAGTCTAATTTTTCTCTGTATCGTCTTGGTAAAAATTGTAATTCAAAGTTTTTTTGAAAACCATCCCAAGAATCCCATGTATGTCTAGAATTGCGATACCACAGTAAAGCTTTCCCTTTTAGTAATTCGGGCAATGCAAGTAAAAGCTGTTCTGGAGGAGTATTATATGCTCCTTTTAGTTCATTTAACCGTTCTAGGAAAGTAATGACATCTTTTTCCCCATCATATGTTAAATTCCATTTTCTAACAGTATTGCATATTGCTACTGAATCACATATATTTTTACTTACAGTTTTTCCTGCATTCTGGGAAGTGTTTGCCTCAGGTAGGACTGGACTAGATAACTTGTACTCGCCTTTGAAGAACTTGCTTAACATCTTCCGCTGTTCCTTGACTGTGCCTGAAGTCCAACTTTTTCCATCTCCTCTGTAAGTTCGGCCTTTTTCAAACGGTATATCCAGCTCGTTCTGGGGTTGAGTTTGCATTCACTGGTGATCGTGCTTTCCGAATCCGACTCACTTTCCGATATGTTGGGATTCATTTTGATATAACTTTAAACACTAGGGAAAACACTTCAGGCTCATATATTTACTCTGATCACTGTTATATAATCACTTGTAAAACTACTGTTCACTGCTATTTTAAAAAAATTTCACTGTCCCTGTTCGGGCGCCAAAATTCTGTAACGTTTCTTTCACTGAATTAGAATTTTCAAGGGTATCTATCCAAGGTTCGCTATTTAAAATAAAATAATACGATAGATCACTATGAATAATTTATTGAAAACTTTTCTTAGCTACAACGGACAGTACACACTTGACACTTAACTCGTATCCATCGACTGTAACCACTTTCTTGACTTCACTAGTTTAAAAATCCATCTGTAGATCGTTGGATCTACAACTGCAACAGTTGTTCTGCGGGTGTCTTCTCACTCGATACTGATGTGAGCTGACTTGGTATCTTGTGATTTACTGCCTTGCCTTGATCCTTACGACGTGGTGTCTTGGGATCCACTGACTCGCCTTGGTCCTTACGACGTGGTGCCTTGGGATCCACTGACTCGCCTTGGTCCTTACGACGTGGTGCCTTGGGATCCACTGACTCTGCAACATTCAGGTTTCTTAATATTTTCTACTTATGAGGTAGAGGAGGGGGGAATACCCCCTCCTATGTCAAGGGCTCAACACGCCTCTGTGACGGATATGGAAATACCGAGGGCTCAACACGCCTCTGCGGTGACAGGATGTCGAGGGCTCAGTACGCCTCTGCGACAGGTACGGAAATACCGAGGGCTCAACATGCCTCTGCGGTGACAGGATGTCGAGGGCTCAGCACGCCTCTGCGACAGGTACGGATTTACCGAGGGCTCAACACGCCTCTGCGGTGACAGGATGTCGAGGGCTCAGCACGCCTCTGCGACAGGTACGGCTTTACCGAGGGCTCAACACGCCTCTGCGGTGACAGTATGTCGAGGGCTCAGCACGCCTCTGCGACAGGTACGGATTTACCGAGGGCTCAACACGCCTCTGCGGTGACGGGATGTCGAGGGCTCAGCACGCCTCTGCGACAGGTACGGATTTACCGAGGGCTCAACACGCCTCTGCGGTGACAGGGTGTCGAGGGCTCAGCACGCCTCTGCGACAGGTACGGATTTACCGAGGGCTCAACACGCCTCTGCGGTGACAGGGTGTCGAGGGCTCAGCACGCCTCTGCGACAGGTACGGATTTACCGAGGGCTCAACACGCCTCTGCGGTGACAGGATGTCGAGGGCTCAGCACGCCTCTGCGACAGGTACGGATTTACCGAGGGCTCAACACGCCTCTGCGGTGACAGGATGTCGAGGGCTCAGCACGCCTCTGCGACAGGTACGGATTTACCGAGGGCTCAACACGCCTCTGCGGTGACAGGATGTCGAGGGCTCAGCACGCCTCTGCGACAGGTAAGGATTTACCGAGGGCTCAACACGCCTCTGCGGTGACAGGATGTCGAGGAGAGGGGAGAGGTCTGCCGGAATGGCAGTCAGGGTGGTTCAACCCCAACTGACTCTTTTAGCTGCTCGAGGCTGCTTTTATACTGTGTTTTTGTGGTGGGGGGTCAGCTATCCAATGTTGACTTTGGACGTTCTAGAACCTTCCATCACCTTTGATCTGTTTACTTAGGACCTTGTTTACTCTTCTAAATCGTTTCTATAACACTTATTTGAGTATTTAATTAATGAAGATTTTGCTTCATTACAACATAATTGCAATATCTGAGGGAGATTTAAAGCTAAAATAAATATTCCCTAAAGTTAATTAGAATTTTGTACGTGTAAAATATGTTCTGATAAAACCACCAAAATAAATTCTGAGGTAAAGATAATTATTAACCATCAATTTTATAACCAAGTCAGCTGGAGACTTCAGTAATTAATCGTAGGAAATAAGTTCAGATAAAATGGTGAATGTGTAAAGAAACATCAAGTTTTAATAAGAAACATCAATTTACACACTTTTACGAGTTAGGCGAATTATTTTCTTGGCCGTAGGATTTTTTTTAACAAAATTGGGAACGTTCTTTCATAAAATCTTAAGATAAATATACTTTATGCTGTATTAGTACAAATTTAATAAATATTTTCAATACATCAAATTCTTATCTAGTTATTTGCTTGATTAATTAACTAAATTCTAAATATATTGAAATTCTATATGACACGTTGTCTGTAACATAAACGAGAATTTTATGTAAAAGTTATTTAAAAAAGAGTAGGCTATAACAAGACACACCTTATTGTTAAATATAAACCATGAAATAAATTCAATTTGCAATATACCCTACAGTGGAACTGAACGCTTTTAGCATAACTTTGTTCACTACATCTGAAATCATATTACAAAACGCTGTTACTGTGTATAAGAGATATTTAGCCTGCATACATATTTAAGTATTGTTTTATTTTTATTATTTCGTGACGTTTCGTAGTCTACATAGACAATTTTAAAACTGTAATTACATTATGGCGCAAAGTTGAATATTTCTGTGCAGTGGGAACAATTGTAATGAATTTAAATTTAAAATCAGAAAATGAGAAAAATACTTAGCTTGGAGTTGATCAACGGACATTGATACCAAACGATTTTGCTGATTATTGGGTATTAACTGGTTTTTATTTAATTGACAGAGTGAGCAATGTTAACGGCCCTTCATTTATTACTTTATAGATGTTTGTTCCGTCAGACACACCGGTGTCCCTACTACTTATGGGCTTTAGTGAAAGCGTCTTTGTTTGGTTCGAGAATCATCACTCCTAAAACGAGGTATTCTTTCAAAACCAAGTAATGTCACTAGATTTAGTTAAAATTTAAGAAGTAATTGTATAATATTGAATATTTGTGTCAATATGTGTTAATTCATAACTGGAATCAGTTATTGTTGTAAGTTCTGATTAATTACCAAGGTGTAAAATTTCTGCAAAGCTCGCATTCTTTTTACTTAGCGGGATATCACATTTTGTCCTTATTACCATTTTAAGCAATACTATTTGAGAGACTAAATAATATCTGTAACAACTTAATACAGAAATATCATTAATAGGTAACAGATAAAATAGCAAAACTTTCTTACATCTTACAAGGTAAAATTTGAGCACGTGCAATAACTCAAGTTTTTTCCAACTTGTCGAAACACTAACTGGCTACCTTTCGATGATTATGTTACCAAATATTTAAGCTCATTGCATGATAAAATCTCAAAATAAAGTTGCATGTTATGTAATCTTCTTCTTTTTTTGAAAAAAAATTAATAAAAAATGCTTGAAATAGGAATAAGAATTAATTCATAAATATAGAAATTGATGAAATTGTAATCTGAAGTAGCAAAAATTTTGGTTTAATTAAACCTAATATTGACATTAATTTTATACCATACCAAACCAACATCGTTCAGTTAATTTCATAGGTTCCATAATGATCAAAACTTTACATTAACATTTTATAAACCAGAAAGTAACAAGGAGAATAAGAAGACAGAACTATTACAGTAATAAATGTTAAAGAGTTCCACAAAATAATATTTTACTGTATCTATCGCATTTTAATACTTCTTGGTCAAAATGATTGAAATTATTTTTATACTCATTAAAATAAAAGCATCGAATAGTAATTATTGAAATAATTGTAATATTTTTGTCAGACTAAATCAATAGAATATTTTGGATATCTATACAAAATCTTTTCTTTTTTTCAATTGAAGTTTGTTTGTATGACTGTTTGTTATGCTACATTCCTACAATTATATATAATACTTCAATATAAATAGGCGCGTCAGTTAATCTTTGTCGCACCACCTGCTTCCATACCTTGGAGCCGTTTATTATCAATTGCTGTAAGGTAGTGTCACAATAAAATGGTATTTAAACTAGGAAAAGATTGTATAGCTTTCACACTTATTACTGTAAATATTCAAATAATACTTTTGAATGATTGTGAGAATAATACTCAACTTTCTCAATTATTGTCCAACAATTACTATTTTTAATTATTCTAATAGTTCAGTGTTTTAAGTTGTCGAATCCCTGATAAAGAGTTGTACCGATGACAATGGGTTAAAATCTCCCCAAAAAAATTCATCTTCATTTTTCTAACCTGTGCTAAGATGTGGGTGGGTCTTGTTTAAATAAACGATAGTTTAGTAAGGTGGTTTTCAGAGTTAACTAGAATGTAATTCCTATAAAAAAACACCCATTTTGCATATTTTATATTTATTTAGTGTTTTATGATTTTAAATGTTACTGGATGTACACAATGTGCTATAGCATATTTATATTTCATGTGATTGTTGATAAAAAAAAAGAAAATCCAATATTGCAATAACTCTAAAACCACGATACAGGCTAAATATCATACAGAGCTTGAAAAATGATTAAGTATGACTGAGTGTGCAGGTTCAATTGCGGATTTACACATCTCCAAAGGGTGCAGGGTGGACAACTTATTGGTGCGGCGAACTCTTTGGGGTGCAGCATCAATGCAGCAAAAGTGTAAGACACTACTTATTCCAACATAAGGACTACGTGGCTAATGGGAGGAGCTTAGTATTAGAATGCGAACTCTGTATTTCAAGCGATCTCTGAATAGGTGAGCCGTTTATTTCCCTAGCTAATAAAGCTCCAAACTTACAAAACATTTTTTTCAAAACACCTGTGTCTATTATGAGGTTAAATTCATTGAAATCAAATTCAGAGTATCTGTCTAAATTGGGAGTTACCTTAGTATTGGAATTTCCTTTGTACTGTACAGATTTAGAACTAGGCCTAGGCTCAGAGTTGTTTTCAATACATAACCCCAAGGGAGATTTTGGTTTCCCAACTAATCTACGTTTTTTAAACCCTTTGGGAAATGAATATTTCCGCATTTTAATGAAAAATCATTAACCACAACACTTTTCACAAACTATCATTAAAAAAAACTCAATTAAATTTATTCACATAACCAATTTTCAAAACACAGTATCCACAAGTAAATAAAAACAAACAACAATAAAAGACAGCTGACTGTTTTCTCGAGTTGTAAGCTAAAGCGAGTTAACCAACACAAGCAAATGAAATCTATAATTGAATTTAATCAGCTTATATGTATAACTACCTATATTATTTTTCCCACGCTCAGACCAAAACGAATGATGTCATTTTACTTTCAACAATTTATTTCAACTTGTTTTAGCATCACAACACCTACGTATTATACGTTTTTAAAAACATAATTAAACAAAGAATAATATTTTTTTATTATGTAATTTTTATGTCATTTTTGAGGTACCGAACCCCCATAAATAGTACTATAATTATAAACAGCTTGTATTGTTGTCGGAAACACAAATTTACTACGACGGTAGACAACAACAATCATATAGGCTTATATACTGCATTAAATATACAACGAGTAATTTATACCATGCACGATAGCAGGCGGTAGAGTGTCTGCCATCAAATCCAGACCAAGGAGCAAATCCAGAGGAGCAAGGGGAGGTCAAACCACGCCCCACCTCTCCCATCACCACTTCCACAATCCCCCACCACACATCCTACCATCTCCTAACACACCCCCGCCATCCCTCACTCCAATTTGGTTCTAAAGTATCCCACTCTCTACTCACTTGATAAGCTGCTGTGGAAACCCGTAAACAAACGAGTACAAATTATAATTACTAAAACCTAATCTAACCTCACGTTTCAGAATAAAAATTATAATATATGTTAATTACCATATACAAAGTATTTCCCATTAAAAAAAAACATTTCAGTGTGTTTTGTCATCATCATACCACATATATGTCAATATAAAGTATAATGTATGAAGGTACAGTAATTACATGTTTAAGTAACCGTGCTTGCTCCACGATTGATCATATGGAGACCGTCGCAGTGTGTCATGATGCACGGACTACGAATTCAAACGCCCTCCAAAATATCAATCGGACACCAGATACTAATCAGCTGACGATCGAGCCACATCAAGAACGATTACCGACAACCCAATTGCCCGTATATTTTAAAGTTTTAAAATGTGAATAATTTGTGTTATTTATATATTTGTGTAGTGTATTTTAAGTGTACATTTGATAATGACTATAGATAGTCGAAACGCGTCATGTGAAAAAAATATTAAAGGGACATCAAAACAACGATTGTTCGACAGCATCACAATAAGGTAAAATTGATATAAAAAACTAATTTTTCCATGTATTGTCCAAGCTAGTAAAGATTCTGTATGTTATAAATAAAATAATAAAATAAACTTTATTCTATACTATAATAAGTTAACCTAATATAACTTTAAGTGATTTAACCTTTCATTATAGCTCTCGGATTTATAGTTTTATTTGATTTGAACCTTAAATCCTGAAGAATTTCGAAAAGTACAACACTATGTCTGTCACCTATGTGCTTGGAAGATGAGTTTATTTATGATGCTAATAGAGATGAAAATAAACTTTGTATAAAAACAATCTCGTTAAAGGTGGAGTCGGCTTTTGTAGATAGGCTTTATTCAACATTTCAACATACTCCACAGCAAGGAAAAGCAATCGCTGGTCTGCAGTGCTATTTTTTAGGATTCTAAATAGGTCAGTCATCAATAGTCTAGTGGTGTATCAAGGCAATCTAGCATAAAGCAATTTCAACAGTAACAGCTTCCTTCAGGAATTAGGATTTGAGTTTGTAGGTGAACCAATAATATCAAAAGCTACAATAAAGCGCTTGCCAAAGGCAATTCGTCACAGAGCAGCAAAGCGAACTCAAACAGATGTTACACCTGGAACTGCTCCTGTGATTCCTGGACTAAAGTGAATGCACTCTATGTCCCAGGAAGAAGGATGTAAAGGTTAAAACTTCATGCTACAAATGTAATAAATATATGTGAAGTATACACACGAAGTCAGTATGTAAACCGTGCCTAGATGCGGTCGAAGACTCAGACTACTGAAGTTTAAACCTATTCCGGATGTTGTTTCTCCTACTTCAAATGGTTTTATGTTCTATTCATAAGTTCTATTTGTTAGTTAACATTTTTAATTTACATTTATGTCAATATCTCAATATTTATATATCAATGTACAGAAAATTATATCGTATTTCATGAAAATAAAAATTAACCATTAAAAAATATTAAGCCTATCTATCCCAGCAAAAAAGCATGATATTCAGAGTAAATATGTTTTTCAATTTTAAATTGTTTAAATTTTTCTATGGAAACCTGAAAAATCCTCATATATATTTTTTTTTTACATTCAAAATTATTGGTCGTAAAATAATTAAATCTTAGGCCGAGTTCCATTATGGAAAACGAATTAAACATTATGTATTATATTAACAACTAATTATGATATCTCATAAATAAATATTATAATTTATTATTAGGGATTGTTTCATATTACAATTTTTCATAATTTTCGTATATGTCCTAGTTGAACCAAAATTTTTGTAATTAAATGCTATTTAAACAATTATCCAATTTGTGTGGGCATAAATTGATTTATTACTATGTCTACATATATAATTCAATTGGTAAATAACTAATTTTTTTTAATGTTTATACTACACAAGTTATAATTTTAAATAAATAGTTTATTTTCATTTCAAATCAGATCAAAATGTATATGTTTGTCATGGAAGTTGAAATATTGATCATAGTAGTTCTCATATGTTACCTAACAACTATTAAACCATCCAAGAACTGCAAGGATGTTGAACCTGAATAAAACTAATTCTGCACTTGAAGTAAAAGAGTCTGTGGATGAACCGACACAAGTGAAATCAGTATTAGACAACGTATACTGCTACTATAATTGAAACAGTTAAAACAGCTGCAATTCGGCAAAGAAGAGTAAAACAAAATTAATTGTCAATATTTTAATATGTACACTAGTTATCCATAGTTTGAAAAATTATGCCAATTTAAGACATGTAAGCTAGATAAGATTAACTAAATACAGTACTATTAATTTTGTTTTACCTTCATTAAAGTTTTAGAAACGTGTAAATACAAAATAATAGTATTTAATTAATCTTATTTATCTTAAATGTCATAAAATGGCATTATTTTTCAAACTATGGATAACTAGTGTACATATTAAAGTATTGACAAATAATTTTTTTGCTCTTCTTGACCGAATTGCAGCAGTTTTAGGCGTTTCAACTATAGTAGCAGATTATACGTTTTCTAATACTGATTTCACTGGTGTCGGTTCATCTACAGACTCTTTTACTTCAAGTGCAGAATTAGTTTTATTCAGGTTCAACATCCTTGCAGTTCTTGGATGGTTTAATAGTTGTTAGGTAACATATGAGAACTACTATGATCAATATTACAACTTCCATGACAAACATATACATTTTGATCTGATTTGAAATGAAAATAAACTATTTATTTAAAATTATAACTTGTGTAGTATAAACATTAAAAAAAATTAGTTATTTACCAATTGAATTATATATGTAGACACAGTAATAAATCAATTTATGCCCACACAAATTGGATAATTGTTTAAATAGCATTTAATTACAAAAATTTTGGTTCAACTAGGACATATACCAAAATTATGAAAAATTGTAATATGAAACAATCCCTAATAATAAATTATAATATTTATTTATGAGATATCATAATTAGTTGTTAATATAATACATAATGTTTAATTCGTTTTCCATAATGGATCTCGGCCTAAGATTTTATTATTTTACGACCAATAATTTTGAATGTAAAAAAAAAATATATATATGAGGATTTTTCAGGTTTCCATAGAAAAATTTAAACAATTTAAAATTGAAAAACATATTTACTCTGAATATCATGCTTTTTTGCTGGGATAGATAGGCTTAATATTTTTTAATGGTTAATTTTTATTTTCATGAAATACGATATAATTTTCTGTACATTGATATATAAATATTGAGATATTGACATAAATGTAAATTAAAAATGTTAACTAACAAATAGAACTTATGAATAGAACATAAAACCATTTGAAGTAGGAGAAACAACATCCGGAATAGGTTTAAACTTCAGTAGTCTGAGTCTTCGACCGCATCTAGCCACGGTTTACATACTGACTTCGTGTGTATACTTCACATATATTTATTACATTTGTAGCATGAAGTTTTAACCTTTACATTATTCTTCCTGGGACATAGAGTGCATTCACTTTAGTCCAGGAATCACAGGAGCAGTTCCGGGTGTAACATCTGTTTGAGTTCGCTTTGCTGCTCTGTGACGAATTGCCTTTGGCAAGCGCTTTATTGTAGCTTTTGATATTATTGGTTCACCTACAAACTCAAATCCTAATTCCTGAAGGAAGCTGTTACTGTTGAAATTGCTTTATGCTAGATTGCCTTGATACACCACTAGACTATTGATGACTGACCTATTTAGAATCCTAAAAAATAGCACTGCAGACCAGCGATTGCTTTTCCTTGCTGTGGAGTATGTTGAAATGTTGAATAAAGCCTATCTACAAAAGCCGACTCCACCTTTAACGAGATTGTTTTTATACAAAGTTTATTTTCATCTCTATTAGCATCATAAATAAACTCATCTTCCAAGCACATAGGTGACAGACATAGTGTTGTACTTTTCGAAATTCTTCAGGATTTAAGGTTCAAATCAAATAAAACTATAAATCCGAGAGCTATAATGAAAGGTTAAATCACTTAAAGTTATATTAGGTTAACTTATTATAGTATAGAATAAAGTTTATTTTATTATTTTATTTATAACATACAGAATCTTTACTAGCTTTGGACAATACATGGAAGAATTAGTTTTTTATATCAATTTTACCTTATTGTGATGCTGTCGAACAATCGTTGTTTTGATGTCCCTTTAATATTTTTTTCACATGATGCGTTTCGACTATCTATAGTCATTATCAAATGTACACTTAAAATACACTACACAAATATATAAATAACACAAATTATTCACATTTTAAAACTTTAAAATATACGGGCAATTGGGTTGTCGGTAATCGTTCTTGATGTGGCTCGATCGTCAACTGATTAGTATCTGGTGTCCGATTGATATTTTGGAGGGCGTTTGAATTCGTAGTCCGTGCATCATGACACACTGCGACGGTCTCCATATGATCAATCGTGGAGCAAGCACGGTTACTTAAACATGTAATTACTGTACCTTCATACATTATACTTTATATTGACATATATGTGGTATGATGATGACAAAACACACTGAAATGTTTTTTTTTTAATGGGAAATACTTTGTATATGGTAATTAACCTATATTATAATTGTTATTCTGAAACGTTAGGTTAGATTAGGTTTTAGTAATTATAATTTGTACTCGTTTGTTTACGGGTTTCCACAGCAGCTTATCAAGTGAGTAGAGAGTGGGATACTTTAGAACCAAATTGGAGTGAGGGATGGCGGGGGTGTGGTAGGAGATGGTAGGATGTGTGGTGGGGGAATGTGGAAGTGGTGATGGGAGAGGTGGGGTGTGGTTTGACCTCCCCTTGCTCCTCTGGATTTGCCCCTTGGTCTGGATTTAATGGCAGACACTCTACCGCCTGCTATCGTGCATGGTATAAATTACTCGTTGTATATTTAATGCAGTATATAAGCCTATATGATTGTTGTTGTCGACCGTCGTAGTAAATTTGTGTTTCCGACAACAATACAAGCTGTTTATAATTATAGTACTATTTATGGGGGTTCGGTACCTCAAAAATGACATAAAAATTACATAATAAAAAAATATTATTCTTTGTTTAATTATGTTTTTAAAAACGTATAATATGTAGAGGTTGTGAGGCTAAAACAAGTTGAAATAAATTGTTGAAAGTAAAATGACATCATTCGTTTTGGTCTGAGCGTGGGAAAAATAATATAGGTAGTTATACATATAAGCTGAATAAATTCAATTATAGATTTCATTTGCTTGTGTTGGTTAACTCGCTTTAGCTTACAGCTCGAGAAAACAGTCAGCTGTCTTTTATTGTTGTTTGTTTTTATTTACTTGTGGATACTGTGTTTTGAAAATTGGTTATGTGAATAAATTTAATTGAGTTTTTTTTAATGATAGTTTGTGAAAAGTGTTGTGGTTAATGATTTTTCATTAAAATGCGGAAATATTCATTTCCCAAAGGGTTTAAAAAACGTAAATTAGTTGGGAAACCAAAATCTCCCTTGGGGTTATGTATTGAAAACAACTCTGAGCCTAGGCCTAGTTCTAAATCTGTACAGTACAAAGGAAATTCCAATACTAAGGTAACTCCCAATTTAGACAGATACTCTCAATTTGATTTCAATGAATTTAACCTCATAATAGACACAGGTGTTTTGAAAAAAATGTTTTGTAAGTTTGGAGCTTTATTAGCTAGGGAAATAAACGGCTCACCTATTCAGAGCTCGCTTGAAATACAGAGTTCGCATTCTATTACTAAGCTCCTCCCATTAGCCACGTAGTCCTTAGCTTGGAATAAGTAGTGTCTTACACTTTTTCTGCATTGATGCTGCACCCCAAAGAGTTCGCCGCACCAATAAGTTGTCCACCCTGCACCACGTGGAGATGTATAAATCCGCAATTGGACCTGCACACTCAGTCATACTAAATCATTTTACAAGCTCTGTATGATATTTAGCCTGTATCGTGGTTTAGATTTGTTGTTATATTGGATTTTCTTTTTTTTATCAACAATCACATGAAATATAAATATGCTATAGCACATTGTGTACATCCAGTAACATTTAAAATCATAAAACACTAAATAAATATAAAATATGCAAAATGGGTGTTTTTTTATAGGAATTACATTCTAGTTAACTCTGAAAACCACCTTACTAAACTATCGTTTATTTAAACAAGACCCACCCACATCTTAGCACAGGTTAGAAAAATGAAGATGAATTTTTTTTGGGGAGATTTTAACCCATTGTCATCGGTACAACTCTTTATCAGGGATTCGACAACTTAAAACACTGAACTATTAGAATAATTAAAAATAGTAATTGTTGGACAATAATTGAGAATGTTGAGTATTATTCTCACAATCATTCAAAAGTATTATTTGAATATTTACAGTAATAAGTGTGAAAGCTATACAATCTTTTCCTAGTTTAAATACCATTTTATTGTGACACTACCTTACAGCAATTGATAATAAACGGCTCCAAGGTATGGAAGCAGGTGGTGCGACAAAGATTAACTGACGCGCCTATTTATATTGAAGTATTATATATAATTGTGTGAATGTAGCATAACAAACAGTCATACAAACAAACTTCAATTGAAAAAAAGAAAAGATTTTGTATAGATATCCAAATTATTCTATTGATTTAGTCTGACAAAAATATTACAATTATTTCAATAATTACTATTCGATGCTTTTATTTTAATGAGTATAAAAATCATTTTGACCAAGAAGTATTAAAATGCGATAGATACAGTAAAATATTATTTTGTGGAACTCTTTAACATTTATTACTGTAATAGTTCTGTCTTCTTATTCTCCTTGTTACTTTCTGGTTTATAAAATGTTAATGTAAAGTTTTGATCATTATGGAACCTATGAAATTAACTGAACGATGTTGGTTTGGTATGGTATAAAATTAATGTCAATATTAGGTTTAATTAAACCAAAATTTTTGCTACTTCAGATTACAATTTCATCAATTTCTATATTTATGAATTAATTCTTATTCCTATTTCAAGCATTTTTTATTAATTTTTTTTTTTCAAAAAAAGAAGAAGATTACATAACATGCAACTTTATTTTGAGATTTTATCATGCAATGAGCTTAAATATTTGGTAACATAATCATCGAAAGGTAGCCAGTTAGTGTTTCGACAAGTTGGAATGAACTTGAGTTATTGCACGTGCTCAAATTTTACCTTGTAAGATGTAAGAAAGTTTTGCTATTTTATCTGTTACCTATTAATGATATTTCTGTATTAAGTTGTTACAGATATTATTTAGTCTCTCAAATAGTATTGCTTAAAATGGTAATAAGGACAAAATGTGATATCCCGCTAAGTAAAAAGAATGCGAGCTTTGCAGAAATTTTACACCTTGGTAATTAATCAGAACTTACAACAATAACTGATTCCAGTTATGAATTAACACATATTGACACAAATATTCAATATTATACAATTACTTCTTAAATTAAACTAAATCTAGTGACATTACTTGGTTTTGAAAGAATACCTCGTTTTAGGAGTGATGATTCTCGAACCAAACAAAGACGCTTTCACTAAAGCCCATAAGTAGTAGGGACACCGGTGTGTCTGACGGAACAAACATCTATAAAGTAATAAATGAAGGGCCGTTAACATTGCTCACTCTGTCAATTAAATAAAAACCAGTTAATACCCAATAATCAGCAAATTCGTTTGGTATCAATGTCCGTTGATCAACTCCAAGATAAGTATTTTTCTCATTTTCTGATTTTAAATTTAAATTCATTACAATTGTTCCTACTGCACAGATATATTCAACTTTGCGCCATAATGTAATTATAGTTTTTAAATTGTTTATGTAGACTACGAAACGTCACGAAATAATAAAAATAAAACAATACTTAAATATGTATGCAGGCTAAGTATCTCTTATACACAGTAACAGCGTTTTATAATATGATTTCAGGTGTAGTGAACAAAGTTATGCTAAAAGCGTTTAGCACCACTGTAGGGTATATTGCAAATAGAATTTATTTCACGGTTTATATTTAACAATAAGGTGTGTCTTGTGATAATCTTTTTTAATTTCTTTCACAAAAAATTCTCGTTTATGTTGCAGACAACGTGTCATATAGAATTTCAATATATTTAGAATTTAGTTATATAATCAAGCAAATAACGAGATAAGAATTTGATGTATTGAAAATATTTATTACATTTGTACTAATACAGCATAAAGTATATTTATCTTAAGATTTTATGAAAGAACGTTCCCAATTTTGTTAAAAAAAAATCCTACGGCCAAGAAAATAATTCGCCTAACTCGTAAAAGTGTGTAAATTGATGTTTCTTATTAAAACTTGATGTTTCTTTACACATTCACCATTTTATCTGAACTTATTTCCTACGCTTAATTACTGAAGTCTCCACCTGACTTGGTTATAAAATTGATGGTTAATAATTATCTTTACCTCAGAATTTATTTTGGTGGTTTTATCAGAACATATTTTACACGTACAAAATTCTAATTAACTTTAGGGAATATTTATTTTAGCTTTAAATCTCCCTCAGATATTGCAATTATGTCACACCTGTACTTAATGTAATTTTATAACTGAAGAATGGAAGTGTTTTCTTACATCAGATATAGTTTTAAATAAACGTATAGTTCTGTGAGTAGTTGATCTAACTGTTTGGATGAATTATTTCCAGAATATATTACGTGACACGAGACTATTTTTCTGATCTTAAGTTACACTCAAATTAAGAACTATCGGAAAACAATATGAATAATATATGCCTATGTACATAATTTGATATAAGTCGGTAAATCTACAGACGACAAACGGATATAACTTTAAGAAATGCGTTTTTATAGTTCAGAGGAACTTAAAATCTATATTTCTACGAATAACTGGACTTCGATTTTGTTGATCACGAAACGTTCTCTACACTATGAGAAAGTAAACGAAATAAAAAGTGTTATAAACACCTCCAATATGACGATGAGAGCATTTTGTTACACCAACCTCACCCTGTACCAATCATCCCACACCATAACTCGGATGTTGTTGAACTTTTTGCAAGTTTTTTTTCGCGATACCAGGGTATCCGCAATGCTAAGACAACAATAATTGAAACTGAAAATTCTCTTATTGTTGAATTCCTCTGAAATTGAATCTTCTATTTAATGTTAGTTTCATGACTTAAATATTATTCTACAACTTATTAAATATAATTTACTATATTATGCAATCTTTTGTTCACACTTCTTACCACATCAAACAGTTGGTAGACGTTCATTACACTCTACAAGGCTTGGATAGTTGTAATACTCAAAGAGGAGACGAAATACATTATAAAATTCGAAGATAGTCACGAAGTAGTTCCAATAAGGTTGTTGTTTATAAACTTGCCTTTGAGTGGCTGTATGATGAGGTTTTAAGGCACAAATAGATGGAACGTTGGAATAACAGGACGGCTGAAAGTCACCTTTAAAATCCTGTAGTCTTGAAATTTTGTGTCCATATAGAAAGACATAACTCATTATATTTCCTCCTTTTTTATCTTTCGGTTTGATTTGCAAAGATCAAGAGGTTTTAAAGTTTGTCTAAAAACAAAAAACCATATCTCTCATCATCGCCGTAACAAAAACAAAACGTGAAATGGTCCTTAACATGAATTTGCAAATGAAACTTAAAACCAAACTACAAAAACTTACACATTTTAACTTTACCGACAAGTACTTTCTGCAATGTAGTCCAATTAATCTTCTTTTCACAATTATTAAGTTCATGAACAGGAACACCCTAGTCTCTTAATAACGTCACAGTCGGAAGTGATACAAAAACTGATAGAAAAGATGAAGTCTTAACCCAAGACTAGAGGAAGAAAGATGTAGATCCAGGTAGGTTACATCGGGATTAACACCCGTACATAAATAAAAGCGATAGGAACTGTAATGAGCAGTGTTATTGAAACAATACGAATAAATAATTTAATTTCAACCTCTACAATGACTCATTTATCGTGAGTAAAAATGTTGCAACCTCGAGCTATCCTAGCTGGATCTAGTTTTGGCATTGATTCCTCTCTTTCAGCTTTCCTAATAGTTCTCTCTGGAGTAACTCCTGTTTCATTTACCCCGACGCTAAAAACATATTTGAGAGCCTATTTATTCCCTTTTTATTTTTTTTAAGGAGCCAATGATCAAGAGATTTTTGTCGTAAAATAAATAAAAAATGCTTTCTAAGATATTACTGGAATATATTTACATGACAAAAATATGTTGACACTTTGAACTTTTTTAAAATTTTATGTATATTGATCTAAACCTTTTCCAAGTTCATAAGGTCTAAAATATTAAATAAATTACTTTTTAAATAACAATTTCACTGTTATGCACACGCTACAACTTATTGCAACTTGTATATATGTATGTATTTGAATTACAGTAAAGTGCAAATATTAGTCAGATATATATTTAAAATATTTATATTATAAATTGTTGTATTTGAAGTATAACATAAACGCCCAAAGTGTATAGGTTAATAAAGACCATTACATATATTTAAACCTAAAACCCATAATTTATTTTTAATGCAATATTTTAATCTAATTAAAAAGTAGAGATTTTAAAATAATTTCAGTCATATCGAGATAACGTTCAGAATTTAGCTAAACAATAATATTGTAAAGCATTTTCATGCACACAAAATAAAACGAAACAATAATTATATGCTTAAAATTATTAATTAAAAGGTGTTTTAATTAATAATAAAGGAAGAAAACTATTCATTAGTCAAGAAATAGGACTAATAAAATATATAGTGTAATTATTTCAGACCAAAAGGGCCTGAAAACACATAATATATGGAAAATACCTTTTTCCCAAAAAGGGAGGAAAATTGGCTCCAGAAAAGTGGATTAATTCCCACTGACAGGGAGAGCGAGATTTAACCGTCGAAAGACGGTTACTTTTGATTTGGAATCGACGCGAATAAGACGTTTCTTCTGCAACCGACTGTGAGCTGAGAGGAAGATTCAACTGTCACTCTACTAATTGGACAAAGTTACAGCAGATACGTTGTAGACAACTTTGGACGAAATGTAACTGTTGTTTTCGACGGCTATCCTGAAGACTGTACAACTAAACAAGAAGAGCAGAATAGAAGATCAGCAAAAAATCTTCAAATGACATTAATTTTGATAGCAACACCAAATGCTTGACAGCAAAGGAAGATTTTTTAGGCAACAGAAGAAACAAGGAAAGGCTTATACTTTTAGTTTCTGAAGAGCTTAACAGTTTTGAGATCAAAACCATTGTTGCCGAAGATGATGCTGATATTTCCATTGTCATGACTGGAATAGAAGAACTAAAAAGACGACAAAATGTTATGTTGTATGGCACAGACACTGATTTGTTGATATTGTTGGTAGCTATTGCACCTGAGAACCAAGCAATTTACTTTTGCAAACAGATAACTGGAAGATTGCATGGAAAAGTGTATTACAGCATTTCCAAAATCATCAATAAGGTTAAGGATATAAGGAAGCTTTTGCTGTCTGCATATGCCATAACAGGTTGTGATACAACTTCTTCTTTTTTTGGTCTAGGAAAAATAAAATCTTTGGAAATTGTTCATAACTCAGAAGAAGCTCAAACACAAGCTGCCACGCTGCGTCTCTCTTTGTGTCTAACTACACGAATTTAAGATTCTTGTTCCCTTTTTTGGAACACTATTATCACGAACTCTTAAACTCGCTGTACGATCACCACCGACTGGGCGAACCACCTTTCTTTTCAGAGCAAGCGCGGGCAAGGCCAAGGTGCTCACTTTTACTTTTTTAAATCAAAGATTTTGCAACTCTTGGCTCTAATAAGTATGAGCTTGTCCTCATAAACTTACTAAATTTTAATTAACGCAAAATTCCCTGAATTTTATCTCAATGCTCGATTATTTAACTCTTTTAAGATTAACTCTCTCTCTCTCCAAGGTCGTGCCTTTTGGGAGAAATCGGCTCTTAAGTTCTGATGATAACTTTTAAAATTTTCAAATTATATTACCAGAGCACATATATAAAATTTATGTTAAAACAAGGTTAATAGCATACACAGAATGGATATATATTAAAAACACAACAAAATTTAGAAATGAATTATTTGTATATTATTTTCTCTTTTGCACAGAAAAACTTTATATTCAAAACTGTTTTAATCACACCAAACAATTTTATTGAACAATAACACAACTATTTATTTATTTGACAAAATTAATTAATGTAATACTTTCTATATCTTAAACAAAATAAAAACGCTTGACTTTTCAGACAGAACCACAAACAGTTTTTCCTGTACTGAAAAAGTCGTATTTAAATTATTAATAATTTTCAACACCAAAGCAGAGGTTTAAAATGAATTTAATTTTTAATAATTCCCCTAATGACGTTATATTTAAAAAGAAGTTAATATTTGCGAATTATTCCTTAAGTATAAGATACCTTCACACTTTAATAGAAGTTCTAGTTGGATTTGGAATTTGTTGTATTATTAGGATGATGGTGATGTGATGTTTTCTATCCAGAGTCTGTAAGCTACTATGTAGTTGAATGCTGGTATCGAATTCTTCTAAGTCGCCTTGAAGATCGATTAAAGTTGAAATTATTCTAAGTCCAATTAGTAGAGTGACAGTTGAATCTTCCTCTCAGCTCACAGTCGGTTGCAGAAGAAACGTCTTATTCGCGTCGATTCCAAATCAAAAGTAACCGTCTTTCGACGGTTAAATCTCGGTCTCCCTGTCAGTGGGAATTAATCCACTTTTCTGGAGCCAATTTTCCTCCCTTTTTGGGAAAAAGGTATTTTCCATATATTATGTGTTTTCAGGCCCTTTTGGTCTGAAATAATTACACTATATATTTTATTAGTCCTATTTCTTGACTAATGAATAGTTTTCTTCCTTTATTATTAATTAAAACACCTTTTAATTAATAATTTATAGTATTTTTTCTTTAACGTTATCTCTGATCCATGTTGGCAACATGATGTTTTTGACTTTAGACTCTGCTTGAAGATGCGCGCGCAACTTTTCATGTTTTTGCATGAAAATCTCTACTTTTGACGTTTTTTCGTTCAACTCGCTATACCTTTCGAACGCTCGAACCGATTTTAAAGTTCCTTTCGGATTCTTCTTCCTTTCCATCTTGTGGGTCTTGTGGAACTTGATTCATCGCTCTACTACGCTTCGTTCGCGAGTTATCGCCCTTTTCCCGAAATCTGATTTTTCCTCTTTTCAAATTTTGAGATAAGTCCTTTCTCAAAATTCTTTTGACGAAATCTTGTTCCTCTTCTACTACGACGAAAAACTATGTTTTTACTTTTTACATAACTCGTTTGGTTGTCGAGTTATTCGCCTTTGAAGTCCTTAAGTTTGTGTCGTATGAGTTTATGTTCATAAAAACCCCCCCATTATATATTATTACTTCTGCTTTGGTGTTTTACAATTTTACATACTAAATACATATAATTATCATTTAACTTTACCCCTTTAACGTTTAATTTACCCGCTTTTGGGCTTTGAAGTTTTACGTTTTGTAATTATTATATCTCCCTTATTTTAATTTCAAATTTGATTCTAAGTACATATTATTGTGCCCTATTGTGGTCTCTACAATAGTAATTATTATTATTTTTTAAATGATCCCCCCTTCAACTCAAAAATTCCAAAAAACTCCCCAAGAATGACATTCTAAGTCCATTCTCACCTGTTAATTATTATTATTTCATATTTTTTATTTATGATTATTATTAGTTCCCCTCTGAGTTATGACTCTACGTTTTTTGAATTTTGAATTTACGTTTTTTCCATATTTTAGGTTTTTGAGCCCCTATAAAAACTTGAATAACTTTTTTGTTTTAAATACTTTTAAATTTATTCTTCGATATTCTTAATCGGTTGATTCTACTGTACATTAATTTATTTTAATAATTTAATATTTTAATAAAATAAGAAACCAGACAGAACGATTGTACACGATTCAACATGCAGTGTTCGACACCTGTTGCCGTGACGTCATCGCTCCCCCTCGTCCCTCATCCACTAGGCTTTATCGCGGGAATTTAACTTGTTTTAAATGGACTTGAGACGTTTGGCTTTTTCCAAACCGTCGCAAAATCCCCCCTTTAAACTAAAATTTTCGGTTAAAATGAAAAATTCTTATTTTTCATTTTGTAAAAAACTAAAATTTTAGTATTAAACCCCTTTTTGACATTTCACATTTCATATTTACTATTTATTTATCATCTCCATTAATCATTATCATAAAATTTGACATATTAACCTAACAATTTATATAAACACATTTATTTATATCTAAAAAACATCTCCTCCATCATTTCATCTATTGATATACTCAAAACACATATTATTCAATATTGTATAATATTTATATATTCAAAACACATTTTATTCATTATAGCATAATATTTATATATTCAAAACACATGTTATTCATTATAGTATACATACAAATTTGTTTAAGCGTTCATTTTAGTCCATTACAGCCGTTTCATCTAAACGTCCTTGCTGTAACTAAACACATTATCACACACAAAACATATTACATTTATATAAGGAATAATTCGTCTTATATGATTATAATTATCTGCTTTGGTTGAATTTAAAACTATGCCTTACTCATCTATACAATACTTGGTAACTACAACGATTACTATCCTAATTGTAGTTAAAAAGAAAAAAAATTTATTCTATTAGAAATCTTTCTTTAAAAAACAAAACAGTACACATTTAAACATTCATTCATTCCTCTCCCCCTCGGCTAATTTGTTGAACACGCAGTCTGTCAATATTGGTTAATCGACGTCCGGTTCTCCCCTTCACCTCCTCGTCTATACTTTGTTTATTCAGGTGCGGCTTGCAGATGCGTGCTACCGCTATGCTCCTGACCTTGTACACTTAGGAATTTATTCGGGACTTTTCCTGTTAATCACTGACCTAGGCTACATTCTTTTAATCAGCTGACAGTCCGTTATTTCCTTTTACCTCACTCGCTTCTACACTTTACATTTTACAACTTTTAAACATTACAACTTATACATTTTATTTATGAAATTTCTTACGTTCTATTTATATCTCCTTAGTCCTTCACATTTAAATATTACTTTCCCTTCGGGCCTCCACTCTTTCATCTTACACTTCGTAGAATTTTTGAATTTAACTTTCTTCTTCCTATACATTAAATTTCGTTCATTTTGTATTTCCGGATCCGCCATTTTGTTTATAGCTCTCCATTCTCTCCCGTCTCTGGCGTCGAATCTGTCTTGTGTAAGTTCTGAATCGTTTTCGGAGTTATTTTGCAAATTTTCGTCGTAATTTATTATTTTATTATTTTCGTCGATCATGGCCTCTGGCCCACTATTATATTCGTAGATTATGGCCTCTGGCCCACTATTAATTCCTTTAATCTCCGCTCCTTTCAGCCCTTCATCTTTATTAATTAATTGGTTACCTTTATCCCACGCTTTTAACAGCACTTCATCATTATTAAAATTTGCATTTTTCCTCTTCGTCGACTCATTCCTTGCACTTAACTTGCTCCTCCGCTTTTGACCACTTTTTGATTTGTCACTACTCGGTCTAGACACGTCCTTTGCTTTTGGTTTTATGTCTACCGGCCTTTTGGTAGACAACGTATAAGCCCCTGATACTCGCTTATACGAATTTGAGCCTCCTTTATTCGCAGCTGACGACTCTACCATTTTACCGGTTTCGCCGCCATCTTGATGTTCTGTCTGCGCGTCGCTATTGCTCAATCTTGATCTCCTATTCTCCGCTTTTCTAAGCACTTCTCTATTATTATTTTTTTCAAAAACCTGGCTCACCCTATTCTTACACTCTTTGTCACCTCCAGTATAGTCACATTCCAGTCTAGACACGTCCTTTGCTTTTGGTTTTATGTCTACCGGCATTTTGGTAGACAACGTATAAGCCCCTAATACTCGCTTATACGAATTTGAGCCTCCTTTATTTGCAGCTGACGACTCTACCATTTTACCGGTTTCGCCGCCATCTTGATGTTCGTTCTGCATGTTATTTTCGCTCAATCTTGGTCTCCTATTCTCCGCTTTTCTAAGCACTTCTTCATTATTAATTTTTGCAAATAACTGGCTCACTCTATTCGTACACTCTTTGTCACCTCCGGTATAGTCACATTCCAGTCTAGACACGTCCTTTGCTTTTGGTTTTATGTCTACCGGCATTTTGGTAGACAACGTATAAGCCCCTGATACTCGCTTATACGAATTTGAGCCTCCTTTATTCGCAGCTGACGACTCTACCATTTTACCGGTTTCGCCGCCATCTTGATGTTCGTACTGCTTGTTACTTTTGCTCAATCTTGATCTCCTATTCTCCGCTTTTCTACATTTCCGTCTCCTGTTCCTTTGAACCTTCCTGTTTTGCTGGATCTTTCGCTGGTCCCATTTTCACTTCACTTATTCACTTGATTTATTTAATTAGTTAAAAAATTTAAATTTCGGTTTAATTTGGACTCTACTTTTAATTATTATTATTTTTGCAATTTAGTATATTTGTCGTTGTAATTACCAGCACAACTTATTACTAACACACATGTACATATAAATTATATCAGAACTTAAGATATTCTCGTTCGTATGAAACACTGAAAAATTCAAAATTTTGAAAATTTGTTCAAAAAACTTTGCTTTTTCGTGCTCCACGCTATTGGGCGCCACTTGTCGCGCTGCTACTCGCTTCGGTTGTGGTGGGTTCGAGTAGGGTTCTTCTTGCCCCACGTTGGGCGCCACTTGCCACGCTGCGTCTCTCTTTGTGTCTAACTACACGAATTTAAGATTCTTGTTCCCTTTTTGGAACACTATTATCACGAACTCTTAAACTCGCTGTACGATCACCACCGACTGGGCGAACCACCTTTCTTTTCAGAGCAAGCGCGGGCAAGGCCAAGGTGCTCACTTTTACTTTTTTAAATCAAAGATTTTGCAACTCTTGGCTCTAATAAGTATGAGCTTGTCCTCATAAACTTACTAAATTTTAATTAACGCAAAATTCCCTGAATTTTATCTCAATGCTCGATTATTTAACTCTTTTAAGATTAACTCTCTCTCTCTCCAAGGTCGTGCCTTTTGGGAGACATCAGCTCTTAAGTTCTGATGATAACTTTTAAAATTTTCAAATTATATTACCAGAGCACATATATAAAATTTATGTTAAAACAAGGTTAATAGCATACACAGAATGGATATATATTAAAAACACAACAAAATTTAGAAATGAATTATTTGTATATTATTTTCTCTTTTGCACAGAAAAATTTTATATTCAAAACTGTTTTAATCACACCAAACAATTTTATTGAACAATAACACAACTATTTATTTATTTGACAAAATTAATTAATGTAATACTTTCTATATCTTAAACAAAATAAAAACGCTTGACTTTTCAGACAGAACCACAAACAGTTTTTCCTGTACTGAAAAAGTCGTATTTAAATTATTAATAATTTTCAACACCAAAGCAGAGGTTTAAAATGAATTTAATTTTTAATAATTCCCCTAATGACGTTATATTTAAAAAGAAGTTAATATTTGCGAATTATTCCTTAAGTATAAGATACCTTCACACTTTAATAGAAGTTCTAGTTGGATTTGGAATTTGTTGTATTATTAGGATGATGGTGATGTGATGTTTTCTATCCAGAGTCTGTAAGCTGCTATGTAGTTGAATGCTGGTATCGAATTCTTCTAAGTCGCCTTGAAGATCGATTAAAGTTGAAATTATTCTAAGTCCAATTAGTAGAGTGACAGTTGAATCTTCCTCTCAGCTCAGAGTCGGTTGCAGAAGAAACGTCCTTTAAGCGTCGATTCCAAATCAAAAGTAATCGTCTTTCGACGGTTAAATCTCGGTCTCCCTGTCAGTGGGAATTAATCCACTTTTCTGGAGCCAATTTTCCTCCCTTTTTGGGAAAAAGGTATTTTCCATATATTATGTGTTTTCAGGCCCTTTTGGTCTGAAATATTTACACTATATGTTTTATTAGTCCTATTTTTTGACTAATGAATAGTTTTCTTCCTTAATTATTAATTAAAACACCTTTTAATTAATAATTTATAGTATTTTTTCTTTAACGTTATCTTTGATCCATGTTGGCAACATGATGATTCTGACTTTAGACTCTGCTTGAAGATGCGCGCGCAACTTTTCATGTTTTTGCATGAAAATCTCTACTTTTGACGTTTTTTCGTTCAACTCGCTATAACTTTCGAACGCTCGAACCGATTTTAAAGTTCCTTTCGGATTCTTCTTCCCTTCCATCTTGTGGGTCTTGTGGAACTTGATTCATCGCTCTACTACGCTTCGTTCGCGAGTTATCGCCCTTTTCCCGAAATCTGATTTTTCCTCTTTTCAAATTTTGAGATAAGTCCTTTCTCAAAATTCTTTTGACGAAATCTTGTTCCTCTTCTACTACGACGAAAAACTATGTTTTTACTTTTTACATAACTCGTTTGGTTGTCGAGTTATTCGCCTTTGAAGTCCTTAAGTTTGTGTCGTATGAGTTTATGTTCATAAAAACCCCCCCATTATATATTATTACTTCTGCTTTGGTGTTTTACAATTTTACATACTAAATACATATAATTATCATTTAACTTTACCCCTTTAACGTTTAATTTACCCGCTTTTGGGCTTTGAAGTTTTACGTTTTGTAATTATTATATCTCCCTTATTTTAATTTCAAATTTGATTCTAAGTACATATTATTGTGCCCTATTGTGGTCTCTACAATAGTACTTATTATTATTTTTTAAATGATCCCCCCTTCAACTCAAAAATTCCAAAAAACTCCCCAAGAATGACTTTCTAAGTCCATTCTCACCTGTTAATTATTATTATTTCATATTTTTTATTTATGATTATTATTAGTTCCCCTCTGAGTTATGACTCTACGTTTTTTGAATTTTGAATTTACGTTTTTTCCATATTTTAGGTTTTTGAGCCCCTATAAAAACTTGAATAACTTTTTTGTTTTAAATACTTTTAAATTTATTCTTCGATATTCTTAATCGGTTGATTCTACTGTACATTAATTTATTTTAATAATTTAATATTTTAATAAAATAAGAAACCAGACAGAACGATTGTACACGATTCAACATGCAGTGTTCGACACCTGTTGCCGTGACGTCATCGCTCCCCCTCGTCCCTCATCCACTAGGCTTTATCGCGGGAATTTAACTTGTTTTAAATGGACTTGCAACGTTTGGCTTTTTCCAAACCGTCGCAAAGCGTCAGTGTTTATACGACAAGATGCTTCCAAAGAGGAACTGAAAAGAAATGGGGAAGATTTTATTTTGCATCTGTATGGACAGAAAAAGCACACAAACCTCAATGAAGCTCGTTACTTTATGTTCACAAAACTTGCAAAAAAATCTAAACTAAGGTCGAATTTCAACCTCGCTAAGCTTCCTCCATCGTCTGAAGCTGCTCATCAGCATTTGTTCAGGGTTTATTTACAAGTGCAGACATGGCTTGGAAACAGATTGGATGCTAGAGATTGGGGCTGGAAGATGGAAATGGTAAAAGAAAATGGTGGTTACAGGAAAACTTTAACACCAATACAAAGTACCAAACCCTTTGCACCGGATGACCTTCTGCACCTCGTGTCTTGCAGCTGTAAGATATCTTGTCTCAAATATTGTGGGTGTCGGAAAGTAGGACTTAATTGTTCCGCCATGTGTGAGCACTGTAGTGGACTTTCTTGTGACAACAGTCCTAATGTTGACGAAATAACTCATGATCATGACGAGAATGGATTTGAATAAAACAGTATTAAGAATGTTTCTACTGTCTTTACGTAAAAAAGTGAAACACTATAATTTTGTGTGTCTGTATTGTATATAGTGTAAATAGTAATTTGAGTGGTGGGTGGGTGGTCCGTGATGGTGTTTGACAGTAAACAAAACATGTTCTGCTGCTTGACACCTGCCGGTTTTAGCCAGTCCGGGACACGGCGGGTCCATAGGTGGTGGATAATGGAACGGCCCTAATAAATAAGGGTTAGGAATAATCCCCCGAACCAAAACTGGCTCTCTTTATGAACATTAAAAATTACTGTCATTATAACACAAAGAAATCATATAGTGTGGTTATTATTTAAATAACTAAATACAGAAAAATTAATAAAAAAATTATAAGGTAATTTAATAAAAGAACAACAAAAATACGTCCAACAACACTTAAAAGAATGAATTGATTTTTTCATTCTTTTAAGTGTTGTTGGACGTATTTTTGTTGTTCTTTGATTATTACAACACGTAGGCTAATATGCTTATTAAAAAGTTATGTTATATAAAATTCAAACAACAGGTCTTTGTTGCAACTTGAGACCGCTGATGAGCTATATACCTGCTGATCCGGACCGCGAACACTCTAGCGCCCCGCGCCGCCTCCCTTTGTCCGGCTGATTATGTCAACTGGCTGCGCTTAACATTTATAAAACTTATATCATTTTAAAGATTGATAAATACGCCAACAGTTTTATTTGAAAATCTTTTCCATAACTTGTCTCATATAAATAAAAAATAGCTAAACACATCATTGTGGGAATATAAAAGTAAATAAATTTAATTTAAATTAAAAAATACATGAAAAATAATTAATTTATCGATTACACACTATGAACATTTTTTTTAGAGAATACTTTAAGGATTACAATATTGAAATAAAAATGATTCTATCGCTGTTTATCTCGTAGATATTGATAAAATAATAAAGTCTTACAAAAAGGAACTTAAAGGGGGGTAGGGGGGTAAGCAAGAGGGGGAGGGGCGGGGACTTTTCAGAAAATATACCTTATATAATCAACTAACATCTATGAAAAAATCAGCTTTTCACTAATTAGTTCCGACACAAAACCTTTATTGACTGACTTATAAAACTTCAGTAGTCTGAGTCTTCGGCCGCTTCTAGGCACGGTTTACAGACTGACTTCATGTGTATACTGCACATATATTTATTACATTTGTAGTATGAAGTTTTAACCTTTACATCCTTCTTCCTGGGACATAGGACTGCATCTACACTTTAGTCCAGGTATCACAGGAGCAGGTCCAGGTGTAACATCCGTTTGAGTTCGTTTTGCTGCTCTGTGACAAATTGCCTTTGGCAAGCGCTTTATTGTAGCTTTTGATTTTATTGGTTCACCTACTAACTCAAATCTCAATTCCTGAAGGAAGCGGTTACGGTTGAAATTGCTTTGTGTTAGATTACCTTGATACACCACTAGACTATTGATGACTGACATATTTAGAATCCTAAAATTTAACGCCGCAGGCCAGCGATTGCTGTTTCTTGCTGTGGAGTATGTTGAACATAGCTTATCTACAAAAGTCGACTCCACCTTTTATGAGATTGTTATTATACAAGGTTTATTTTCTTCTCTATTAGTATCATCAATTGAGGCATTTTCCAAGTAAATAGTTGATAGACATAGTGTTGTACTTTTCAGAATTGTTCACGATTAATGGTTCAAACAAAGAAAACTATAAATGAGAGAGCCATAAATAAAGGTTAAATTACTTAATGTTATATTAGGTTAACTTATTATAGGTTGGAATAAAGTTACGGGAGGGCGTTTGGATAGAAGTAATACCATTTGCGCCCTTCATTGGTCTAGAGTTCCTATTAATTCACTAAATCTGTCATCAAAACTCTGCTTCAGCGAAGACCATCTACCTCCGATTATGGGGTACCCCACGAAAAGCCCAGATCTGAAGCCATTGCACTTGTGAAACTCCGTCAGAAAATTGGTTCGAGGTCAAACTCAATATCCAATAAGAATTGTTGAATTGTACAATGTTATGAAAGGCTAGACAATCTATCACAAGACTAGACAAAAAAAGGAGTAAATCCAGTTAATATACCTTGGTATTATAACCAGTACTCACTACAATTGATCACCCGAGAGGTCCCATCTATACATCCAACTATTATTATTGCAATAAATAAATATATAATGGCATTTGACAAATATAGAGATAAACCATAGATACGAGTGCATTTGAATAGGCAAGATTTAACGTTGTCTTTAAAAGGAATTTGGAGGAGGGATAATCAATAATTACGAAAGTATGTCTGTGTCGTAAAGTGGTGAAACTGTGTTGTTGATAAATTGTACTTCCTTGCTTTAAATCCAACAATTCCATGTTTTGTTTTTATCTCTTGGAAAGAATTGTTGTGAACCTTAAATATTACGTAGTAATACGTGATATTCTTGTTTTATAACGATGGTTTATTGATATTATTATTTTGGTTTCATCGGAATTTTGCAAACATTTGTGTATATACAAAATAATAAACGACGTTTCGAGAGTATAAATCAAATTCCGTTATCAAGTGATAAATCTAATGCGTCAGTTGTTTGTATAGTGCAGTCGTGTGTTTGGTGGATTTTCCTGATCACGTTTGTATTTAGTTTCAGTTTGTTTTGACGCTCATACTAGTTTTAGTCTTGGGTTCTATTCTTAGGTTACAGATTTATTGTTTACATATCTTTATCTGTTGACGACAAAAGTAGTTCTGTTTAATCGTTGGGCGACCTACAAACAAACAGAATTACTTTTGTCGACAAATAAAGGTATGTTAATCAATTTCGAAATATTAAAATGGAAGGACTTATAGATTTAGTTTTGGTTTCTAACACGCTCAGACTGTAAGGCTATGAATATACAGAACTTATCACTTGATAGCGAGAGTTGATTAATATTCTCGAAACGTTGTGTATTAGTTTTATATACACAAATAATGAGAAATATCCGATTAAACCATATAAATAGGTAAACATTTAATGTTCTAGGAACACAAAAATCAAGTTTTTAAAGAAAATCAAGACTTCAATTGCTACGTCATCATATATACCTTAGAAACCATTAAAGTGTTAATCATAGAATTCTTTTTCGTTTTATTTTGTGTGCCTGAAAAATGCTTTACAATATTATTGTTTAGCTAAATTCTGAACGCTAATCTCGATATGACTGAAATTATTTTAAAATCTCTACTTTTTAATTAGATTAAAATATTTCATTGAAAATAAATTATGGGTTTTAGGTTTAAATATATGTAATGGTCTATATTAACCTATACACTTTGGGCGTTTATGTTATACTTCAAATACAACAGTTTATGATATAAATATTTTAAATATATATCTGACTAGTATTTGCACTTTACTGTAATTCAAATACATACATATATATATATATATATATATATATATATATATATATATATATATAAGTTACAATAAGTTGTAGCGTGTGCATAACAGTAAAATTGTTATTTAAAAGGTAATTTATTAGAAGATTCTATAATATTGTAAATTATATTTAATAAGCTGTAGAATGGAACTAACATTAAAGAGAAGATTCTATATCAGAGGAATGCAACAAGGAGAGAATTTTCAGTTTCAAATATGGTTGTCTTAGCATTGTGGAGCCCTGGTATCTCGGGAAAACAACGTGCAAAAAGTTCACCAACATCCGTGTTATAGTGTGGGATGATTGGTACAGGGTGAGGTTAGTATACTTCCTCGTTCGTATTGTAACAAAAAGTTTTCATCTTCATATTGGAGGTGTTTATGACACTTATTTTTTCGTTTACTTTCTCACATGCACATAGTGTATTGAAATTTTCGTGATCAACAACATCGATGTCCGGTTATTCGTAGAAATATAGGTTTTAAGTTCCTGTAAACTATAAAAACGTCTTTCTTAAAGTTATATCCGTTTGTCGTCTGTAGATTTACCGACTTATATCAAATTATGTACATTGTACATAATGATATATTGTTCATATTGTTTTCCGATAGTTCTAAATTTGAGTGTAACTTAAAATCAGAAAAAAAATATCTTGTCACGTAATATATTCTTGAAATAATTCATCCAAACAGTTAGATATACTACTCACAGAACTATCAGTTTATTTAAAACTATAACTGATGTAAGAAAACACTTCGAATCGTCAGTTATAAAATTACATTAAGTACAGGTGTGGCAAAATTGCAATAACTGAGGGAGATTTAAAGCTAAAATAAATAATCCCTAAAGTTAATTAGAATTTTGTACGTGTACAATATGTTCTGATAAAACCACCAAATTAAATTCTGAGGTAAAATAAATGTTAACGATCAATTTTATAACCAAGTCAGCTGGAGACTTCAGTAATTAAGCGTAGGAAATAAGTTCAGATAAAATGGTGAATGTGTAAAGAAACATCAAGTTTTAATAAGAAACATCAATTTACACACTTTTACGAGTTAGGCAAATTATTTTCTTGGTCGTAGGTTTTTTTTAACAAAATTGGTAATGTTCTTTCATAAAATCTTAAGATAAATTTACTTTATGCTGTATTAATACAAATTTAATAAATATTTTCAATACATTAAATTCTTATCTCGTTTTTTGCTTGATTAATTAACTAAATTCTAAATATATTGAAATTCTATATGACACGTTGTCTGCAACATAAACGAGAATTTTTTGTGAAAGAAATTAAAAAAGATTATCACAAGACACACCTTATTGTTAAATATAAACCGTGAAATAAATTATATTTCTAATATACCCTACAGTGGTGCTTAACGCTTTTAGCATAACTTTGTTCACTACACCTGAAATCATATTATAAAACGCTGTTACAAGGTATAAGAGATATTTTAGCCTGGATAAATATTTAAGTATTGTTTTATTTTTATTATTTCGTGACGTTTCGTAGTCTACATAGACACTTTTAAAACTGTAATTACATTATGGCGCAAAGTTGAATATATCTGTGCAGTAGGAACAAGTGTGATGAATTGAAATTTAAAATCAGAAAATGAGAAAAATACCTAGCTTGGAGTTGATCAACGGACATTGATACCAAACGAATTTGCTGATTATTGGGTATTAACTGGTTTTTATTTAATTGACAGAGTGAGCAATTTTAACGGCCCCTCATTTATTACTTCATAGATGTTTGTTCCGTCAGACACACAGGTGTCCCTACTACTTATGGGCTTTAGTGAAAGCGTCTTTGTTTGGTTCGAGAATCATCACTCCTAAAACGAGGTACTCTTTCAAAACTAAGTTATGTCACTAGATTTAGTTAAAATTTAAGAAGTAATTGTATAATATTGAATAGTTGTTTCAATATGTGTCTATTCATAACTGGAATCAGCTATTGTTGACAAGTTCTGATTAATTACCGAGGCGTAAAATTTCTGAGAAGCTCGCATTCTTTTTACTTAGCGGGATATCACATTTTGTCTTAATTAACATTTAAAGCAATACTATTTGAGAAACTAAATTATATCTGTAACGGTTTAATAAAGAAATATCATTAATAATAGATACTTTCAAAATAAGGTGCTCCGAAGTATTGTTGAAGCACCATGATATATAAGAAATGAGAACTTGCATAGGGATTTGAAAATAGATACGGTTAGAGAAGAAATAAAAAAGCAAACAAGGAAGCACAGACAACGCATTGCACAACATGAGCATCCGGAGATAAGCAGATTGATTAGAACTGGTTTAATTAGAAGACTGAAACGAATAAAACCATTGGACTTAGAGGACTTTAGACATTAAGGGAGTAATGACCAATGGGTTATTTTCCCTCAAAGTGTATATATTATATTAAATGTAAATTACTAGATGGGTTTGTACTTAGTTGTAATAAAAAAAAATAATAATAAAATTAAAAATTAATAATAGATAAAATAGCAAAACTTTCTTACATCTCACTAGGTAAGATTTCACCACGTGCAATAACTCAAGTTCATTCCAACATATCGAAACACTAACTGGCTGACTTTCGATGATTATGTTACTAAATGTTTAAGCTCATTGCATAATAAAATCTCAAACTAAAGTTGCATGTTATGTAATCTTCTTCTTTTTTTGAAAAATAAAATAAATAAAACTTGATATTGGAATAAGATCTGATTCAAAAATATAGAAATTGATGAAATTGTAATCTGGAGTAGCTAAAACATTTTAGTTGAATTAAAACAAATATTGACATCTATATTCTACCATACCAAACCAACATTGTTCACTTAATTTCATCGCTTTTAACAAAATATCATTTTCAAAAAAACTCAATTAAATTTATTCACATAACCAATTTTCAAAACACAGTATCCACAAGTAGATAAAAACAAACAACAATAAAAGACAGCCGACTGTGTTCTCGAGCTGTAACCTATAGCAGGTTATCCAACACAATCAAATGATTTTTTGTTTTAAATTTAATAAGCTTATATGTATAAGTACCTATATTATTTTTCCACGCTTAGACCAAAAAGAAGTATGTCATTTTACTTTCCAACAATTTATTTCAACTTGTTTAAGCCTCACAACCTCTACATATTATATGTTTTTGAAAGCAAAATTAAACAAAGAATAACATTTTTTTTTAAGGTATATTTTATTTTATTTTTGAGGTACCGAACACCCTTAAATAGTACTGTAATTCCAAACGCTACCAACAGTATGCATCGTTGTCCGAAAAACAATTTACTACGATGGTCAACAAGAACAAACATATATACGACATTAAATGGCGGCTTATATATGACATTAAATATACAACGAAAAATACTACGCACCATAGCTCAGTCGGTAGAGTGTCTGCCATCAAATCCAGACTTCATTGGTTCGAATCTAACTGGGAAGTGAAATGTTAAGTGTCTGACGCCACTGAGCATGACGTCAACGTGTAGTGTGTAAATGTGACGTCACTAGCAGGTACAAACAACAAAAATGTCGGCTGGGAGGGAGGTAGGATCTAAGGGGAGTAGCAAAGAGTAGAATCAGGGGGCTAAGGGCAAAAGGGAGAAGCAAGTGAGGTCAAACCACGCCCCACCTCTGCCATCACCACTTCCACCGTCCCCCACCACACATCCCACTATCTCCCACGACACCTTGCATAACCTCCCACCACACCCCACCATCCCCCACTCCAATTTGTTTCTAAAGTAACCCACTCTCTACTCACTTGATAAGCTACTGTGGAAACCCGTAAACAAACGAGTAAATATTATAATTATTATTAAAACCTAATCTAACCTAACGTTTCAGAATTACAAATATAATTTAGGTTAATTACCATATACAAATTATTTCCCATTTGAAAAAAATAAATAAAAAAAATGAATAGATCTATGAGTTTTGTCATCATCATACCACATATATGTCAATATAAAGTATATTGTATGTATGTACAGTAATAATTACATATTTAAGTAATTACCGTTCTTGCTCCATGATTGATCATATGGAGACAGTCGCAGTGTGTCATGATACACGGACTACGAATTCAAACCCCCTCCAAAATACCAATCGGAGACCAGATACTAATCAGCTGACGATCGAGCCACATCGAGAACGATTACCGACAACCCAAGTTGCCCGTATATTTTATAGTTTTAAAATTTGAAAAATTTGTGTTATTTATATATTTGAGTAGTGTATTTTAAGTGTACATTTGATAATGACTATAGATAGTCGAAACGCGTCATGTGAAGAAAATACTAATAGGACATTAAAACAACGATTGTTAGACAGCATCACAATAAGGTAAAATTGATATAAAAAACTAATTCTTCCATGTATTGTCCAAGCTAGTAAAATTTCTGTATGTTATAATAAAAAAATAAATTTACTTTTTTATTCTATACTATAATAAGTTAACCTAATATAACATTAAGTAATTTAACCTTTAATTATGGCTCTCGGATTTATAGTTTCCTTTGATTTGAACCAAGAATCCTGAAGAATCAACTATTTACTTGGGAGATGACTCTATTTACGATACTAATAGAGATGAAAATAAACCTTGTATAACCTTGTAATAACGATCTCATAAAAGGTGGAGTCAATGTTGTAGATAAGCTATATTCAACATAATCCACAGCAAGAATAAGCTATCGCTGGCCTGCAGTGCTATTTTTTATGATTCAAAATCTGTCAGGCATCAATAGTCTATTAGTGTATCAGTTTTAAATTGAATTTTAAATTGTTTTAATTTTTCTATGGAAACTTGCAAAATCCTCTTATTCTTTTTTACATTCAAAATTAGTGGTCGTAAAATAATAAAATCTCAGTAATATTAGGCAAATACCTAGAAAATACCTTCTGTATATTCTTGATTTAAGTTATCTACTGTCAGTACAATATTGTAAGATTATGTAAATAGTGTACTTAGTGTCTTGTATTCAATTTTGTATACAAACATCTAATGACTTCAAATTGGAATATGAATGACAAAATTGGCGATTGCTTACCTTCCCGTTTAATAGTGTTTACTATTTTATTTGATATGTTTCAATTATTTGGACGAGTTCCATTATTGAACACGAATGAAACATTGTGTATTATATCAACTACTAATTATGATATCTCATAAATATTATAATTTATTATTAGGGATTGTTTCATATTACAATGTTTCATAATTTCGGTATATGTCCTAGTTGAACCACAATTTGTGTAATTAAATGCTATTTAAACCATTATCCGTTTTGTGTGTGCATAAATTGATTTATTACTATGTCTACATATATAATTGAATTGTTAAATAAATATTTTTTTAATGTTTATACAACACAAGTTATAATTTTAAATATATAGTTTATTTTCATTTCAGATCAGAAACCATCCAAGAACTTCAAGGATGTTGAACCGGAAAAAAAAATTCTGCACTTGAAGTAAAATAGTCTGTAGCTGATCAAACCACAATGAATTCACTATTAGACACAGCTTAATCTGCTACTGTATCTGATACACCAAAAAAAGCTCCAATTCGGTCAAGAAGAGTAAACAAAAATTAATTGTCAAACTGTACTTTAATATATAGACTAGTTAGCCACAGTTTGAAAAATTATGCCAATTTATGACATGTAAGATAAATAAGAATAATTAAATACTACTATTTTGTATTTAAACTTTCTAAAACTTTAAGGAAGGTAAACCAAATAATAGTATTTAGTTTTTCTTATTTATCTTACATTCGATAAATTGGCATCATTTGTCAAACTATGGATAACTAGTGTACATATTAAAGTATTTTATATTAATAAAGAGTTTGTTTTTTTTTACTCTGACCTAATTGAAGCTGTTTTTGGTGTATCAGATACAGTAGCAGATTAAACAGTGTCTAATACTGATTTCAATGTGATCAGTTCATCCACAGACTCTTTTACTTCAAGTGCAGAAATTGTTTTATTCAGGTTCAACATCCTTGCAGTTCTTGGATGGTTTAATAGTTGTTAGATAACGTATGAGAGCTACTACGATCAAAATTACAACACCCATGACTTTTGCGACCACTAATTTTGAATGTAAAAATATATATGAGGATTTTTCAGGTATCCATAGAAACATTTAAACAATTAAAAATTGAAACACGAATTTACTCTGTATAACATGCTTTTTTTGCTGGGATAGATAGGCTTAATATTTTTAATGGTTAATTTTTTTTTTATTTTTGCTGTTTCTTGCTGTGGAGTATGTTGAATATAGCTTATCTTCAAAATTCGACTCCACCTTTTATGACATTGTTATTATACAAGGTTTATTTTCTTCCTATTGGTATCATCAATTGAGTCATCTTCCAAGTAAATAGTTGAGAGACAAAGTGTTTTACTTCTCGAAATTGTTCACGATTAATGGTTCAAAACAAAGAAAACTATAAATACGAGAGCCATAATTAAAGGTTAAATTACTTAATGTTATATTAGGTTAACTTATTATAGGTTGGAATAAAGTTACGTGAGGGCGTTTGGATAGAAGTAAAACCATTTGCGCCCTTCATTGGTCTAGAGTTCCTATTATTTCACTAAAACTGTCAACAATACTCTGCTTCAGCGATGACCGTCTACCCCCGATTATGGGGTACCCCACGAAAAGCCCAGATCTCAAGCCATTGCACTTGTGGAATACTGTCAGAAAATTGGTTCCAGGTCAAACTCAAACAAATCAAAAAAATAGCACCGCAGGCCAGCGATTACTTATTCTTGATGTGGAGTATGTTGAATATAGCTTATCTACAAACGTCGACTCCACCTTTTATGAGATTGTTATTATACCAGGTTTATTTTCATCTCCAATATCATCATAGTATCATCAATAGTCATCTTCCAAGTACATAGTATATAGACATAGTGTTGAACTTTTCGAAATTCTTCAGGATTCATGGTTCAAAACAATGAAAACTATAAATCCGAGAGCCATAATTAAAGGTTAAATTACTTAATGTTATATTAGGTTAGAATACAGTTATGGGAGGGCGTTTGGATAAAAGAATGAGTAATACCATTTGAGCCTTTCATTGGTCTAGAGTTCCTATTAATTCACTAAAAATTGTCAAAAACACTCTGCTTCAGCGATGACCGTCTACCCCCGATAATGGGGTACACCACGAAAAGCCCAGATCTGAAGCCATTGCACTTGTAGAAGACTGTCAGAAAATTGGTTCCAGGTCAAACTCAACATATAGTAAGAATTGTTGAATTATACAATGTTATGAAAGCAGGATGGACCAACGACCTCCAAAAAAGGAGTAAATCCAGTTAATATACCTTGGTATTATAACCAGTACTCCCTACAATTGATCACCCGAGAGGTCCCATCTATACTTCCAACTTTTATTATTGTAATAAATAAATTAAAAAAGGCATTTGACAAATATAGAGATAAACCATAGATACGAGTGCAGTTGAAAAAGCAAGATTTAACGTTGTCTTTTAAAAGGAATGGGAGGGGGCGGAGGGATAATCAATTACGAAAGTATGTCTGTGACGTAAAGTGGTGAAACTGTGTTGTTGATAAATTGTATTTCCTTGCTTTAAATCTAACAATTCCATGTTTGTTTTTATCTCTTGGAAAGAATTGTTGTGAATCTTAAATATTACGTAGTAATACGTGTTATTCTTGTTTTATAACGATGGTTTATTGATATTATTAATTTGGTTTTATCGGAATTATGCAAATATTTGTGTATATACAAAATAATAAAGGACGTTTCGAGAGTATAAATCAAATTCCGTTATCAAGTGATAAAACTAATGCTTCAGTTTTTTGTAAACTACAGTCGTGTGTTTGGTGGATTTTCCTGATCATGTTTGTATTTAGTTTCAGTTTTGACGCATAGAGATGAAAATAAACTTTGTATAAAAACAATCTCGTTAAAGGTGGAGTCGGCTTTTGTAGATAGGCTTTATTCAACATTTCAACATACTCCACAGCAAGGAAAAGCAATCGCTGGCCTGCAGTGCTATTTTTTAGGATTCTAAATAGGTCAGTCATCAATAGTCTAGTGGTGTATCAAGGCAATCTAGCATAAAGCAATTTCAACAGTAACAGCTTCCTTCAGGAATTAGGATTTGAGTTTGTAGGTGAACCAATAATATCAAAAGCTACAATAAAGCGCTTGCCAAAGGCAATTCGTCACAGAGCAGCAAAGCGAACTCAAACAGATGTTACACCTGGAACTGCTCCTGTGATTCCTGGACTAAAGTGAATGCACTCTATGTCCCAGGAAGAAGGATGTAAAGGTTAAAACTTCATGCTACAAATGTAATAAATATATGTGAAGTATACACACGAAGTCAGTATGTAAACCGTGCCTAGATGCGGTCGAAGACTCAGACTACTGAAGTTTAAACCTATTCCGGATGTTGTTTCTCCTACTTCAAATGGTTTTATGTTCTATTCATAAGTTCTATTTGTAATTTACAACATTTTTAATTTACATTTATGTCAATATCTCAATATTTATATATCAATGTACAGAAAATTATATCGTATTTCATGAAAATAAAAATTAACCATTAAAAAATATTAAGCCTATCTATCCCAGCAAAAAGGCATGATATTCAGAGTAAATATGTTTTTCAATTTTAAATTGTTTAAATTTTTCTATGGAAACCTGAAAAATCCTCATATATTTTTTTTTTTTACATTCAAAATTATTGGTCGTAAAATAATAAAATCTTAGGCCGAGTTCCATTATGGAAAACGAATTAAACATTATGTATTATATTAACAACTAATTATGATATCTCATAAATAAATATTATAATTTATTATTAGGGATTGTTTCATATTACAATTTTTCATAATTTTGGTATATGTCCTAGTTGAACCTAAATTTTTGTAATTAAATGCTATTTAAACAATTATCCAATTGGTGTGGGCATAAATTGATTTATTACTATGTCTACATATATAATTCAATTGGTAAATAACTAATTTTTTTTAATGTTAATACTACACAAGTTATAATTTTAAATAAATAGTTTATTTTCATTTCAAATCAGATCAAAATGTATATGTTTGTCATGGAAGTTGTAATATTGATCATAGTAGTTCTCATATGTTACCTAACAACTATTAAACCATCCAAGAACTGCAAGGATGTTGAACCTGAATAAAACAAATTCTACACTTGAAGTAAAAGAGTCTGTGGATGAACCGACACCAGTGAAATCAGTATTAGACAACGTATAATCTGCTACTAGAGTTCAAACAGTTAAAACAGCTGCAATTCGGCAAAGAAGAGTAAAACAAAATTATTTGTCAATATTTTAATATGTACACTAGTTATCCATAGTTTGAAAAATTATGCCAATTTAAGACATGTAAGCTAGATAAGATTAACTAAATACTATTAATTTTGTTTTACCTTCATTAAAGTTTTAGAAACGTGTAAATACAAAATAATAGTATTTAATTAATCTTATTTATCTTAAATGTCATAAAATGGCATAATTTTTCAAACTATGGTTAACTAGTGTACATATTAAAGTATTGACAAATAATTTTTTACTCTTCTTGACCGAATTGCAGCTGTTTTAACTGTTTCAATTATAGTAGCAGATTAAACGTTGTCTAATACTGATTTCACTGGTGTCGGTTCATCCACAGACTCTTTCACTTCAAGTGCAGAATTTGTTTTATTCAGGTTCAACATCCTTGCAGTTCTTGGATGGTTTAATAGTTGTTAGGTAACGTACGAGAACTACTACGATCAAAATTACAACACCCATGATTTTTGCGACCACTAATTTTTAATGTAAAAATATATATGAGGATTTTTTAAGGTATCCATAGAAACATTTAAACAATTAAAAATTGAAACACAAATTTACTCTGAATATCCTGCTTGTTTTGCTGAGATAAATAGGCTTAATATTTTTAATGGTTAATTATTTTTTTATTTTCAAGAAATACGATATTATTTTCTATACATTGATATATAAATATTGAGATATTGATATAAATATAATGTAAAAATGTTAACTAACAAAAAGAGCTTATAAATAGAACATAAAACCATTTGAAGTAGGAGAAACAACATCCGGAAACGGCTTAAACTACATAATAACCCAGTCAATAAAGGGAAAAAATAGTCCTTTGTCGGAAATAGTGAAAAGCTGAAATTTTGCCTGATGTTACATTAGTATAAGAGAAGTATGTACACAAAAGTCCCCGACCCTCCCCCTCTTGCTTCCCCCCCCACCCCCCTTTAAACGGAATATTGCTTGCCTCTACTAAAACGTTCAAAACACGATTAGTATATTAGATATAAACTTAATTTTTTTTTTATTTTCTTCCTATTAATAATGCCTACAAATAATGTCCATTGACATGTATAGCTTAAGTTAGTATAAGCGACGCTATTGACATAAATTGTCGAAAACCCGAAGATTTTCATTTATATTTTATTATTTATTACGCAAGGTTAAAATACTTGTAGCAATAGAAAGAAATAGCACAAATAAAAAAGTTAGCTTGTTTTCTTAGCTTTAAGTTCACATATGACTTGTTAGGGTTGTAGTGAAAGCGTTGTAACCAGATATTATTGTAAGAGGATATTGTTGCGGGGTGAGGCTCCGAGCCGGGCCGAGCAGGTGTTTTCGGTGGTAAACAAAGACACGAAACTGGTTCTGGTGATATTTTCATCCTTGATGTGTCAGTTTTAGAGGGAGGTTTGTCAAGTGCGGATGTTTTGTGGCAGTGAGACGACAAAGTTAGTGCGTTGAAAGTGACAATTATTTACACAGTTCTGTTATATATTTATTTATTTGTAATTCCTTCTCAGTGTTTACAAGGTAACCCTATTCTATTCTTTAATTTTTAAATATATCAATTTCATATTATAAACTAAGAAATGTTCACGTGTAATATTAAAAAAAACAGAACAGTTTTTAACATTAAAAAATAATACAATACATATGATATCGTATTTATATCTTCCAAAACAGTATCACATAATGCTCCATAAATTAATTACTTATTTTCACTATTACGTAGCATCTCATTATTTAATAATATAGGTCCTTTATTTAAAATCTACACCATATTGACTGAAAGCTCAACACAAAATATAGAACGCATATATAATACAAATATGTTTAAATATTACAATGAGTACACTTCAAAACTTTTTTACGAAGGCTTATATTATAAAATGTTTTTTTTAATATAGTGTTGTAAAAGTATAAGTTCGGTCTAATGCGCTCATGTTGTTCCAGGCAAGTTTAAAAGAATGAACGATGGATGAAACAGACTTAAATTGTTTAATTTGCGGTTACGAACTTATCGAGAATATTGTAGCTGCAAAGAATATTGTAATGCTAGCTGGTCAACTGTGACCAAGCCTACGACATAGGTTTTGCTGCTATGAAGACAATGGTAGGAAAATCATTTGGGAAACTGACCTTAAAAAGAAAGGACATGGTTAAGACCCAGCTAGCACCCAAATTAGTTAAAGTCAGATCAAAAGAAATACCTGTAAACTCTCAACAGCTCTTCAATAGAATCCTCTGTGTGTGTGATAGCCCTCACAAATTAAAATCGTATCTTGAATATGAACTCTCTTCACGTCCACCATCCCTTTTTGACGATGTTTCACTAAGAAAAGGAACCAAATCATCTGCCCTTAAAGTATTTCAAGAAGCTGTAGTAGAGGAAGAAGAAATCGATACGACAAATGTAAGTGTGATTATTGACAGAGGATTTCTCCTTCATTATGTTTCCTGGCCAAAAGACTGTACTTACGGAAATATTATACAAAGTTACAGCAGATACGTTGTAGACAACTTTGGACGAAATGTAACTGTTGTTTTCGACGGCTATCCTGAAGACTGTACAACTAAACAAGAAGAGCAGCAAAAAATCTTCAAATGACATTAATTTTGATAGCAACACCAAATGCTTGACAGCAAAGGAAGATTTTTTAGGCAACAGAAGAAACAAGAAAAGGCTTATACTTTTAGTTTCTGAAGAGCTTAACAGTTTTGAGATCAAAACCATTGTTTCCCGAAGATGATGCTGATATTTCCATTGTCATGACTGGAATAGAAGAACTAAAAAGACGACAAAATGTTATGTTGTATGGCACAGACACTGATTTGTTGATATTGTTGATAGCTCTTGCACCTGAGAACCAAGCAATTTACTTTTGCAAACAGATAACTGGAAGATTGCATGGAAAAGTGTATTACAGCATTTCCAAAATCATCAATAAGGTTAAGGATATAAGGAAGCTTTTGCTGTCTGCATATGCCATAACAGGTTGTGATACAACTTCTTCTTTTTTTGGTCTAGGAAAAATAAAATCTTTGGAAATTGTTCATAACTCAGAAGAAGCTCAAACACAAGCGTCAGTGTTTATACGACAAGATGCTTCCAAAGAGGAACTGAAAAGAAATGGGGAAGATTTTATTTTGCATCTGTATGGACAGAAAAAGCACACAAACCTCAATGAAGCTCGTTACTTTATGTTCACAAAACTTGCAAAAAAATCTAAACTAAGGTCGAATTTCAACCTCGCTAAGCTTCCTCCATCGTCTGAAGCTGCTCATCAGCATTTGTTCAGGGTTTATTTACAAGTGCAGACATGGCTTGGAAACAGATTGGATGCTACAGATTGGGGCTGGAAGATGGAAATGGTAAAAGAAAATGGTGGTTACAGGAAAACTTTAACACCAATACAAAGTACCAAACCCTTTGCACCGGATGACCTTCTGCACCTCGTGTCTTGCAGCTGTAAGACATCTTGTCTCAAATATTGTGGGTGTCGGAAAGTAGGACTTAATTGTTCCGCCATGTGTGAGCACTGTAGTGGACTTTCTTGTGGCAACAGTCCTAATGTTGACGAAATATCTCATGATCATGACGAGAATGGATTTGAATAAAACAGTATTAAGAATGTTTCTACTGTCTTCACGTAAAAAAGTGAAACACTATAATTTTGTGTGTCTGTATTGTATATAGTGTAAATAGTAATTTGAGTGGTGGGTGGGTGGTCCGTGATGGTGTTTGACAGTAAACAAAACATGTTCTGCTGCTTGACACCTGCCGGTTTTAGCCAGTCCGGGACACGGCGGGTCCATAGGTGGTGGATAATGGAACGGCCCTAATAAATAAGGGTTAGGAATAATCCCCCGAACCAAAACTGGCTCTCTTTATGAACATTAAAAATGTTATTACTGTCATTATAACACAAAGAAATCATATAGTGTGGTTATTATTTAAATAACTAAATACAGAAAAATTAATAAAAAAATTATAAGGTAATTTAATAAAAGAACAACAAAAATACGTCCAACAACACTTAAAAGAATGAATTGATTTTTTCATTCTTTTAAGTGTTGTTGGACGTATTTTTGTTGTTCTTTGATTATTACAACACGTAATATGCTTATTAAAAAGTTATGTTATATAAAATTCAAACAACAGGTCTTTGTTGCAACTTGAGACCGCTGATAAGCTATATACCTGCTGATCCGGACCGCGAACACTCTTGCGCCCCGCGCCGCCTCCCTTTGTCCGGCTGATTATGTCAACTGGCTGCGCATAACATTTATAAAACTTATATCATTTTAAAGATTGATAAATACGCCAACAGTTTTATTTGAAAAACTTTTCCATAACTTGTCTCATATAAATAAAAAATAGCTAAACACATCATTGTGGGAATATAAAAGTAATTAAATTTAATTTAAATTAAAAAAATACATGAAAAATAATTAATTTATCGATTACACACTATGAACATTTTTTTTAGAGAATACTTTAAGGATTACAATATTGAAATAAAAATGATTCTATCGCTGTTTATCTCGTAGATATTGATAAAATAATAAAGTCTTACAAAAAGGAACTTATAGGGGGGGTAGGGGGGTAAGCAAGAGGGGGAGGGGCGGGGACTTTTCAGAAAATATACCTTATATAATCAACTAACATCTATGAAAAAATCAGCTTTTCACTAATTAGTTCCGACACAAAACCTTTATTGACTGACTTATAAAACTTCAGTAGTCTGAGTCTTCGGCCGCTTCTAGGCACGGTTTACAGACTGACTTCATGTGTATACTGCACATATATTTATTACATTTGTAGTATGAAGTTTTAACCTTTACATCCTTCTTCCTGGGACATAGGACTGCATCTACACTTTAGTCCAGGTATCACAGGAGCAGGTCCAGGTGTAACATCCGTTTGAGTTCGTTTTGCTGCTCTGTGACAAATTGCCTTTGGCAAGCGCTTTATTGTAGCTTTTGATTTTATTGGTTCACATACAAACTCAAATCTCAATTCCTGAAGGAAGCGGTTACGGTTGAAATTGCTTTGTGTTAGATTACCTTGATACACCACTAGACTATTGATGACTGACATATTTAGAATCCTAAAATTTAACGCCGCAGGCCAGCGATTGCTGTTTCTTGCTGTGGAGTATGTTGAACATAGCTTATCTACAAAAGTCGACTCCACCTTTTATGAGATTGTTATTATACAAGGTTTATTCTCTTCTCTATTAGTATCATCAATTGAGGCATTTTCCAAGTAAATAGTTAATAGACATAGTGTTGTACTTTTCAGAATTGTTCACGATTAATGGTTCAAACAAAGAAAACTATAAATAAGAGAGCCATAAATAAAGGTTAAATTACTTAATGTTATATTAGGTTAACTTATTATAGGTTGGAATAAAGTTACGGAAGGCGTTTGGATAGAAGTAATACCATTTGCGCCCTTCATTGGTCTAGAGTTCCTATTAATTCACTAAATCTGTCATCAACACTCTGCTTCAGCGAAGACCATCTACCTCCGATTATGGGGTACCCCACGAAAAGCCCAGATCTGAAGCCATTGCACTTGTGAAACTCCGTCAGAAAATTGGTTCGAGGTCAAACTCAATATCCAATAAGAATTGTTGAATTGTACAATGTTATGAAAGGCTAGACGATCTATCACAAGACTAGACAAAAAAAGGAGTAAATCCAGTTAATATACCTCGGTATTATAACCAGTACTCACTACAATTGATCACCCGAGAGGTCCCATCTATACTTCCAACTTTTATTATTGTAATAAATAAATTAAAAAAGGCATTTGACAAATATAGAGATAAACCATAGATACGAGTGCAGTTGAAAAAGCAAGATTTAACGTTGTCTTTTAAAAGGAATGTGGTGGGGGAGGCGGAGGGATAATCAATTACGAAAGTATGTCTGTGTCGTAAAGTGGTGAAACTGTGTTGTTGATAAATTGTACTTCCTTGCTTTAAATCCAACAATTCCATGTTTTGTATTTATCTCTTGGAAAGAATTGTTGTGAATCTTAAATATTACGTAGTATTACGTGTTATTCTTGTTTTATAACGATGGTTTATTGATATTATTAATTTGGTTTTATCGGAATTATGCAAATATTTGTGTATATACAAAATAAGAAACGACGTTTCGAGAGTATAAATCAAATTCCGTTATCAAGTGATAAATCTAATGCGTCAATTTTTTGTATAGTGCAGTCGTGTGTTTGGTGGATTTTCCTGATAATGTTTGTATTTAGTTTCAGTTTGTTTTGACGCTCATACTAGTTTTAGTCTTGGGTTCTATTTTTTAGGTTATAGATTTATTGATAACATATCTTTATCTGTAGACGACAAAAGTAGTTCTGTTTAATCGTTGGGCGACCTACAAACAAACAGAATTACTTTTGTCGACAAATAAATGTATGTTGATCAATTTCGAAATATTAAAATGGAAGGACTTATAGATTTAGTTTTAGTTTCTGTCACGTTCAGACTGTAAGGCTATGTAAATACAGAACTTATCACTTGATAGCGAGAGTTGATTAATATTCTCAAAACGTTGTGTATTAGTTTTATATAGACAAATAATAAGAAATGTCCGAATAAACCATATAAATAGGTTTAAACATTTTATGTTCTAGGAACACAAAAATCAAGTTTTTACAGAAAATCAAGACTTCAATTGCTACGTCATCATATATACCCTAGAAACCATTAAAGTGTTAAGCATAGAATTCTTTTTCGTTTTATTTTGTGTGCCTGAAAAATGCTTTACAATATTATTTTTTAGCTAAATTCTGAACGCTAATCTCGATATGACTGAAATTATTTTAAAATCTCTACTTTTTAATTAGATTAAATATTGCATTGGAAATAAATTGTGGGTTGTAGGTTAGAATATATGTAATGGTCTATATTAACCTATACACTTTTGGCGTTTATGTTATACTTGAAATACACCAGTTTATAATATAAATATGTTAAATATATATCTGACTAATATTTGCACTTTACTGTAATTCAAATACATACATATATATAAGTTACAATAAGTTGTAGCTTGTGCATAACAGTAAAATTGTTATTTAAAAAGTAATGTATTTAATATTTTAGACCTTATGAACTTGGAAAAGTTTTATATCAATATACATAAAATTATAAAAAAGGTAAAAGTGTCAACATATTTTTCCTCATGTAAATATATTTCAGTAAAATCTTAGAAAGTATTTTTTTATTTATTTTACGACAAAAATATCTCGATCATTGGCACAATAAAAAAAATTTTAAAAATGGAATAAATACGCGCCCTTGGCTCTCAAATATGTTATTAGCGTCGGGGTAAATTTAACAAGAGTTATTCCAGAGAGAACTGATGGGAAAGCTGAAAGAGATCCAAACCAAAACTAGATCCAGCTAGGATAGCTAGAGATTGCAACAGGTTTACTCACGATAAATGAACCTCTGTAGAAGTTTAAATTAAATTGTTTGTTCGTATTGTTTCAATAAGACTGCTCATTACAGTTCCTGTCGCTCTTATTTATGTACGGGTGTTAATCCCGAGGTGCCCTACCTGGATCTACATCTTTCTTCCTCTAGCCTTGGGTTAAGACTTCATCTTTTCTATCAGTTTTTGTATGAATTCAGATAGTGACGTTATTAAGAGACAAGGTGTTCCTGTTCTTAAACTTATTAATAGTAAAAAGAAGATTAATTGGACTACAGTGCAGAGTGTACTTGTCGGTGAAGTTAAAATGTGTAAGTTATTGTAGTTTGGTTTTACGTTCGATTTTCAAATTTCATGTTAAAGGTCATTTTATGCTTTGTTTTTGTTACGGCGGTGATGACCGATATGGTTTTTTGTTTTTAGACAAACTTTAAAACCTCTTGATTTTTGCAAATCTACCGAAATATATTAAAGGAGGAAATAGAATGAGGTATGTCTTTCTATATGGACACAAAATTTCAAGACTACAGGATTTTAAAGGTGACTTTCTGTCGTCCTGTTATTCCAACCTTCCATCTATTTGTGAATTAACACCTCATCATTCAGCCACTCAAAAGGACAGTTTAGAAACAACAACCTTATTGGAACTACGTCGTGACCCTCTACGAATTATATAATGTATTCGTCTCCTCTTTGATTATTACAACTATCCAAGCCTTGTCGAGTGTAATGAACTTCTACCAACTGTTTAATGTGGTAAGAAGTCTATACAGAAGATTGTATAATATTGTAAATTATACTTAATAAGCTGTAGAATAATGGTTAAGTCATGGAACTAACATTAAATAGAAGATTCTATATCATAGGAATGCAACAAGGAGAGAATTTTCAGTTTCAAATATGGTTGTCTCAGCATTGCGGAGCCTTGGTATCGCGGATAAAACGTACAAAAAGTTCAAAAACATCCGGGTTATGGTGTGGGATGATTGGTTCAGGGTGAGTTTAGTGTACCACCTCGTTCGTAGTGTAACAAAAAGCTCTCATCTTCATATTGCAGGTGTTTATGACACTTATTATTACGTTTACTTTCTCACATGGACATAGTGTAGAGAAAGTTTCGTAATCAACAACATCGATGTCCAGTTATTAGTAGAAATATATGTTTTAAGTTCCTGTGACCTACAAAAACGCATTTCTTAAAGTTATATCCGTTTGTCGTCTGTAGGTTTTTCTGTTTGTTCAAAACTATTTACCGACTTATATCAAAATATGTATATAGACATATATTGTTCATATTTTTTCCCGTATAGTCTTGTGCCACATAATGTAAACTTGAAATAATTCATCCAAACAGTTAGATCTACTACTCACAGAACTATCAGTTTATTAAAAAATATAATTGATGTAAGAAAACACTTCCATTCGTCAGTTATAAAATTACATTAAGTACAGGTGTGTCAAAATTGCAATATCTGAGGGAGATTTAAATCTAAAATAAATATTCTCTAAAGTTAATTAGAATTTTGTACGTGTAAAATATGTTCTGATAAAACCACCTAATTAAATTCTGAGGTAAAAATAAATGTTACCGATCAATTTTACAACCAAGTCAGCTGGAGACTTCGGTAATTAAGCGTAGGAAATAAGTTGAGATAAAATGATGAGTGTGTAAAAAAACATCAAGTTTTAATGAGAAACATCAATTTACACACTTTTATGAGTTAGGCAAATTATTTTCTTGGTCGTAGGTTTATTTTTTAACAAAATTAGTAACGTCTTTCGTAAAATCTTAAGATTAATTTAATTTATGCTGTTAATAAGAAAAAGGGTGATTTAAAAAAAATTATGTTAATTCTCATGTCAATAAACAATGATTCTTTATTATTTCATATTCAACCATTCACTAAGGATTCTATATATTTCTAGAAAGTAAAAATATGTGTGTTATCACAAATTTAATAAATATTTTCAATACATCAAATTCTTATCTCGTTTTTGCTTGAATAATTATCTAAATAATTCTAAATACATTAAAATTCTATATGACACGTTGTCTTCATCATAAACGAGAATTTTATGTGAAAGTAATTTAAAAAAGAGTATCACAAGACACACCTTATTGTTAAATATAAACCATGAAATAAATTCAATTTGTAATATACCCTACAGTGGAACTGAACGCTTTTAGCATAACTTTGTTCTCTACACCTGAAATCATATTATAAAACGCTGTTACAAGGTATAAGAGATATTTAGCCTGCATAAATATTTAAGTATTGTTTTATTTTTATTATTTCGTGACGGTTCGTAGTCTACATAGACAATTTTAAAACTGTAATTACATTATGGCGCAAAGTTGAATATATCTGTGCAGTAGGAACAAGTGTTATGAATTTAAATTTAAAATCAGAAAATGAGAAAAATACTTAGCTTGGAGTTGATCAACGGACATTGATACGAAACGAATTTGCTGATTATTGGGTATTAACTGGTTTTTATTTAATTGAGAGAGTAAGCAATTTTAACGCCTTTCATTCATTACTTTATAGTTGTATGTTCCGTCAGACACACAGGTGTCCCTACTACTTATGGGTTTTAGTGGAAGTGGTTCTTGAATCATCACTCCTAAAACGAGGTATTCTTTCAAAACCAAGTTGTGTCACTAAATTTAGTTAAAATTTAAGAAGTAATTGTATAAAATTGATTATTTGTTTTATTAAGTGTCAATTCATAACTGGAATCAGATATTGTTGACAAGTTCTGATTAATTACCAGGGTGTAAAATTTCTGAGAAGCTCGCATTCTTTTTACTTAAATAACATTTAAAGCAATACTATTTGAAAAACTAAATAATATCTGACGGTTTATTAAAGAAATATCATTTATAATAGAATTTAAGCAAAACTTTCTTAAATCTTACAAGGTAAAATTTCACCATTTGAAATAGCTCAAGTTCATTCCAAAACGTCGATATAATAACTGGCTGACTTTAGATGATTATGTTACGAAAGTTTTATAATACTTTGCTTTAGGCTCATTGCATGAAATTAAACAAGAGTTATTCCAGAGAGAACTGAGAGGAAAGCTGAAAGAGATCCAAACCAAAACTAGATCCAGCTAGGTAAGCCTAAGTTTGCAACATTTTTACTCACGATAAATGAACCTCTGTAGAGGTTTAAATTAAATTGTGTATTCGTATTGTTTCAATAAGACTGCTCATTACAGTTCCTATCGCTCTTATATATGTACGGGTGTTAATCGCGAGGTAGCCTACCTGGATCTACATCGTTCTTCCTCTAGCCTTGGGTTAAGACTTCATCTTTTCTATCAGTTTTTGTATGAATTCCGACAGTGACGTTATTAAGAGACAAGTTGTTCCTGTTTTTAAACTTATTAAGAGTAAAAAGAAAATTAATTGGACTACAGTGCAGAGTGTACTTGTCGGTGAAGTTAAAATGTGCAAGCTATTGTAGTTTGGTTTTAAGTTCCTTTTGCAAATTTTGTGTTAAGGACCATTTTATGCTTTGTTTTTGTTACGGCGATGATAAACTTTTTTTTTTACTTTTAGACCAACTTTAAAACCTCTTGATCAATGCAAATCAAACCGAAATATAAAAAAGTAGGAAATAGAATAAGGTATGTCTTTCTATATGGACAGAAAATTTGAAGACTACAGGATTTTAAAGGTGACTCTCTGTCGCCCTGTTATTCCAACGTTCCATCTATTTGTGAATTAACACCTCATCATACAGCCACTCAAAGGCAAGTTTATAAACAACAACCTTGTTGGAACTACGTCGTTGCACTCTACGAATTATATTTTGTATTTCGTCTCCTCTTTGAGTATTACAACTATCAGAGCCTTGACGAGTGTAATGAACGTCTACCAACTGTTTGATGTGGTAAGAAGTGTAAACAGAAGAATACATAATATTGTAAATTATATTTAAGAAGCTGTAGAATAATGGTTAAATCATGGAACTAACATTAAATAGAAGATTCTATATCATAGGAATGCAACAATGAGAGAATTTTCAGTTTCAATTATTGTTGTCATAGCATTGCGGATACCTGGTATCGCGAAAAAAAAACTTGCAATAAGTTCAACAACATCCGAGTTATGGTGTGGGATGATTGGTACAGGGTGAGGTTGGTGTAACAAAATGCTCTCATCGTCATATTGGAGGTGTTTATAACACTTTTTTTTCGTTTACTTTCTCATAGTGTAAAGAACGTTTCGTGATCAACAAAATCGAAGTCCGGTTATTCGTAAAAATATAGATTTTAAGTTCCTCTGAACTACAAAAACGCATTTCTTAAAGTTATATCCGTTTGTCGTCTGTAGATTTTTCTGTTGTTCAAAAATATTTATTGACATATATCAAACGATGTATATAGACATATATTGTTCATATTTTTTCCCGTATAGTCTTGTGCCACGTAATATAATCTTGAAATAATTCATCTAAAGAGTTAGATCTACTACTCACAGAATTATCAGTCTATTTAAAATATAACTGATGTAAGAAAACACTTCCATTCTTCAGTTATAAAATTACATTACGTACAGGTGTGGCAAAATTGCAATATCTGAGGGAGATTTAAATCTAAAATAAATATTCTCTAAAGTTAATTAGATTTTTGTACGTGTAAAATATGTTCTGATAAAACCATCAAATTAAATTCTGAGGTAAAAATAGTTATTACGATCAATTTTATAACCAAGTCAGCTGGGGACTTCAGTAATTAAGCGTAGGAAATGAGTTCAGATAAAATGGTGAGTGTGTAAAGAAACATCAAGTTTTAATAAGAAACATCAATTTAACACTTTTACGAGTTCGACAAATTATTTTCTTGGCCGTAGGTTTAATTTTAACAAAATTCGTAACATTCTTCTATAAAATCTTAAGATAAATTTAATTTATGCTGTTATTTCGAAAAATGGTGATTTAAAAAAATAAATAAATTCTCATTTCAATAAACAATGATTCTTTATTATTTCATATTCAACCATTCACTAAGGATTCTATATATTTCTAGAAAGTAAAATTATATGTGGTATCACAATTTTAATAAATATTTTCAATACATCAAATTCTTATCTCGTATTTTGCTTGAATAATTATCTAAATAATTCTAAATACATTGAAAATCTATATGTCACGTTGTCTGCATTATAAACGAGAATTTTATGTGAAAGTAATATAAAAAGAGTATCACAAGACACATATTATTGTTAAATATAAACCATGAAATAAATTCAATTTGTAATATATCCTACATTGGAGCTGAACGCTTTTAGCATAACTTTGTTCACTACACCTGAAATCATATTACAAAACGCTGTTACGGTGTATACGCGATATTTAGCCTGCATAAATATTTAAGTATTGTTTTATTTTTATTATTTCGTGACGTTTCGTAGTCTACATAAACATTTTAAAAACTGTAATTACATTATGGCGCAAAGTTAAATATATTGGTACAGTGGGAACAATTGTAATGAATTTAAATTTAAAATCAGAAAATGAGAAAAATACTTAGCTTGGAGTTGATCAACGGACATTGATACGAAAAGAATTTGCTGATTATTGGGTATTAATTGGTTTTTATTTAATTGACAGAGTGAGCAATTTTAACGGCCCTTCATTTATTACTTTATAAATGTTTGTTCCGTCAGGCACACCGGTGTCCCTACTACTTATGGGTTTTAGTGGAAGCGTCTTTGCTTTGGTTCGAGAATCATTACTCCTAAAACGAGGTATTCTTTCAAAACCAAGTTATGTCACTAGATTTAGTTAAAATTTAAGAAGTAATTGTATAAAATTGAATATTTGTCTCAATATATGTGTCAATTCATAACTGGAATCAGCTATTGTTGACAAGTTCTGATTAATTACCAAGGTGTAAAATTTCTGAGAAGCTCGCATTCTTTTTACTTAGCGGGATATCACATTTTGTCTTAATTAACATTTAAAGCAATACTATTTGAGAAACTAAATTATATCTTTAACGGTTTAATAAAGAATTATCATTAATAATAGATACTTTCAAAATAAGGTGCTCCGATGTATTGTTGAAGCACCATGATACATAAGAAATGAGAACTTGCATAGGGATTTGAAAATAGATACGGTTAGAGAAGAAATAAAAAAGCAAACAAGGAAGCACAGACAACGCATTGCACAACATGAGCATCCGGAGATAAGCAGATTGATGGATACAACTGGTTTAATTAGAAGACTGAAACGAATAAAACCATTGGACTTAGAGGACTTTAGAAATTAAGGGAGTAATGACCAATGGTTTATTTTCCTCAAAGTGTATATATATATATATATATATATATATATATATATATATTAAATGTAAATTACTAGATGGGTTTGTACTTAGTTGTAATAAAAAAAAATAATAATAAAATAAAAAAATTATAAATAGATAAAATAGCAAAACTTTCTTACATCTCACAAGGTAAGATTTCACCACGTGCAATAACTCAAGTTCATTCCAACATATCGAAACACTAACTGGCTGGCTTTCGATGATTATGTTACTAAATGTTTAAGCTCATTGCATAATAAAATCTCAAACTAAAGTTGCATGTTATGTAATCTACTCTTTTTTTGAAAAATAAAATAAATAAAACTTGATATTGGAATAAGATCTGATTCAAAAATATAGAAATTGATGAAATTGTAATCTGGCGTAACTAAAACATTTTAGTTGAATTAAAACAAATATTGACATCTATATTCTACCATACCAAACCAACATTGTTCACTTAATTTCATCACTTTTAACAAAATATCATTTTAAAAAAACTCAATTAAATTTATTCACATAACCAATTTTCAAAACACAGTATCCACAAGTAGATAAAAACAAACAACAATAAAGGAAAGCTAACTGTTTTCTCGAGCTGTAACTGATAGCAGGTTATCCAACACAATCAAATGATTTTTTGTTTTAAATTTAATAAGCTATATGTATAAGTACCTATATTATTTTTCCACGCTTAGACCAAAAAGAAGTATGTCATTTTACTTTCCAACAATTTATTTCAACTTGTTTAAGCCTCACAACCTCTACATATTATATGTTTTTGAAAGCAAAATTAAACAAAGAATAAATATTTTTTTTAATTTGTATTTTATTTTATTTTTGAGGTACCGAACACCCTTAAATAGTACTGTAATTCTAAACGCTAGCAACAGCATGCATCGTTGTCGGAAAAACAATTTACTACGATGGTCAACAACAACAAACATGGCGGCTTATATACGACTTTAAATATACAACGAAAAATATTACGCACCATAGCTCAGTCGGTAGAGTGTCTGCCATCAAATCCAGACTTCATTGGTTCGAATCTAACTGGAAAGTGAAATGTTAAGTGTCTGACGTCACTGAGCATGACGTCAACGTGTAGTGTGTAATTGTGACGTCACTAGCAGGTACAAACAACAAAAATGTCGGCTGGGAGGAAGGTAGGATCTAAGGGGAGTAGCAAAGAGTAGAATCAGGGGGCTAAGGGCAAAAGGGAGAAGCAAGGGAGGTCAAACCACGCCCCACCTCTGCCATCACCACAATATTATAATTATTAAAACCTAATCTAACCTAACGTTTCAGAATTACAAATATAATTTAGGTTAATTACCATATACAAATTATTTCCCATTTAAAAAAATAAATAAATAAAAAAAATTATTAGATCTCTGAGTTTTGTCATCATCATACCACATATATGTCAATATAAAATATATTGTATGTATGTACAGTTATAATTACATATTTAAGTAATTACCGTTCTTGCTCCATGATTGATCATATGGAGACAGTCGCAGTGTGTCATGATGCACGGACTACGAATTCAAACCCCCTCCAAAATACCAATCGGAGACCAGATACTAATCAGCTGACGATCGAGCCACATCGAGAACGATTACCGACAACGCAAGTTGCCCGTATATTTTATAGTTTTAAAATGTGAAAAATTTGTGTTATTTATATAATATTTGTGTATTGTATTTTAAGTGTACATTTGATAATGACTATAGATAGTCGAAACGCGTCATGTGAAGAAAATACTAATGGGACATTAAAACAACGATTGTTAGACAGCATCACAATAAGGTAAAATTGATATAAAAAACTAATTCTTCCATATATTTACAATTTACTACGACGGTCGACAACAAGAATATGGCGGCTTATATACTACATTAAATATACAATACTATGCACGATAGCTCAGTCGGTAGAGTGTCTGCCATCAAATCCAGAGGACCAAGGGGAGGTCAAACCACGACCCATCTCTCCCATCACCACTTCCACAATCACCCACCACACATCCTACCATCTCCCACCAAACCCCCACCATCCCCCACTCCAATATGGTTCTAAAGTATCCTACTCTCTACTCACTTGACAAGCTGCTGTGGAAACCCGTAAACAAACGAGTAAAAATTATAATTATTAAAACCTAATCTAACCTAACGTTTCAGAATTACAATTTTAAATTAAATTATTTACCATATACAAAGTATTTCCAATTTAAAAAAAAAAAAAAAAAAAAAAAAAAAACATTTCAGTGAGTTTTGTCATCATCATACCACATATATGTCAATATAAAGTATAATGTATGTAAGTACAGTAATTACTCATTTAAGTAACCGTGCTTGCTCCACGATTGATCATATGGAGACCGTCGCAGTGTGTCATGATGCACGGACTACGAATTCAACCACCTCCAAAATATCAATCGGAGACCAGATACTAATCAGCTGACGATCGAGCCACATCGAGAACGATTACCGACAACGCAAGTTGACCGTATATTTAATAGTTTTAGAATGTGAATATATTATGTTGTTCATGTATTTGTGTAGTTTATTTTAAGTGTACATTTAATAATGACTGTAGATAGTCGAAACGCGTCATGTGAAAAAAAATACTAAAGGGACATCAAAACAACGATTGTTCGACAGCATCACAATAAGGTAAAATTGATATAAAAAACTAATTCTTCCATGTATTGTCCAAGCAAGTAAAGATTCTGTATGTTATAAATAAAATAATAAAATAAACTTTTTTCTATACTATAATAAGTTAACCTAATATAACTTTAAGTGATTTAACCTTTCATTATAGCTCTCGGATATATAGTTTTATTTCATTTGAACCTTAAATCCTGAAGAATTTTGAAAAGTACAACACTATGTCTGTCACCTATGTACTTTGAAGATGAGTCTATTTATGATACTAATAGAGATGAAAATAAACCTTGTATAAAAACAATCTCATAAAAGGTGGAGTCGGCTTTTTTAGATAAGCTACATTCATCATACTCCACAGCAAGAAACAGCAATCACTGGTCTGCGGTGCTATTTTATAGGATTCTAAATATGTCAGTCATCAATAATCTAATGATAAATTAGGCCAATCTAGCACAAAGCAATTTCAACCGTAACAGCTTCCTTCAGGAATTGAGATTTGAGTTAGTAGGTGAACCAATAAAATCAAAAGTTACAATAAAGCGCTTGCCAAAGGCAATTCGTCACAGAGCAGCAAATCGAACTCAAATGGATGTTACACCTGGAACTGCTCCTGTGATTCCTGGAATAAAGGGTAGATGCACTCTATGGCTCATGCAGAAGGATGTAAAGGTTAAAACTTCGTGCTACAAATTTAATAAATATATGTGCAGTATACACATGAAGTCAGTCTGTAAACCGTGCCTAGAAGCGGCCGAAGACTCAGACTACTGAAGTTTTATATGTAGTTTAAACCTATTCCGGATGTTGTCTCTCCCACTTCAAATGGTTTTATGTTCTATTTATAAGTTCTTTTTGTTAGTTAACATTTTTAATTTACATTTCTGTCAATATCTCAATATTTATTTATCAATATTTAGAAAATGAAATTGTATTTCTTGAAAATAAAAATTAACCATTACAAAATATTAAGCCTATCTATCCCAGTAAAAAAGCATGATATTCAGAGTAAATTCGTGTTTCAATTTTTAATTGTTTAAATGTTTCTATGGATACCTTAAAAAATCCTCATATATATTTTTGCATTCAAAATTAGTGGTCGTAAAATTCATGGGTGTTGTAATTTTGATCGTAGTAGTTCTCATACGTTACCTTACAACTATTAAACCATCCACGAACTGCAAGGATGTTGAACCTGAAAAAAACAAATTCTCCACTGGAAGGGAAAGAGTCTGTGGCTGAACCGATCACAGTGAAATCAGTATTAGACACTGTTTTATCTGCTACTGTATCTGAAACACCAAAAACAGCTCCAATTCGGTCAAGAAGAGTAAAAAAAATGGTCAAAACATTAATATGACCACTAGTTATCCATAGTTTGAAAACTTATGCCATTTTATGACATGTAAGATAAATAAGATTAATGAAATACTATTATTTTGTATTTACACGTTTCTTAAACTTTAATGAAGGTAATACGAAATGATGGTATTTAATTTCCTTACTTAGCTTACATGTCATAAATTGGCATAATTTTTTAAACTGTGGATAACTAGTGGTCATATTAAAGTATTGACAATAAAGTTTTTTTTTACTCTTCTTGACCGAATTGGAGCTGTTTTTGAAGTATCTGATATAGTAGCAGATTACACGGTGTCCAATACTGATTTCATTGTGGTTTGTTCAGCTACAGACTATTTTACTTCAAGTGCAGAATTAGTTTTTTTCAGGTTCAACATCCTTGGAGTTCTTGGATGGTTTATTAGTTGTAATGTAACGTGCGATAACTGCTACGATCAAAATTACAATACCCATGACAAACATATACATTTTGATCTGATCTGAAATGAAAATAAACTATTTATTTAAAATTATAACTTGTGTAGTATAAACATTATATAAATATGTATTTAGTTAAAAATTCAATTTTATATGTAGACATAGTAATAAATCAATTTATGCACAAATATTAATATATAACTATTGAAATATTGACAAATGTAAAGTAAAAATGTTACCTAACAAAAAGGACTTATAAATAGAACATAAAACCATTTGAAGTATAAGGACAGTTAAACAATACAAGCAAATTTAAGAGCTACACGGTACTTGACGTTAAGTTTTACAGAATTCATAAGTCACATAAAATTAAACCTACTGATAATGCGGCTAGACTGCGCTACTAGCAATGACTTTAACGATTCACCTAAACAATACAAGAGTTTTAGGGTAAAATGAAGCAATAAAGCTTAAAGTTTCAAAATGGTTGTATCCAACTTGCGGTCAGTCCAATTTGCGGTCAAGGATAAAACCGTCCATTTTGCGGTCACCCCAAAAATGTCGTGGGCTAATCGAAAGATATTTGTCCAATTTGCGGTCACATATTTGAACCCCATATAGTGAGCCTAGTGCGGCACTGTCTCAAACACTAGGTTGTAAATCGTGTCTAACAGGTTTGGCCGGAGTATTTTAAGTATTGACATTTATTTATGTTTGGCCTCGTCCCCCTAAAGTCGTGTTGAAGATTTGAAGTGGGGGAAACGTTTACCGAAATTCGTCGTATGCCATTTGTTTTTTTGATTCAATTCAATGTTTTTTTGAGTAAATCCAAATTTATCTATAGTCTTATTTTAAAAATGTCTGGGTCTGGCGAACCTTTAGTACGAAGTATGCTTGTAATGCGAAAGAGTATATTCTATAAATATTAGTATCTATTTTTGTTGTAGCTCTCTCCCTCTCTATTTATATATGTATACAGTGTTTGTTTATTATTCCCCCTTTTTTAGGCTCTATTTAAGTGAACAGAGTCGTTTGTTCGTTCTGACTGACTATCCTCTCGTCAAAACAGTGAATTTGGTAAGTATATTTGTTTGGTCCTGGGGGCAAACGACTTGATTTGTGATTAGTAATTAACTATCTCTCAAGATGTGACCCCAAACTGGAAACCCTTCCACCTCCAGAACCTTGATCATCCTTCATAAAACTACACTTGACCGCAAATAGGACTGACCGCAAATAGGACTGACCGCAAGTAGGAGGACACCTTCAAAATAATTTAATAATATAAATGAGCTACAATTGTTTCGCCTTGCAACTGATAATTAACAGGTATTGATAACTATTTATACATACACAAGTAACAGGAAACTGAAATACAATAGAGAAATCGGGAAGGGTAGGGGGGAATGACCTAGCAGGTAGATGAAAGTTGATGAACTATGTTAAGGATGGGTTAGAAGGGAAGAAGAATTTAATACAATTTGGTAATTTAAGTTGAGAATAGGCCTAAGTGAAATAGATCTATTTATTTCTAAACATTCTAGCCTACATTATTCAATCTATTTTTTATTTTCTATATGTAAGAGTTTACCATTCAATTTCGGATCAAAACTATGATCCGATTCCAAAAGGTGGTTAGAAAAGTTAGAATTTCTGTAGGCATATTTCCAGCTATTTGCATGTTCTTTAATCCTAACTTTTATAGATCTACCTAATTAACCTATGTACTCAGAGTCACAATTTTGACAAGATATTTTATAAATTCCACTATTTTCTAACATTTATTTTTTAACTTTATTATTAACCAACATTTTTCATAAATTTTTTGTACAATAAAAGGCATCTTTACGATTACATTTAGCTGAAATAAGGATACTGATTTAATAACTAGTTCTGTTGATATAATATAATTTACAATATTTAACTATTTCAATGCTATCATTATGGGAAAAGTAGACTAAATTTTCAGCTCTTCGCTTTAACTTTTTTCTTAAAATATTATTTATTAAAATAACATCATACTTATTATTAGCAGCAATTTGTTTAACGACATTCAGTTCATCATTGAAGTCATTATGTGAAAGAGGTCTATGTATCATGTTGTGAAAAGCAGCATGTTTATGGCTGATAGGATAGTTAGAATCAGCAGGTATTACTGTATCTGTATAAGTTGGTTTTCTGAAAAATTAAAATTTATGATAATTATCAGTGATATTAATGTTAAGATCCAAGAAATTATTAATGCTGTTATTTATACCCATTTCCATAGAGAACTGAATGTTAGTGCCACTAAACAAACATCGTCAACTTAACGGTACCAATAAATTATATATTTAAATAAAGGATGGGCTTTACCAAATAAGTTATTTTCGAAATCGATCGGCCATGAAAATGTCTGCTAGAAGAGGTGACAAAGGTGACCCATTGCGCCAACCTTTCTATTCGTTGATAAAATTTATCGTTAAATTTGAAATAATTTTGACTAATGCAAATTTCTATGGCTGTTTTTAATCCATTACTAAGCATCGACGTCATTACGATAAGCGTGTCATTACGACGTCACGAATTTTTGTAGATACCATATTTTATTTTTATTTTTATATTTTTGTATGACATAAAATGTACTTTTCCTATATAAATTAAATTATATTTGATTTAAAACAATTCTCTCTATATTTATGAAAAACAAGGAATCTTCGGATTTAGCGAATATAAAAAAAAAAATATTAAAAGCACAATCTCGCCAGAGACATACTTTGTAATTGACCCTCCAACCCCCCCCCCCCACTTGAGAGACAACGTTAAATCTTGAATTTTCATTTGCACTCGTATCTAAGGCTTATATCTTCATTTTGCAAATGCCTATTTATTAAATCTAAGAAAACAATTGAAATAAATAAACCAAAATTATAATTTTTTTTAAATAGTGATCCTTTAGGTATTTAACTGCGCTTAAGCACAAGCCGTATACAGTAAATAAAGAACAATTATTTATAAAAATATTAAATAAAGTAAAAATAAACAAATAAAATAAACTGTTTTACAATCTTTCTGTTTAGAACCTCAAAACGAAGCATGAAACTATTCGTCACTAAAATGTCAATTCAGTTTTTATTATAAAAGTTAAAATGAATTATTCACACCGATTTTTAAAGAAATACTTATACAATACATAGAGTCTGAACGTGCTTCGCTTGTACCAGTTACGACTCATGTTTGATTAAATTTCAACTGTTATCAAGATTCAATTTCATTTTTGACAATAATTCCTGAACTGTAATATTTTATACTTGACAATTTTTACCGAGTTCGAAGTATTAAACATCACATTTAAATTTAAGTTTAAACGAAATAGGTAGAGCCGTTTTTTAGATATTATGTATTTTATAAAATAAAAATACTAAATCAAAAACTGAAATATCCAATCCAATCTGTTAAATCCAATCTTGTATCAATAACAACTTTTCCACGTAAATCATATTTGATTAAATTCCAACTGCTGTCAAATTTCTATTTTGTTTTTTTGACAATAATTTTTTAACTCTAATGTATTTTTTACTTTCGATTTTGTACCGAGTTTGGGGCAATAATCTTCACATTTCAATTAAAAATTTTAAGATATAGGTGGAGCCGTTTTGAGAAATTATGTATTTTGTAGAATTAAAAGAATAGAACAAAAACTGTAATACCGCCAACATATTGCGCACGCCCTTTCTTAAATATGATTTTAAGTGTAGTGAACAAATTTATGCTAAAAGCTTTTACATCCAGCGTAGAGTACATTACAAATTGAATATATTTCAGGGTTTTTATTTAACAATAATTTATTTCTCTGAGATACTTTGATACTCTTTATTAAAGTTACTTTCACGAGGCACAACTGGAGTGTATTATGAAGAAAGTGTTTTGCAATCTTTATTTACTCATGCATCAATTATAGTAAGAACTTTATTAGATTTTAAATATTTACGAAAGTTTTTAACACACCTTTGTTTACTGTCTATTTCATACATGATGAATAGGGAACGTTTTGCAACAGTTACAAATAATTAAACTAAGGAAGTATAAAAGTTTCCCATCGTCAATAAAAAGCCAAGGTGTTTGCTTCAAATCTCTGAAAAGATATTCAATGATCATGTAAATACAATCATTCTTCGATTCTTGGACAAAACTAATGAGAAAAGAAATCTCAAAAGATACAAATATTTTGAACTAATGTAATGAAGTGTTAAGTTAGACCACAGTGACAAATTGTGCAACATATCAACTGTAATGTTTCATGTTAGAAAATGAAAAAACAACATTGAGGTTATATTGGGTATCATATTTTTTTCAATTGAAGGAATTAATGCAAAATAAAGGCCACTGTACCCTAATATAGGCCAAATACGCTAATGGTTTCAGGGTTGAAAGTGTGCAAACATTAATCAAAAAGATCAGCTGTAAAAATACAAGAGATGGATCTAATCCAAGACTATCTGAAAAAAAGTTTAGAACCAGCCACCTTGGGATTGCCAAGTCCGTACGCACTAAAATTTATATTAATATTTGTTTTTTGTTAATCACAAGTTTTGATAGGACTACATATTTGGGTGTATCTATGTATGTTTATATAAATGTGTATTAAATTTATAACATGAATCTATTCTATTTTATACACAACAGTGCTCATGTGATTGGGTACAATATTTTTGGGACTTCTTTAGCAATTATTTTGTATAATATATTTTATAATCATATAAAATATCATTATAATATTGTTCCTGTAAATTCCTTTATTATTTTTATAAAACCGTGTAAACTAACTCAGAAATATTAACAAACCAATTGCAAATACAACTTCATAATTAATTAATTAAACCCATACTATATCCCCCTCTAAACAAAATTCCTTTGAAATGGCCATTAATTACACCAGACTGCTCTACAGACTATTCATTGACACCTCCATGCTCATGCTCATACATCATGTACAGTCCATTACACAACTAATATATTAGGCCTAAACTTCATTCTGTATTTATATTCAAATCTACTGCGATCAATGCTTCATTGAAACCTTTTTATACGATATGAAAGTCGACAACCCCTCTCATGCTATAGGGGTAGTTTAAACCAATAAATTAGGTAATCTCCTAAAGCAGTATTATTATATACTTTTATATGGGTAATTTATATTCAAAAGTATTTTATTAAGATCTAACCTACAATAATTATCTCAGATAAATCTTTTTCATAGATATTGTATAAAATTATTCCACAGATGTTTTTAATTTAAAATGTTCAGCCATTTGAAACCATAAAAAGTAAAACCGAAATTTCAAAAGTTCAGTCTTACAAGATCTTTCACTTGATGTAAACATCATTTGATAATTAACTTATATTTACGATGTTGATGGTCTAAAGTAACCGGATATGCTTCAATAACTATTTGTTATCTGTGACTTACCGCCAGCAATCCTTGAATGTTTCTTCTTTTTCCTGTTTATATGTTCATATAACTAATTTCACTAGAAGTGTTTCGGACATTATTGACCATCGTGGGGTGATAAACACTTAATTAAAACATTCAACATAAAATACAACTATCCACATAACACTCACACACACGAAACACAATATTTTATATTACATTAATGTCTCCGCACCGGCGCTATATAGTATACTATACATTGGTTACCGTACGTATGGTAGTCAATCTGTTTATTAGCTCGAAGGTGGAGGTTGCATCAAACTGTTTCTTATCATTCAACAATACATCCGGGTTCTGCAACTCGCCGCGATAAATCTGGTACTCTTCCATGCGGTTCATATAGTTGCCCTTTTTACATGTTTGTAGTGTTTGCATGATTACATCCATGCTATCATATTTATGATTGCAATATATGAAGTGCACCACAAACTTGGATTTTTCAAGGTGTTTCAGTGCTTGAATTTGTTCTTTAAATCGTGATTTAAACGAGCGCCCTGTCTGTCCCAAGTAAAATTTATTACATGATCTACAGTTCAATCTATATTCACCAGTATTTGTGTATTTATCATGATTATTTGTTATGTTCCTACTTAGTATTTGGTTCAGGTTGGAATTGGTTTTGTACGTTATTTTGAAACCCTGTTGTCTCGATATATTAGCTATTGTGATATTGAATTTGGGGTTGTGTTGTATTGTTACGAACTTGTCCAGTTTTGTTATATTAATGGTGCTCCTTCCCATTTCTTTATTTTTTTGTATATTTTATATTATTGTCGGTTTATATCCATTTTGGTGTGCAATATGTTTTATTATGTTTAATTTGTCGATGTAATCGGCTTCTTCTTTAATAATTGATATTACTCTGTTTACCATGATGTTTTAGGTCGCCATTTTGTGTGTAACCGGATGGTTGGATGTTATGTGAATGGTCTGGTCCGTGTTTGTAGGTTTTCTAAAAAAATTGCATTTATGTTTCCCCTCTAGTTTTGTAATTGTCAGGTCCTGATAGTATAAAGCATTATTTTATTTAGCTTTATGTGTAAATTTTATGTTTGGGTGTATGTTATTCATGTTTGTATTTAGTTCTTGGATCTGTCTATTACAACCTCTGAACAAAATATTATTACATCATCAACATATCATTGATAATATATTATGCTGTCACAGAATTTGTTTTGTTAGCGCCGGCGCAGAGACATTAATGTAAAATAAAATATTGTTTCGTTGTGCGTGAGTGGAATATGGATACTTGTATTTTATGTTGAATGTTTTCATAGTTTATCACCCGACGATGGACGATAATGTCCGAAACACGTGTAGTGAAATTCGTTATATGAACATATAATCTGAAAAAGAAGAAAAATTCTAGGTTTGCTGACGGTAAATCACAGATAACAAATAGTTATTATATGCTATCAACTGTCGAAACATGTTAGAATTTCATTGTAAATTAAATCACTATTTTACTCCCACAATATTTATTGAACCTTGACAATCTATGTAGGCCAAACAGGTAAATCTATATTAAGTATGTGTCAGTAGTTGTTGGTTGTGTTATGACGACTCCAGTAGTTCCAGACATCTAAAAACAGTTAATTTAACAGATTTAAATTCTAATGTAAATTTGAAGATTCTGAATATCAATGCTAAGTGTAAATCGACTCATTGGAAACTTTAGACATTAGAATATTAGTTCTTATAGACTACAACTCATTAAACGAACAATTAAATAACTGTGTATCTCTACCTCATGTAATCTACAAACTAGTAAGGTATTATGTACTTTCTATAATATGTTACAAGTTGCCAATGAAAGCATCCTAACTCACAAAACCTAGGTCCACCTGCACCATACAACATTTTCCGACTTCGTTTTCTAACCAAATCTATTGAATAATGAACCCAAATAGTAAATCTGTATATACTTGTAACATTTTATAACCTTATTGAATCAGAAAAATATTGGATGTGACTTTAAACGTTTTAAATACCAACTGTATGTTTTATAAATGTATATTATATAATATAATATTTTGAATTATAGTTTTCATTTTGTGATTTAAACTTGAAAACTACCCTAAACGTTATATACCAAAGTCGTGAACTTTTCAAAAACGAAAAATTAAAAGTTGGTGAGTTTAAAATCAATTAAGGAAAATCATATTTAATTTATAATTTTTCTATGAGTTTTAAAACAAAGGATCAACGACACTTGTAATAATTTATTCTTTGTAATAACGACTCAGCAACTGAATTGATCACTGATTTCAAAATTTATTCCTTTTTTATACTGTACATACAGTAAATACTTTCAATATTAATTTGTAAAATACAAAAATTGTTCTTTAACAGGACTAACAAAAATGGCAAAACCAAGGCTCAATATTTAATGTGGAAGAAAGGACAAAATAATTTATTTTCCTAAATTTAGGATTTTAATGAAAATAAAACATCAGATATTTTAATCCTTTTTTTTAAATATTGCTATTTAAATAATATGCTCCTTTGTGGTTCTCAACGTTAATAAAAATGTTTTATAAACTTCCTATGTAATTAGTGGGGTAAATATTTACATCAACAGTTTATTATATATTTATACCAACCCCGGATTATATTTATTTTGATACTAGTGAATTGAAAGAACACTATTCTGAATGTCAAAACAGTTGAAAACTCATCTTTGTCTTTTTAGAACTTTTAGAAATAAACAACAAAACATACGATAATTAATAAGGGATACCTTATTTAATTAATACTCCATTATGTTAAAATAATTGTGACGTCGGCAGTACATAATTATATTTGCCGTATATGTAACATGCTTCAGTGATTTTAACGCTTCAAAAAACAAGTAGTTCTATTCATAACAGGTTCCATTGATTAGCAATAAATGTAAATACAGGTTCACCTCCATCAAAACCTATGAATTCAGGGAATCTCATCGTCTTTACATTGTATTATCATATATTTATAAATCGATTGTTTCTTAAGGGTAATAAGTTAAAAGTAGAGGAGTGACATTAAAACAAAATTATGTATTTACGGAAAGATCAAATAAATATCGATTTTCCCTTTATCATTATTCTTTCTATGAATACAGGATGACATTTAATTCTTCTCCCTACCATTTCCAACTGATTTCTCATATAAACCTTTTATACAGAACAAAAAAAGTTCACAATTGATAAATTTATAGTTTGTTATTCTTCTATCTATTTCATAATATGTGATTTTTATTTCAAAAATGCATGTACTAATTAGTAACATACTACATATTTGTAATTTATAGAGAGTAAATATTGTAGTTTTAATATTTTTTAAACAGATAACTTGAGGTTAATAATAAAATTATTATTAAAATTCGTATTGTACTATCAGAAATGAAAAACATCACTAAACCATTTTTTTCATGGTAGTTAAATATTCATAAATTATATTTCAGTTTCTTTTATAGAGCCATACGGCCAAATGGTGGATTTATATACCGGATTCTGTAGTCCGTATTCATGCAAACCGTGAGTTTATAAATATTATCATAAACAATTTAAAGTATGTTGTTCACTATTAAACTGCACGTTAAAAATCTCATCTTCTTTACATTGTTTTATCGAGTATTTATGAAGCGATTGTATCTTAAGGGTGATAATTATATTAATTTTAAGTTAAAAGTAGTGGAGAGACATAAACAAAATTATGTATTTAAGAAAAGATTAAATATCGATTTTCCCTTTATCGAAATACATTCTATATACAGAGTGAAGAATCCATTCAATTCTTCTTTCCACCGCCTCCAATTGATTTCTACCGAATTTCTGAAATAAACCTTATATATAGACCAAAACACGTTAACGAAAAATGCATTAGAAGTTCGTCATTTTTCTATCTATTTCTTAATATGGGTTTTTTTTTTTTTAGGTTCAAAAAAACCATGTAGCACACAACATTTTTGTAATTTATGGAGAGTACATCTTGTAGTTTTAATTTTAAAAACATAAAACTTGAAAGCAATTAAAGTTTTTTTGATTTTATTGTACTATCCGAATAGAAAAACGTTCATAAATCATTATTTGCATGGAATTTTGAAATATTCATCAAATATTAGACAGTTTCTTTTGTTGTGCCATTATTTATACGGCAAAATTACGTATTTATATGCCGGATTCTATAATCTGTATTCATGCAACCGTGTGTTTATAAGTATTATCATAAACATTATATTGTTTACTATTAATTTACTTGTTAACATGTATTAAATACATTATTGAATGAAACGACATTTAGATTTAAGGTCTCTCCATGATTTAAACACTTTATTAAAAGTTATTCACTCTCTGAAAGGAAGTTGAACGTGAAGAGCTAAACGTGACCTATCTTCCTGCCACTGAAAACTTAATTCCACTCGTTAAATAAAACGAGGCTCTTATATATGCTAAATAATCTTTCCTTCATACACGATTTTACTTTCTTACTTACGAACAACATAACAATTTATTCTAGACACAATTATATGATGTTTGTCGAATTAGTTATACAATAGGTGATAAACCGACATATTTAAACACATTGAAAACAGATTTCTTGAGGAAACCTGATATTGAGATAAAAGAGCAAGTAAGACAGATTAGTTTGAAACTACCTGCTGAGTTTATATATATATATATATATAACATACTCATATATGTCATATATATATATATATATATATATATATATATATATATATATATATTACTGTTTTAATATAACATCTTCTGCGTAAAAGATACACAAATTTTGGAGATATCTTATCTTATATTTTTTAAGTATTTATATGTTTCTTTTTCACACTTAACATATTAATAACTTATTAGAATTCAATGATTGGTATGAAATGATGTTCAATACAAAAAACACAATTATTACAAACCTATCTGTTGTACTGTTACTCCATATTATTAAATAATATGATATTAAACTCAACACCCAAGGGTAGGAAACGTTATAAATATAATAAAATGAATGTAACATTTAATTTCATCGTCAAATCACAACATAAGATAGACATATTCCGACTTTTATTAAATCTCTTTTACTTTGACGATATTAAAATTCCTGTGCATCTAAGGAAATAAAGCTTTTAAGAATGTCGTGATTTTAATATTAGTGTGGATTTCAATTAATCCAATTAGGTGTCCTCATAGGGAGCAATTTTTTTTAGAGTCTGATTTTGGTAATTGTTACATATATATATATATATGTATATATATGAAGCTCGTTCAGCTGAAGGGCTATCATAAGTTCATGTAAGAGGAAGAGACAACATAAATAAGATGTTAATACCGGAAATAATTGCTTCTGCAATAAACTAAAACTAATTATGAAACATAATATTTGATATTTTTATAATAACTATAAAATAATACTTATTGCGTTTTTAAGTAGATTTTAATTATTGTATGTTGTTTTGAAGTTTCAACTTGAGTGTCTACCCAGTAACTAAACAGAAATTTGATTGTATTCAAGAAATCCTTGAATGGATTTGATCTTCTTGCAATGTCTAAACATTATAAATATAAAATAAAGCCAATTATTTAATTTCTGCATTCCTTAACAGCTCTGTATTATTTTATGTTGTTTTCTGTAGAATTTTATAAATGTTTACAATTGTTAAATTATTCTTGTTTTCAATTTTATACTTTTGTTGATTGTAATTTTTGTTTTAAAGTTACAAGGCGATGACTGCAATAATTATTACCTCTACTCCCCTCCATTCCCCTACAAATATCTTAACTTGACAAACCAATTACATTATTTATTTCATATTATTATATTTGATAACAAGACATCTTCTTAGTTAGCACTTGTACTTCACCATTAATATTCTTATCTTAAATTATATTTTGTATTTCATATGCACATTTTTGTTATGTTTATAATATTATTAGATTTCAGATTATCTTTTTGTATTATCACATATATGACCTATTTATAGTACTATAAATTTTATTTTATATTTTAGAAATACTGTAAATATTTCATTAACAAATTTGTCTATTAACCATAAATTACTGCTATAACGACACCTCAAATCAAATCGAACTTAAGCACTCTATATTAGGTCACCATTGCTTTCATTTGTTGTTATGCAGATAAAGCTAATAATAAGAATTTTAAATTAGTATTGAAAAATCAACAGAATTTTTTTAATATATTGATATTTTTTGCAAGTTCTCTGGTCGGCTTAATCTCAACTAAAAAAACTCATTTCCAGAGAGATTTTGTGAGACGATATTTCCCAAAGGTACAACAAGATAATGAAGTATGAAACTACATATATTTTGTTCTGTGTTGTACAAATTGAGGGAGAGATTTCGAGTCACAAATCACTAAGCTGTGGTCAAAAAATAGTTGTAATAAAACTGTAATTCATTTATAACAAAATAGGAAATTTATAAATATATAGACTGTTTAAATACATAATTAAATTTAAGCAGTCATGAGAATATTTACAGACAGCACATTGTCACAATCATTTTAATACAGACATTAACTCAGCTGATAATCACAAATTCAAGCACCTGTGAATAAGAACCATACGAATACTATGTACATAGATCTCTTAATTTTCAAATGTTTAACCTTAAAATTTTGTTTGCTTTCTCTAAATAGTATAATAGTATTTAACAGACCGAAATGGGGGGGTTGACGATATAATACACTTTTATAATTTGTTTCGTTATTTATAAAATTAAGTATGAATCAATAAGGTTATTAATGTAAGAAAAATCAAAGTCACAATAATAAGGAATCATAAAAATATGAAGGATTGGTTTTCCCTTAATATGATACATTTAAAAATATATATATTTATACTCATTTTTTAAATATAAAACATAAATTAAAATAGTTATAAAATTAGGATATAATAACTTGACTAATAATGTTTTAGTAAAAAATCCTTTTAAAAAAATGCTAATTCAAAATTGATAGCATTCATGCAATCAAGTCTGTTGTACTCGGTGGGAATTATTCACACACACATTTCTATGCTACTTATTGTATAATACTGATGTTAACGTAAGCTTTATTATTGTATATTTTATACAATAGAAGCAAATGTCCTGCAGGTAAAAATATACTATAGATACATGATAAAGGTTTCTGCAGCCATTGTGTCTTATATAATAAAGAGCTGAGGCTGCATGCCCTGGAGATCTTGTCATAGTATTCATCTTAAACAAAAGACAATGAATTTTATCCCAACATATATCTTTTGTTTCTGGAGAATTTCTACAGCCAATAAAAATTACATCTATCCGTAGGTTGAAAAGATTGGAGTAATTTATTTTCAAAACAGTAAAGCATAAATGTATGTTTTCATTATTTCATATTTGTTTTGTTTTGATTATTTATTAAACAAACTTATATTAATAAAACTTAGTTTAAATGTAGCCTCTATGGATCCATATAATACAAATTGGTCGACTAAACTATGAAAATACCGTTTCGTATGTTGCCGGGAAACAAAAACAAAAAAAGGTCATGTGGCTTTTGCAAAAGACCTAATTTCAAAATATCAGATATTCAAATTTGAGAGAAAATTAAAGATTAATGACACAAATCTTAAGAATACCTAAAATCTACACCCTATATAAAAGAGCTAATTTTGAGTGACTTACTAATCAACCTTCAGCTAAAACCGACAGACCGATTCATTTGAAATTTCGCAAGAATGTTACAACTACTTTTTAAGTGATGTACTAAGAAATATTATTGAAACTCACCCTAATGGGTGAAATATGGGTTGAAACCCTAAATTCTAGCATCCCACTGTCATAAGAAATGCTAAACATAACCAGTTGTAATTTGGCAAAGATTTTACCCTTAGACTATAGATATTCATTAAAAAATATCTTTTCAAAAACTTACCCCTAAGGTTGATATAGAGGTTGCAACTAGAAATTCTAACAGCAAAATACCTCATTGTTATTTATCTATAAGACACTTGTTTGATTGGATTCAACATTTAAAAAGTCTGTTGGTTTTATTATTAATATTTTGGATTAATAATAATAACGCATTATAAGCCTTTTGACCTTGTTAAGAATTGAATTACTAAAACCTATTTTTAGTGAGTCCTTAGGTTATAGAAGTGATTTACTCCGGTCCAGGCTTGTTGGAGGTTTATAAGTCAGTAAAGACATTAGCCGTTGCATATTTATCTAACAAGAATTAAATCAATATTTTACTGGGACTAAGAATACTAATTAATCATTCAAAACAGATTTTACGTGTCTTTAACATCTTTAGAGGTTAAATTTTGGAAATTTCTAATTAGTATATCCTTGTATTTTGGGAGGAATTCATTTTGCGAATGTCATGTTTTTAGGGCCAGGGGTTGGGGCTGGGTGTTGATGAGTCGTATATTTAATTTGAATTTACGTACAAGATTTATATCTTTAGGTATTTATAATGGGAAAACGATAAAGGCATGAAACTAAATAAATGTCTGTTCGAACTTAACACACACTCTAGAAACCGTAAAAATCCCTGTTAAAACCTCAAGGACGGATATTATTTATGTTAGGGAGATAATGCACTCAACGAGTTTCAATTTCCTTAATCCTAGGGTTTCCATTAGATGATGTTAACTCAGTAAGTAAAGGTATTTACTTGTACCATTTTATTTTATTAACTCACACGAGTATTATAAATACTTAGCTGCCGGTTATTATTACTCCTTATAACATAACATAACCTAACCTCTCCGAACCTTATTATTGCAACTCTTTGGTTGTCTTCAGTTATATTGAAATTGAATTCCCTATATTTACACGTAAGCTGTTTAAGCTTTAGTCAATCAATGGTAATCCCCTTACACGTAAGAGCTTACATGTTTACACTATCTGTTGTGACTTTACTTACACTAAGCCTAACTTAATGCTTACCTCACGCGATCTTTAGCTTAAAGTAGTTTTTTTTATTCCATTTTTTATGGTTTTTATTATAACTGATAAATTTATTTCGACAAGTTATTATAAAAATAATACTAGATTTGATAAATGTTGTTAACATAACCTCAAAATAGTATAATAGATTTATAACAACTGATCAGTTACAACATTTGTAAACGGAATAATGGTAAAACAATATGTTTCTATTATTGTATTTTTAGTCATATCCGATTGCTATTGTATATGTAACATGTGACGATCTTATTTATACTTGCCTTAGCAATTCATTTTTAGACGTTTTCTCTGTTTACAGCTGCCTCACCTATTCATTTCAGGCATCATCAGAACTAATATTGTAAAAACACTTTTCTCGTATTTACACTTATTAACATATTAGTACTGTATCACTTTTAATGCACAAACAAAATAAAACTATAATAAAAACACATTACGACACTTGGTCGAGTATTTGAATCACTTGTTAGGTTTTTTCGAGTCACATATTATTTATACCATTTGTTTGTTTTGTTGAAAACAATTTATGGTTGGTACAACATTGTACTTATGAGATATAATTGAAATATATAAATAGATAAATGTATTAATGTGAAAAACATAAGCAGAATGATTTTACAGAGACAATGGTGTCGTCGTTATAGACTTATGTAGAACATCTATATATCCATATCCAAGTTTTAATGTCGATTGTTTGTTTGTGTAATTTGTGTAGTAAGAAATAGAGAAGTAAACTATTTTCCTTTCATTTCAATGCGACTATTCTTATGAATAAGCTAAATTATATCAATTTACTGCTCGTTTGTTTCACTAAAACGTTTTTCTTCTAGGAAATAAATGAAATTAAACCAATGTTAAAATTCTACCGGTAAACGACATCAATGACATAGAATAATAACCATATTTTAAAAACAAAACATGAAACTAGGTTTATATTTCCAAGACAACAACTGGCAGAGAATATCAAGACGTTGGTTGTAGTATACTATATACGAGAAGCATTGTTCCCAACGAAATGTTATTCTATGGAATTGAAAACAAAAGATTTTACATCGGAGGCTGTACAGTTTTATGCCTTGAAGCTATTCATCTCAACATGTTGTCGAGCATTGTTGTATTGTGAGATTAACATTTGTTGTCAAAAAAATTTTCTATTTAAAACTGCACAAACCTTCCATCGGATATTTTCTCTTAAAACGATTGGAAATATTTTGTTTTAATATTTATGGAAACTTACAAAAAGCATTGATTTATATTCTTAGTTTTATGTAATTCTATTTTAAAGTTTATATTATGTATTTAATAATAATAATAACGCGTTTTTGTTAATATATTTTTTTCAGAAAAATAATTGTAATCAACAACTAAAACTAAAATACAAGAAAATTAAATACTATAAATTAAAATCTTTATGGATTACACTGCTTCTGTTACCAGCTGTCTTGAAGGTTTTGAGGAATAGGAGGGTAATAAACTGTGTCTTTGATGAACCCCCACAAGTACAATCGCAAGGAGTTAAGTACGAACAGTGTGCACGCTTTAAGTCTCATCCGCTTGCGCAAGACACGTCATACTGTAGGCTGTGGTATCTGAAGTTCTTTACTATCTTTGCGAGCTGATTTTTAAGGACTGTGTGCATAATTAGCTCCAATTCACTCCACAGCGTCCTCCGGGGGTCTGTGGACAGCCCGACCATTTCGTGGCACACAAACCCTCAGTTATCTCAAACTGTCTAACGCAACGAGCGATGCAGTTCCGATGAGGAGGATCCTTTCTGAGTTTTGTTTGAATGTTCCGTTGAACACTAACATCATCATGAGTTCGAGGGAACTCCAAAATACAAAACGCTTTTTCTTGCTTTATCGTAGCCATTTGATAAACGGTTTAGCGTTAGTCAACCAAGACAAAACATAACCTTAACGAAACCAACTTATAAACATGCCATTTCCATTGTTGAAACAATCAGCTGTTTTAATTATGCAAACAGACGTAACAACTGTTTAATTTTGCACCATTATTTTTTAATCACCCGGTCTTTTACCAATTTCCACCATTTAATATAACTATCATTAATTATTTCTCCAGAACTCTGCAAAAAAAATTAATTTTTTTTTCTGATTTCTCCTAAAGTGTACTATTTACTCAAATATTATACAAAGTTTTCTTCCTCCTAAAAATTACACAAAGAAAACAGTATCTTGTATTTTCCGTCCTGTCTGGTCTGTTATACTGGCATTAAAGGTTGTACTAATGACCCTCGTGTATTTGTCGGTTATTTTAGTCCTCTAAACTATTGTAAAATATATGTTATTGTAAATATTATGAAATTGAAACAAATTCACAAATCCAACCATGTTTTTCTGGTCACATCTGCTGATTCCACTAATTAATCATTTTCTTGCCACTTCCGTCTCTAAACGCTTTTAATTATATTTCTATTATTTATTATTTTAACTAATAAATATCCATTATTATTTTACCGTCGTCTCTGCCGCCTAACTATTGTCTTTTAAAATATACGATGTATGGTTTTGGCAGAGGTTCTAACTTGTATTTATAACTCCCAATGCTCAATGATTTATTTCGTATTGTGGCTTATGGATGCTGTTTCGCTTCTTTTAAATAAATGTTACACGATCGGAATGAAATTATGTATTACAGTTTCCTAAATATTGTAATATTTAGAGCTATTTTCTTCTTTTTTTTTCTGTGACGTAGGTTTATAGACTGCTTTCTAAATATTATGATACCTCTGTTAGGAATAACATTTCAAATAACTTTGATTGTTCTAATATAAAATAAAAGATAACCCCAGTGTATAATAATAATTATTTTTTAATAAAAGCTAATTTTGTTTATATTATAGGTTTTAAAATCTAAAACTAATCCTAAGCTCTGAATAGCTTGTACTTTCTAATAATAAAACATATTTTATCAAATATGATATAATATATTTTAAACATATAATTTTATTTCAGTTTCGTTCGCGTAGTTGTTTTAAGACTAAAATTTTTGTCCTTAATAATGTGTCGTAAGAAATTTTCATATTAAAAATTTTAAACTTGACCCTAACAATTGGAAGTCCCTGCCCGAAAATTTTGAAATATTTAAAAAGTGAGTATTAAGTGAAAATAAAGCTGTAAAACTAACTGTCACAGATTTCCTCTCCCTTACCATTTTATGTAACCTAATGTTGTCCGTAAATGAGATATGCAATGATTTTTGATGGTATGGTATAGTTAACAGACTTATTTTCATTAAAAGGTAAAAATGATTACACACTCCCCATTTCCATAACATCCCTTAACCTTCGTAACGTATTCAACCCTTGTTAAGATTCAAAACACGTCTCACAATAAGCAGCTCGTTTAGATGAAAAATCGAAGGATTCATTTTCCTATTTCTAAATTCAGCCAAATTCGCCCCTCCACCCTTTACTCTAACTGTTCACTTTGGTATTTACATTGTCTAATAACAGTTAATTTTAATATAACTTTAAATAATACGTAATGTTGTACAAGGTTAATATGAAGAGAAATCAGTTGTTAAAATATCGGTGCAAAAATATTGCAAAGGTTTTCTCACTCACCCCCTCAAAAAATCAACTAAAATATGTCAGTTCAATCATTATAAGTGAAAAAAATTAAAATGAACCGTAAACATTGTTTTGAAAATTAATAACATTGTCTTGCTTCGTTTGTCCCATAAACGCACCCTCAGAGCAAATCGTATTTCATTGAAAACTGAGGACAAAGTTCATTTTCATTTTTTTAAATACCCTTCCTCACACTGTCTTTTAGTCTTGAGTTAGATCTCACACTTTCTTATCAGATCTGTCTTGACCTACTCTTGTTCTATTCTGATCTCGTAAAATAGTAATTCTTGAGCTGCCATTATGAAACTTCAATATGAAATAATGAAAACTAATCAAAACAGTTGACTAAGAATTATTGCAAGATCTTTCATTGTATAAAACTCGACGTGTCTTATTATTTAGAAAACCAGTAATTGCAGATATTTTTCAATAATTGCAGTTTCATGAATTTTATGTAATTTAAGTAACTGTTAATGTGACACATCATTTCAAAAGACAGTTAATGCTTATATCTGATTTTATTTCATTTATGCTAACGATAGTGGAATAACATGGTGGAATTCCATTACAAATTAAAACTTTTGTGGCCTTTATTTATTTAATTAACAAATATTTATGATTGAGGTGAATGTAAAATGTAACATTTCAGATATTTTAAATCGTATTTTTTGAAATGGTGAGAAATTAGAATATATAATTATTTACTTTTTTTTAAACCGTGACCTATATAAAGACTTAACCTTGAATTTGTTTTAATTTTTTTTTTATGACCGCGAGAAACCATTGCGGATATCATCGCTTTTGAATTTGATATAACTATGTCTATACTTATATTTTTAAATATCTAGAAACAAACCTCTATTCTTATCCTTGAATATATGCTCCTTTGAGGATTATAAAATTTGAAAATTTAATGTTTTATAAATCTTCATATATAAAGAATAAGGTACAACTTCATACCAAGTTTCTAACCCACATCGTTTGCTCCCAATACATTTGAAACTGATAATCTGAAACACCCTGTATAGGTGGATTTTTTTAAGGACACTATTGTGGGTTTCAATCCATAATCGGCGCTCCTTTGATGATCCAGAGTCTCGTATTTGTGTTTTGAGACATTTATGACTAATTTATAACAAAATTAAGATAATAAATATACTACAGTAATGCCTATTTAATCAAAACCGTGTTATGTTGAAATAATTGTGATATCAGTAGTTAGTTATCTCTTCCTTACATATAACATGCTTCAGTGATTTTAACGCTACAGTAAGCAAGTAGTTATATTCACAACAGTTGTCATTGATTAAGCATGGATGTAAATACGGGTTTGTCACCATCAAACAGTATGTGTTCAGGTGTTTCGAGAACTCTCTTCTTTACATTGTATTATTAAGTATTTATAAATCGATTATATATAAAATGTAATAAGAATTAAATTTCTTAAAGATAAAAGTAGTTTAGGGACTAAAACGTTTAAAATGTAGATACGTGTTCGAAAATCCCAAACTTCTATTTTTTTTCCTCATTAAAATACTTTATATTATATACATAATAGGGTAAATTTTAAGCTTCTTCCCCTCTTCGCCCCATACAATATGTCTACTGCATTTCCCAAATGAAACTTTTTTTATAGATCCAAAAACAATAACTATTGATAATTAAAAAAATTAGCGTTCTTCAGTTTGCAAAAGTTTCTCTTTGTATCACAATTTAGGATACTATATTTATTCGATTTTTCTAAAATGCTTGCGATACGTAATACAAAACAAAATGTATTTTTATTAGAGTAATATGTATGTATATATATATATATATATATATATATATATATATATATAAAGTGTTTATAAAGTATATATAAAGTGTATAATTTTATAGATATAAAAGTTATTTTAATTATGATTTTACTATCAGAATCGAAAAAGAGTAATGAACCATTTTCGTATAGGCTATGTCTTTTAAATTACCCAAGGTAAGGTTATAATTTTTTTAAATTCTTCTGTGTCATCTTTTTGGGGCAAAATGGCGGACCATTATTTGGGAAAAGTGCCAAAATAGTTACTGGATCTTTCATCTACCAGTCATAGAAAATTTTTTTGAGCATCGTTAGGGAAAACAAGCAGTTTGGGTTATCCTACCATTTTGTAGAGATAAGTGTAAAAGATATCATGGCTAGTTTAAACATTGTGTAATGTAATACTTCTCCAATCGTTTTGAAGACCTTTTCGGTTCGGTTGGTATCCATATTTAATTTTTCCAGCTGTTGAAAACTAGTGGTTGTTCTTGGATCTGATTCCTGTAATGTTCTCGATTCTGGTATCCGAAATACGCTTTCTTAAAGTGCCAGTAGGTCAATTGGAATAACTCCTGCCACTTAAATAACCGCAGATTATGACACCGTTCGATAGGAACAAGCAATTTTATATTATTTGGTTCATTGAGCAGATATCATATATTTCAATGTGCTTTATATTATGAGTGGGCCCGTTCAATTATCAACACTGTATAACTATATAGACATTATGATCGATATCAAGGGATTGTAACTGGATCCTCTAATACGTGGCACCAGCCTGTTCAATGCCGCTGTTACCTTTGCTGCTATGTCGATTTTTCTCTTCATCCGTTTCCAGAAGGGGGACTTTCTACTAAATCTGATCCTAAATAATAAACTGAACCCCAATTAGATTTCATTCAAAAACATATCTGAAGTGTTAGGTGCTCATCTCTTAATGATTAACAATACCTCCGACTTCTCAAAAGCCAACAATCTATGGTCCACCATTGAATAACTAATCCAACATACAAATGGGCTAGGTCTAATTGGTACGAATTCCTATAACAATATCCACTTTAGTGTCGCCAATGCACCTCACTACAAAAGAGCCTTCTGACATCTTCAGTTTTTTTTTTTTCAATTTTATAATTAGTTCCAAGGGCCACGTTCTAAAAATGAAGCCCTATGAAGAGTCACTTTTAAATTTTTGTGTTCATCGCTAGTTTTGTAGGTGACTGGCTATCTTTGATATAATCCCTAACATTCAAAAAGTGTATTTGGGTTCTTTGAAAATCTTCTATAAATCTCATGGCACTACGTTCCATTCTGCTGCGTTAAAGGCTTTATTTACATCTATGGTGACCACAAAGGCTATGAGTAATTATAATAAGAGTTGGTTTTGGGTTTTTTTCAAGACTGGAGATGTAATGAAAGCACAATAATTAAGGTCTGTAGGGTCGTCACACCCCAACTGGGCAGAAGTGGACCCTTATAGTTTCCTTGGTCATCATACAAAGTTATTATAATAATATTGCTAAAGTATTTTCTCTAAATAGGACTTATACATCCACTTAATGGTTTTATCTAAATATATAAAACATATATATATATATATATATATATATATATATATATATATATATATTAGTAATGTTGACATTTCTGAGAGACACAAAACTTAGGTAATTTAAGTTAGTCCTTCCCCATTCACTGAAGAGACAATAACCCGGAATGCGACGTTATCTCAAGTCAGTAAAACGTAACTATATCTTCCGTCAAATCGTGTTTTATAAAACTTGAAGAGTTCCTGCAAGTGACGTCATGTGATTAACAAGTAGATGTGCTCTTCAAGGATCATTAGCGAGTTTGTATCCTTCTTCCTCTTCCTCCAATTATAGAAGAGGCACAAGATTCATAATAATCCTTTTTTTGTATACTCGATAAAAGCATCTGGTGTTTTTAAACGGTGATTTCATGTTGTTTGTTTAACAATGGCAACACTGTGTATGATTATAAAAATAAATAACTTTTGTTAAGATTTAAAACTACAACACATGATATTAAGTATTTGTTTAATGTGAATACAATAGGAAATAATACATTTAAAGAACTGTGTGGATGTATGTTGATCCGAGTAGCTTCCAAATAAGAAATTGTTCTATTATTCTGTAACCTAATTTATTTAGTTCTGTAATGAGATGTGCAACTTAATTTAAAGAAATTCTTGTTCAAAATTTGTCATAAAAATATACAGGTGAAATTTTAAACCAAGTTTCAGCATTTTAATTGCATTTTAAAACCGTTGAAATCAATAAAAAAAAAACTAGATGATGTAAAACAAGTAGTAAAATACATTCCAGAAAACAAAAGGGAATTTTATACAAAAATTCTATCATGGAAGACTAAAGAAGGAACAGAAGATGATGAATAAGATTTCTTTTGTAACTACCGACAAAAAAATTTTGTTAAATTTGACAAATACCGTAATGAATCAATAAATTTATATTTGAATTTTTTTTTAGTTTGTTATTGATGAAGCTTACCTTTTAAATTATTTATATATTAAAAATATTTGATAAAAAAGCATTTAAAAAATTAAAACCTAAATATTTACTAAACGAGTGGAAAAAGGGAATAACTTTTAAAAATGTAAAATATTCTTGTGGGGATAAGGTAAAATAAAATGTTCTAATGGTAATGTATAATCATTGTCCATGTAGCGATAAACATTTTTCATGTGCAAAGTTTTTTTGTAACTAGACTATAACAATTACTACGAAGTTTTTTTAGTTTCCTGAAAAATTGTATTCCAGTGAGTTATTCCCTTTTTCCACTCAGTGGTTCAATTGTAAATGGTGTTGGAATCATTGATCTAATTTTACCATTGAAAAACTTTTAAACATTAACCAAAATACTAGTCGTTTTTCAACAGTAGATAGTTTATTCTCGGTATGAATTCAACTATAAACCTTAAAACTGATGTAGCATAAAACATTGCAGATTACGAGTTTTAAGTTTATATTAAACAGCGGTTTGACAAATTGTAATATGTGAGGGACATTTTAGAATGAAATAAATATTCCCTGAAATTAATTAAAAGTTTTATTTTTACGTGCTCAAAATGTCCCGATAAAATCGCTAAATTAAATTCTGGGGTAAAAGTAATGGTAACGATCACTTTTATAACCAAGTCCGCTGGGGACTTCAGTAATTAACCGAAGGAAATGAGTTCAGATAAAATTGTGAGTGTTTAAGGAAGCATTAATTCTGAAAGAGAAGATAACATTATACACCATTTACGAGTTGAGAAAACTACCAATTAAAAGACAGAAAAATTTAGTTGACAAAATAAATAAAATATTAGCAATGCAACAATGTACCCAAACCTTCTGACACCCTTAATCTTTCCACAACACGAAATACCAATCAAACAAAATTATTCGTTGCTGAAAATGTCAATTCGTTTGTTGTTAGTCTAAAGTTGAACGTTATCAGTGACTCTCTCTTTAATTTTACAAATTGTTTTAAACTATAGCCTATATATATATACAGGTCTATAGAAAAAATCGTCATACAAAATTTGATGTTAATTGTTTATTTTCCATCGATTTAAACTAAAATAAACCAAATGTTGTATACCTGTTGCAGAGAGAGATTTAGGGAGATATCGAAAATGAGAGTACCGGTATAGAAGAAGGGAAAATGTTGGGGACAATACAATGTTGGCAGCATTTGTTGCAAAAATCCGTGTTATGTTAACTCATGTTAAGGGGACAGGTAGTTATGTATACTCTTGATGACATTACACTGCCCCCCCGAATATTCAGAGGAGAGTAACTGTGCTCTGAACAAGAGTATACGCGAGACAAATGTCCTCTGATCAAGAGCGAGAATCTATATATATATATATATATATATATATATATATATATTGAAATGAGCTTAAGTATGAGCCATTTGTTTCATATTTATCAAGTTTAAATAACAGTGTACAAGATTCATATCAATTTTTTTGAAAACCATTCCGTTACATAAATTTTTTATGGATTGAGATTTTAATTACCGCTAGTAGAGTGTGCGCCAGTTTGGCACAAAAATGGTGGGGGTACCCCCACCCCTCCCCCTCCCCCTTGGCCCCTCCCCCTTTGCCCCTCCCCCTTTTCCCCTCCCCCTTTGCCCCCCCCTCTTTGCCCCTCCCCCTTTGCCCCTCCCCTGTAGGCCCCTCCCACCCCTTCCCCTGTAGCCCCCTCCCCTGTAGGCCCCTCCCACCCCTCCCACCCCTTCCCTGTAGGCCCCTTCCCCCATTGGTCCCCCCACCTGTGACGTATTGTTGTCGAGACACACACAAGACGCCATACACGCATGACGTCATACACTTAACTTTTTCAATACCTGTGGGATTCGAACCTGTGAAGTTCGGATTTGAAGGCGGACACGCTACCGACTGAGCTATCGTGCATAGTATTACAAGTCGGATATTTAACGCGGTATATAAGCCGCGAACGCCAGAACATTCCGTAGAAGTTCGGACACGAACCCCTTACCGTAAGACTTACCGAGTTTTTCGCGACCGCGAAAAACTCGCGTACGTCTTACGGTATGGGTTCTGAGTCGTACCTCTAGGTTACTCTGACAACAAATAGTCCAAATTTAATGTGCTTGTGTTAACCTAACCTATAAGTTTTCATACTTTTGCCTATGTTCACCACAGCCTATTTGTATCATATACCATACTTAAAAAAACCTATCACCAACCTAACCTATTATAATGTATGAAAAGTTACTACTTTTGCTCGTCCACCAATTACAACGTGGACAGATTAGGTTAAACTAGAAGGTGTAACCTAGGGTAAATATCTACCAACTCTATAGAAGGTGTAACCTGATGTACATATTTACCAATTTTATAAATGGTGTAACCTAGAACACCTATTTACCAACCCAATAGAAGATGTAACCTGATGTAAATATTTACCAAATTCGCAAAATTGTTTTGAGATTTACAATGTTTTGAGGGTGCTAAAGGAAGGTTATATCTGAGCTGACATAAGTGTTTATTAGTATATATTAATATATTGTGTTAAGATAGTTAAACTAACCCATTAAAGTTTCCTACGTTTTGGATATGTTCACCACGGCCTACTTGTATCAGCTGGTACATTTAATGTGTTATATAATGTGTTAAGATAGTTAAACTAACCTATGTATGAAAAGTTTTTGCCCATGTTCACCACGGCCTATCAGCTGGTAAAATTAATGTGTTATATATTTATATAATGTGTTAAGATAGTTAACCTAACCTATGTATGAAAAGTTTTTACCTATGTTCACCACAGCCTGGTACTTGTATCAGTTGGTACAATTAATGTGTATTTATATAATGTGTTATATATTTATATAATGTGATAAGATAGTTAACCTAACCTATAAGTTTCCTACTTTTGCCTATGTTCACCACAGCCAATCAGCTGGTACAATTAATGTGTTATATATTTATATAATGTGTTATATATGTATATAATGTGTAAGATAGTTAACCTAACCTATAAGTTTCCTACTATTGCCTATGTTCACCACAGCCAATCAGCTGGTACAATAATGTGTTATATATTTATATAATGTGTTATATATGTATATAATGTGTTAAGATAGTTAATCTAACCTATGTATGAAAAGTTTTTACCTATGGGAGATGGTAGGGGTGGGGTGGAGGTTGGTAGGCGTGTGGCAACCATTCTCCTAAAAACCTAACCTAACCTAACCTAACCTATCCTAACCTAACCTAACCTAACCTAACATAACCTATCCTAACCTAACCTAACCTATCCTAACCTAACCTAACCTAACCTAACCTATCCTATCCTAACCTAACCTAACAACCATTCTCCTAAAAACCTAACCTAACCTAACCTAACCTATCCTAATCTAACCTAACCTCACCTAACATAACCTATCCTAACCTAACCTAACCTATCCTAACCTAACCTAACCTAACCTATCCTATCCTAACCTAACCTAACATAACCTAATCTATCCTAACCTAACCTATCCTAACCTATCCTAACCAGACCTAACCTAACCTAACCTATCCTAACCTAACCTAACCTCACCTAACATAACCTATCCTAACCTAACCTATCCTAACCTAACCTAACCTAACCTATCCTATCCTAACCTAACCTAACATAACCTAACCTATCCTAACCAGACCTAACCTAACCTAACCTATCCTAACCTAACCTAACCTAACCTAACCTATCCTATCCTAACTTAACCTAACAACCATTGTCCTAAAAACCTAACCTAACCTAACCTATCCTAACCTAACCTAACCTCACCTAACATAACCTATCCTAACCTAACCTAACCTATCCTAACCTAACCTAACCTAACCTATCCTATCCTAAGCTAACCTAACATAACCTAACCTATCCTAACCTATCCTAACCAGACCTAACCTAACCTAACCTATCCTAACCTATCCTAACCAGACCTAACCTAACCTAACCTAACCAATACCAACCGATTTACCAACCAAAATATACTTTTTGCAACCAATTTACCAACCAAATCTTGGTAATTTTATCTACGGTTTGGTAAATCGGTTCCTAACAAACGTTACGACGTTATATATTTAAAAAGGAAAAATGGGGGTTGGGGGGTCGTGTCGTTTTCGGCTACAATTCCAAGGTCACATCAAATATCTTCATCTCTACTAAAAAGAGTTTTGGTGGAATGGAGGTAACAAATTACAAAGAATATTATTTTAAAACATTTATTTATTTTTAATGACGTACTAAATGCTCACACATCTCTCGCTTGTTAAAGATCCCCAAAAAATCTTGTGTAATGTCCAAATCCATAAGGTAGAAGCCAATAGTATTTCGGGCATTTTTTCCTGTAGAGTAGCCAACTCAACATCCGCTAACTCTACCTTGTAGGGGATTGCAATGGGATTTTTAAATTTCTTTGCAATGGCTTGCATCCCATCTGCTCCAATAATATTGCATACACGTTTCGCCATAGGTCTCTTTCCATTCAAAGGGAATGGTAATTTTACTTTTACGCCATGTCTTGCGGAAACAAAATCCGTAAATTTCCCACGAAGATAACTGTTAAATACTCCACAGATATTCTTCTTTACGAGGCTCTTCCCTTGTTCGCAATCCGAACTGTCGGTTATTTTAACAAGCATTTTGTTGTCGCGGAATGGTTTTGTAAGCGGAGTTAGTGGTTTTATATTAACTCCAGACAGTAAATCGGTTGGTTTTTTTTGGTAAATCGGTTGGTTTTGGTTGGTAAATCGGTTGGTAAATGTATATTGTGGTTGGTAAATCGGTAGGTAAAAGTATATTTCGGTTGGTAAATCGGTTGGTTTTGGTTGGTAAATCGGTTGGATTTGGTTGGTAAATCGGTTGGTAATTTCGGTTCGGTTAAATAGTGGCCAGACTAACACCCGTTTGGACTGTGGTAAGCATAGGTTTAGGCAAAAGTAGGAATTAAGTCTAGGTTAACAATGTTTTAACACGATACATAAACACATGTGCTACACCCTGGTAGACAACGGAGGAAACTACGTTTAACACATTAAATGTACCTAGGCCGTGGTGGGCAAAAGTAGGAAACTCTAATAGGTTAGGTTAACTATCTTAACACATTATATAAATATATAACACATTATATATATATATATAACACATTATTGTAACAGCTGATTGGCTGTGGATGGGCAAAAGTAGGAAACTTTAGGTTAACTATCTTAACACATTATATCTTAACACATTATAATATATAACACATTAATTGTACCAGCTGATAGGCTGTGGATGGGCAAATGTAGGAAACTTATAGGTTAGGTTAACTATCTTAACACATTATATCTTAACACATTATATAAAATATATAACACATTAATTGTACCAGCTGATTGGCTGTGGATGGGCAAAAGTAGGAAACTTTAGGTTAACTATCTTAACACATTATATAACACATTATTGTAACAGCTGATAGGCTGTGGATGGGTAAAAGTAGGACACTTATAGGTTAACTATCTTATCACATTATATAAATATATAACACATTGTATATATATATATATATATATATATATATATATATATATATATATATATATATATATATATATAACACATTATTGTAACAGCTGATTGGCTGTGGATGGGTAAAAGTAGGACACTTATAGGTTAGGTTAACTATCTTAACACATTATATAAATATATAACACATTATATATATATATATAACACATTATTGTAACAGCTGATTGGCTGTGGATGGGTAAAAGTAGGAAACTTATAGGTTAGGTTAACTATCTTAACACATTATATAACACATTATATAAATATATAACACATTATATATATATATAACACATTAATTGTACCAGCTGATTGGCTGTGGATGGGCAAAGGTAGGAAACTTATAGGTTAGGTTAACTATCTTAACACATTATATAATTATATAACACATTATTGTAACAGCTGATAGGCTGTGGATGGGTAAAAGTAGGACACTTATAGGTTAACTATCTTAACACATTATATAAATATATAACTCATTATATATATAACACATTATTGTAACAGCTGATTGGCTGTGGATGGGTAAAAGTAGGACACTTATAGGTTAGGTTAACTATCTTAACACATTATATAACACATTATATAAATATATAACACATTATATATATATAACACATTAATTGTACCAGCTGATTGGCTGTGGATGAGCAAAGGTAGGAAACTTTAGGTTAACTATCTTAACACATTATATAATAACACATTATTGTAACAGCTGATTGGCTGTGGATGGGTAAAAGTAGGACACTTATAGGTTAGGTTAATAGGCAAAAGTAGGAATTAAGTCTAGGTTAACAATATTTTAACACGATATATAAACACATGTGCTACACCCTGGTAGGCAACGGAGGAAACTACGTTTAACACATTATACACATTAAATGTACCTAGGCCGTGGTGGGCAAAAGTAGGAAACTCTAATAGGTTAACTATCTTAACACATTATATAACACATTATATAAATATATAACACATTATATAACACATTATTGTAACAGCTGATTGGCTGTGGATGGGCAAAATTAGGAAACGTGTGGTAAACATAGGCAAAAGTAGGAAACTTTAGGTTAGGTTAACTATCTTAACACATTATATAACTATATAACACATTATATAAATATATAACACATTACATATATAACACATTATTGTACCAGCTGTTACAAGTAGGCTGTGGTGAACATAGGCAAAAGTGGGAAACTTATAGGTTAGGTTAACTATCTTAACACATTATATACATATATAACACATTATATAAATATATAACACATTAATTGTACCAGCTGATTCAAGTAGGCTGTGGTGAACATAGGCAAAAGTAGGAAACTTAAAGGTTACGTTAACTATCTCAACACATTATATACATGTATAACACATTATATAAATACACATTGATTGTACCAACTGTTACAAGTAGGCTGTGGTGAACATAGGTAAAAACTTTTCATACATAGGTTAGATTAACTATCTTAACACATTATATACATATATAACACATTATATAAATATATAACACATTAATTGTACCAGCTGATTCAAGTAGGCTGTGGTGAACATAGGCAAAAGTAGGAAACTTATAGGTTAGGTTAACTATCTCAACACATTATATAAATATATAACACATTATATAAATACACATTGATTGTACCAACTGTTACAAGTAGGCTGTGGTGAACATAGGTAAAAACTTTTCATACATAGGTTAGATTAACTATCTTAACACATTATATACATATATAACACATTATATAAATATATAACACATTATTGTACCAGCTGATTGGCTGTGGTGAACATAGGCAATAGTAGGAAACTTATATGTTAGGTTAACTATCTCAACACATTATATACATATATAACACATTATATAAATACACATTAATTGTACCAACTGTTACAAGTAGGCTGTGGTGAACATAGGTAAAAACTTTTCATACATAGGTTAGATTAACTATCTTAACACATTATATACATATATAACACATTATATAAATATATAACACATTATTGTACCAGCTGATTGGCTGTGGTGAACATAGGCAATAGTAGGAAACTTATAGGTTAGGTTAACTATCTTACACATTATATACATATATAACACATTATATAAATATATAACACATTAATTGTACCAGCTGATTGGCTGTGGTGAACATAGGCAAAAGTAGGAAACTTATAGGTTAGGTTAACTATCTTATCACATTATATAAATATATAACACATTATATAAATACACATTAATTGTACCAGCTGATACAAGTAGGCTGTGGTGAACATAGGTAAAAACTTTTCATACATAGGTTAGGTTAACTATCTTAACACATTATATAAATATATAACACATTAATTTTACCAGCTGATAGGCCGTGGTGAACATGGGCAAAAACTTTTCATACATAGGTTAGTTTAACTATCTTAACACATTATATAACACATTAAATGTACCAGCTGATACAAGTAGGCCGTGGTGAACATATCCAAAACGTAGGAAACTTTAATAGGTTAGTTTAACTATCTTAACACATTATAATAATATATACTAATAAACACTTATGTCAGCTCAGATATAACCTTCCTTTAGCACCCTCAAAACATTGTAAATCTTAAAACAATTTTGCGAATTTGGTAAATATTTACATCAGGTTACATCTTCTATTGGGTTGGTAAATAGGTGTTCTAGGTTACACCATTTATAAAATTGGTAAATATGTACATCAGGTTACACCTTCTATAGAGTTGGTAGATATTTACCCTAGGTTACACCTTCTAGTTTAACCTAATCTGTCCACGTTGTAATTGGTGGACGAGCAAAAGTAGTAACTTTTCATACATTATAATAGGTTAGGTTGGTGATAGGTTTTTTTAAGTATGGTATATGATACAAATAGGCTGTGGTGAACATAGGCAAAAGTAGGAAAACTTATAGGTTAGGTTAACACAAGCACATTAAATTTGGACACTACTATTTGTTGTCAGAGTAACCTAGAGGTACGACTCAGAACCCATACCGTAAGACGTACGCGAGTTTTTCGCGGTCGCGAAAAACTCGGTAAGTCTTACGGTAAGGGGTTCGTGTACGAACTTCTACGGAATGTTCTGGCGTTCGCGGCTTATATACCGCGTTAAATATCCGACTTGTAATACTATGCACGATAGCTCAGTCGGTAGCGTGTCCGCCTTCAAATCCGAACTTCACAGGTTCGAATCCCACAGGTATTGAAAAAGTTAAGTGTATGACGTCATGCGTGTATGGCGTCTTGTGTGTGTCTCGACAACAATACGTCACAGGTGGGGGGACCAATGGGGGAAGGGGCCTACAGGGAAGGGGTGGGAGGGGTGGGAGGGGCCTACAGGGGAGGGGGCTACAGGGGAAGGGGTGGGAGGGGCCTACAGGGGAGGGGCAAAGGGGGAGGGGCAAAGGGGGAGGGGCAAAGGGGAGGGGCAAAGGGGGAGGGGCAAAGAGGAGGGGCAAAGGGGGAGGGGTGAAGGGGGAGGGGCCAAGGGGAGGGGGAGGGGTGGGGGTACCCCCACCATTTTTGTGCCAAACTGGCGCACACTCTACTAACGCTCTGTATTGGATCATTAATTTTCACATTTTAACAAAGAAGGTTTGTAAAAAGATTTGGCTCCATTGTATTAAGTGTATATTTGTATTTATATTTTGATTGTACCTTGCAACATACATTGTCTACATTCACCTCGCTAATTTAAGTCTTTTTTTTTTACATGGCTCAAAATAACCTTGAAGATTATACTGATTATTTAAAAGGACTCTGGCACCAAAATAGAGGTTTTTATGGTTATGATTCTGTCATAACTAAAAGGTGATAATATGTGACGTCCTGGATTCTATAGGCACATTAATAATGGGTGTATTCACAATAAAAATTATAAACTATGAAAATTCCTTCTTAAAAGAACTGTGAACATTGGTGTGACAATCATGAGGTACTTTGTCTAGTAGTGAATTAGATCCTCTCATTGATCTCTCCTAACGAGTTCCTTTCCTTTCTTAAACAACTTATTCTCTTCTAACGCTAATAGTAAATTCAAAAGCTAGGGGTCTTTTTTTATGTTCCCAAGTTTTGAGATTGGTTTCTAAGATATAATAGATGGTGTAGATACTAACGTTTATATATAAAACGTAAAGTACTCAACTTTATATAAGTTATGACCTAGTTTCGGGTCATTCGGTTTTTAAAAAAGTTTTCTTTTCTTTTAAAACCGTTCTTTATTTATTAAAATACAATAATATTCACTTATTATAAAATAACAAATAATGTTTAACGTGATACAGTAATATTCATTTATTGTACACGGAGACAAGTTACTAGCTCGGAGTCAACTATGATTCTAAGTGCACAAAGGCTAACTACTTCTATTTATAACCTATGCTTACTTGCTAACACATACAATAATTATTACTGACTAAGGGATGCTCCTGGACATAACTCCTCCATCCCTAAACAGAACTTCAGGGGTTGATTGATTTACAACTGAAGTTACAACAGGTTTTCTCATATATTTGTAAGCTATGTATAACACTACTATGACAATCAAACTATACAAGGTTATAGTCCAGATACTAATATTTGTTGTTATCTGAAATTTCTTATTTAATTTTGAAATATTATTCAATTCTATTTTATCCAAATGAATTTGTTGCAATTTAATAGAAAGCTCTGGTTCTTGATTTGGTTGTAGCTTAAGATCAATAGAATCTATTAATTGAGGAGATCCTGTCTTAACTCTAGTTACATGTTCTAGTATCCTATTATTATATTCAATAACATCCTTATTATTTAAATTCACTAAATATATTCCTTGTAACATTATTTCAATTGTCTCCTTAGGATTACTTATTTTTAAGGTTTCAGGATTAAGGAAAAGCATTAGGTACTGGTTAAGTTCTGGGATCCAATTAACAAAGTTTTCATTAATTTCTAAATTCAAATAATTACACTCACTTGGTCTTCCATAGTTAATCACTGATTGTTCACAGGTAAAGTTTTGAAAAGTCACTTGAGAGAATGAACATATGTGGGTTTCGTGAATGCTACTGATACACTGATCCTTAAGACCTAATATTATGTTATTTGACATTGTCTTATAAACTAACATATATTGAACTTTAGTTATCATAGTTATATAAGTAGATTTGTATATCGTAGGTACAGAATTCAATTTGTACAATCTATATTCCATTGGGTCAACAATAGGTAAATTAACAAAGTATACAATTTCCTTAGAGCTAATTTTACAGTTAACCTCTAACAGTTTCTCAATTTCCCACATGTTTTCTAATTTTACTTCAATAGGTAATTTATTCTCATAATGATTTGTTATCTTACTGATAGCCTCATACAATTCTTGCGTTGAAATCACGCTTGGGTGTAAAGTACCTAACTTACAAAATGTTAATGAGGTTTCAATATCTTTCATTAATTGTAACATGATGTCATATACAATATTTAACTGATTTAGGATATTTCTGAAATGTTCAATTTTTATATAATCACTGACTTTTTCATTTACAACTAATAATTTATTTTGTAGCTCATCAAAGTTATTTCCAATTATTCCAATAGTTTTATTAAATTCTTCAATGATATTTACACTAATTGAATACTGTGATTCAAATTGATCTAACATATTACTTTGATTATTTTGCAATTCATTCAATATTTTTTCATATTTTTCTCCATCATAGGAGTCTAAATTTCCTGTAATAAATTTTACAACGGATCCTAACCCATTAATAAGTCCTCTTTTATTTCTACCCTTTTTAAATAAAATTATCTCCATTTTTTCTTTTAATGTATCTCTAGTATGGTTAACATATTTTATATAATTAATCATGTCTCTTACCTTATTACCATTATCAGTTACTGAGTCTATTTTGTTGTATGCACTTTCATAGGCACTTGAATTACAATTTTTACAATGTTCATAAAAATAATCTATTACATTATTATAATACTTATCAATGTTATCTACCTGTACAAAGAAACTTTCTATATTATAATTATGGACAAATGTGTGATATGATGTTTTTAATCGAGCTTTACCTAGGTCGATCGGGATCACTCCTATGTTTTTCGAAATGTTTCTTATTTCGTAAGATCCAACTGCTGCTACACTGTAGAGTGCGACGTACCTGGAACAGGAGAATCATTATCAGGTTTTCTTGTTTTAATTTTCCGCGGTCTCTTGACGTTGGATAAGTGAATCTTTTCCTTTGTATTATGATGCCGTTTTTTGATTTTTACTGTCTTCCTTGCAGGATTAATTGATGAAATTTCTTCCTTGTTATATCGATTTTTTGTCTTACTCTGCTTTTGCACAGTTTTTACGTAAACTTCTTCTGGAATTTCTGGAAGTTTTTCTCGAGTTTGGTTCCTCTTCTGTAAAATATTTCCTTTTGTTTTCAAATTTATTTCCCTAATATGTTCATATAATTTCTTTGTTTTTTCCTTATGGGAATCCATATAATCACTCATAATTTTACTTTCCAAATTTATGTCTAAAATTGAGTTCGTATTTATGTGTCCAAATAATACTTCAACCGGTGTTAGTTTTGTTACCGAATGAATGGAATTATTATAGGCAATTACAGCGTATTTAACCTTTTTTGTAATTGTCTCATTTTTAAATTCTGGTTGATTATTCATAAGCCTAATGTGTTCTATTATTGTGGAATGTACCCTTTCGCATAATCCATTGGATTGCGGATGTTGTGTACTTATGTAATGAATTTTGATTTTATGTAATTCCATTAGTTCTTGGATTACCTTGTTATTAAATTCCGTTCCGTTATCGGAAATGATAATACTCGGCACACCAAAGTTGCTAAAGTGCTCAATGAGCTTATTGCTTATCTCTATTGCGTGTTGGCTTACAATTCTGTACATCTGTAGGTGTCTAGAGAACGTGTCTATCACAGTAATAAACTTAGCCTTATCAAATGTCACAGTATCAATTGATATCACTTCTAGCGGCTTGCTAGACGTGGGGGTTTCTGATAATTCAAGATTCAGCGGAACTCTATCATACTTTGATACTAAGCAAACTTCACAGGTGTTGATGAAATCTCGAATGCTAGTCTTTATACTAGGCCAATAATATTTTCGTTTAATTTGGTTATAAGTTTCCATAATACCTCTATGATTGGTTTTACTTACATGGTAATTGTTTATTATTTCTAAGACTTCCTGCGGGTCAGTTACATCTAATAATTTTATATTATTTTTAACCAAACATAACTGTGAACTTTTAAAATTTCTTGAAATACATGGTGCAAAACGTTCATAAAAATCATCCTTAAAGTATAAATTATATTTAACATTTGGAACTAAATATTCCTTAACAAAATAATTATGTCTTGTTCAAAGTTGTTTTCTGAGATTTCAACTAATAATCTCATTTTCGACAAACCAAATAATTTCTGTATTACTACCCTTTTTGGCTGGTATTTTACTAATGAAAATATAACTTGATTTTTCCCAAAGTTAACGGGTTCTTCGGATATGGGAATTTCCACTTCAGTGTTTCCTTCATAGTTGGAATGAATGGTTTGGTTTGTGTCCTCACTATCGTCTAAGTTAACAATTATTGACTCATTGTCATCTAATTCCGGGAAATATAATTTAGTCGAGTCCTTAATAATTCTTCTTAAGTCATTATCGGGTTCTATGTTATCAGCAGATTTTTTCTGTGTAATATTTAGTTGTATTCTAGAGAGTCCATCGGCATTTTGATTAGTTTTACCTCTTTTATACTTTATCACATAATCAAATTCTTCAAGTTTGAGACGCCATCTTAATAATTTTGAATTTGGTTCTTTTATTGAAAATAACCATTGTAAAGGTTTGTGGTCGGTGTAAATTGTAAATTTCTTTCCAAATAAATAAGGCCTAAAATATTTAGTTGCCCATACTATTGCTAATAACTCACGTTCTATCACGGAAAGGTTGACTTCGCTGTTGTTCAAGGTTCTACTTGCGTAGGCTATCGGCAAATCGGCTCCCTTTGTTTCTTGGCTCAAGATAGCTCCGATAGCGAAATTACTTGCGTCTGTTGTCAATATAAAATCCTTTTCAAAATCCGGGTATTGCAATATGGGTTCATTGCACAAAATATTCTTACATGTTTCAAAACAATCAAGATAATCTTGGTTTTCTATATCTATTTTAACATTCTTTTTTAAACAATTAGTTAGTGGTTTCGTAATTTTTGCGAAATCTTTTATAAACTTTCTATAATATCCTACTAAGCCTAAAAATCCTTTTATTTGTTTTGTAGTTTTTGGTATTGGATAATTTTTGATTACTCTTATTTTCTCAGGGTTTGGCTTAACTCCTTCTGACGTCACCACATGTCCTAAGTAAGCTACCTCTTTACGTAAAAATTCGGTTTTGTCCAATTGTATCTTGAAATTTGCTTTTCGTAATCTGTCGAAAACTGCTCTTAATCTATCTATGTGTTTTTGTAAGCTAGTTGAATATATAATAATATCATCTAGGTATACTAAGCACAATTCATTTTGTAGTCCCCTCAAGATATTGTTCATTACCCGTTGAAATGTGGGTGGTGAATTTTTTAAACCCATTGGCATCCTTAAAAATTCATAATGTCCGGTTTCGGTAGAAAAAGCTGTTTTTGATATACTATCCGGATCCATTTCCACCTGGTGAAAACCAGTAGCTAAATCTAGGGTCGTAAAGTATTGTGATCTTCCTAGTTTATCTAGAATGTCCGTAATATTTGGCAAGGGAAATCTGTCATCAATAGTTTTTGCATTTAATCCTCTAAAGTGAATCACTAACCGAAATTTTCGTTTTCCTGAGGCATCAGGTTTTTTTGGGACTATCCAAACTGGACTATTCCATGGGGATTTAGATGGTTGTATTATTTTTTGATTTAACATGTCCTGAATTTGATTATTAATTTCTTTCTTAAAGATTTCTGGATACCTATAATTTCTAGTGTAAATTGGAATTTCGTCTGTTGTTCTAATTACATGTTTTATTTGATCCGTGAAAGTTAAATTATTTCCTTCAATATGAAAAATATCTTGATATTCTAATATTAAATTTGTAATTGCGGTTTTTTCTTCTGAATTCATATGATTGGTCCTAACCTTACTAAAATTGAATTTATTATTTTTCTTACAGTTTATGTAATTATAATTTATTGAACATGGGTTTTTCTTGTAATTACTAGTTATTTCGAAGTTTTCCAACGGTTCAATTTCTATCGGTTTTGATGCAAATTCCACGTCTTCCATTGAATTATTTATTATGGGACATAGTGCTTCGCCATCTTTTACAGTTACAATACATTGTGGTATTTCCAGTTCATTAAAATATTTATGGGATATTATTCCCTGCCCATTCCGCATATGTTTTACTTTAAATTTAACTATCTGTTTGTTTCGAGCACATATTGTATAGCTATCAATCTTCTGCTTAATTAGTTTGCTGTTATTATTATTATCACTAAAATTAGTTTTTTGTTTGTCCTCCAATTCTTCCGTGTTAAAATATAAAATTTGAATTTGTTTATCCAAAGTCCATAGTTTATTTTTAATAAAATCCAATTTTAACTTTAAGTCTTTCAGATTATCTAAACCTAATAATAAATCAAAGTCTTTGTGAAAATCAAAAAGATAAAATTTTGTTTTCCTTTTTCCTAATAGCGGTAATTCACAACTATATTTTTCCTTAGACACGCCATGTGCTGTTGACACTTCAAAAGGTTCTAATTTTAATGTATTTTTATATAATTCCGTTGCTAATTGTTTTTTTATAAATGATTTAGTGCTCCCGGTGTCGATCAAGATTTTAAAATTGGTTGCTGGGTCAAGAAAATATGGTAGTTCATTATTTTCAACTCGGATGTTCATTATCCTAAATTTATTGGTAAACTGGCATTCTCTAAAAAATAATCTTCGTCTTCTTCCGGACTATTTAATTGAAACGTTTTAGATTCTTCTTGAAAGTTATCAAGGATTTCCGAATCGCATTCTTGTCCGTAATTTCCTTCATTTAAATCGAATTCGTTAAAATTTCCATCATTTATTTCCTCCGTTGGTTTTCCCGTAAATTGAAACATTTTTGGATTTCTCATTGCATTAGTGGTCTGTTTTGTTGAGATACTCATTGGGGTTGGTTTATATTGTTGATTTGGGTTGACATTTGTTTTTTGTTAAAATTGAGGTCTCTGTGAAAATGGTTGGTACTGTTTATTGAAGTATGGATTTTGATTTTGATTTTGGTTTTGGTTTTGGTTTTGGTTTTGGTTTTGGTTTTGATAAACTGGTGGTTTTGATTGATAGAATTTATTTTGAATAGGTTTTTGTACTTGTATCGGCCTACTAATTTGTGGTTTATTATTCTGAAATAATTTATTATTTTTAAACTGAAAATCGTTTGTCAGCATGTTTAACGCTTCCTCCAAATCCTTCGGATTTTTCGTTCGCATCAGGGAACCTAAGGGTTCTTGTAATCCTTTTAATAAAACTCTTAACGCTAATTTCTGTACGTATGTACATAACACATCACTAGCAACGGGTTCCTTATTTTTAAAGAAAGCTATTTGCAAATTTAGCATTTTCTGAATTTTCTCGTAAAATTTAAACGGAGATTCATTAAATTCTTGTTTTAATTCTGCCATTTCCAAGTTTAAGGTGAAACAATCCCTTGTATCTAAGTAAGTGTTTAACAGGGTTTTTCTAACATCTATCCAAGCATACGTATTAGAACTTACAACTACATCTAGAGCTTGCCCTTTTATCTTAGCCAAAATTGATGAATATAAATATTCATTTTGAAAATCTTCTGGATTTTCTTGTACATAAAATTTTGAAACAACTTTATCACAAATTGAAATAAATCTACTCAACATGGTCAGTTCGCCATTGTATTCAGGAATCATGTCCAGATATTCTTTTTTCAAAGTTGGGGTTGCCATTTTAATTTATTATTAATTTCCTTATTAAATTGAATTAAAATAAATGAAATTATTTTTCTATCAAGGGAATTTTACTTATTATTAATATTTAATTAGCTAACATAAAATATAATAATTTTCTAAATTATTAAACACAATTATTCCTACAATCTAATATTTTCTTACGCTAAATTCACTTAATTTCAATAAAATTGGATTACTTTTAATTATTTTTTTTATTAATATTGACTTTTCTTAATTCTCTACTTACAGAATCCACCATATGTTCATTCTGGGGACCTGGGACAGAATTTCTCGAAGAAGTCTTCTTTTTCTTTCTTCTTTCTTCTCTCTTCTTTCTTCTTTCTTCTTTCTTCTCTCTTCTTTCTTCTTTCTTCTCTCTTCTTTCTTCTTTTTGGCGAGATGCCCTCTTGGAGATCCTCGGTCTCGTATCCGTCGATTCCGGAAGATGTCCGCTCCTTGGTTAACGATTAAGATCGAAAGTTCTTATGTTCGCTAAAAACTCCAAAATTTGTTTTCAAACGTCTTCGAAAAGAGTCCTACCGACTGCGCCAGTTATGACCTAGTTTCGGGTCATTCGGTTTTAAAAAAAGTTTTCTTTTCTTTTAAAACCGTTCTTTATTTATTAAAATACAATAATATTCACTTATTATAAAATAACAAATAATGTTTAACGTGATACAGTAATATTCATTTATTGTACACGGAGACAAGTTACTAGCTCGGAGTCAACTATGATTCTAAGTGCACAAAGGCTAACTACTTCTATTTATAACCTATGCTTACTTGCTAACACATACAATAATTATTACTGACTAAGGGATGCTCCTGGACATAACTTATATGAATAGGTTTTTCTATTTTATGGGATATAAAATTTACATTTCAATAATAAATTCAAAATCTATTCCCAATAATTCTTTCTCTCTATAATACGAGATAAAATCAAACAAGGCATCTTTGATTTAAAGCAAGAAAGAACAATTTATCAACAACACAGTTTCACCACTTTACGTCACAGACATACTTTCGTAATTGATCGTATCCTCCCCCCCACCCTCTTGGAGGACAAAGTTAAATCTTCCCATTTTTTGCACTTGTAACACATTTCAAAGTTTCATACAACTACGTGACTTCACAAAAGCTTCATTTTGTCAATAAACTAAACTTTATAAATAAAACACACAAACAACTATAATTACTAAAACAAACAATACATTCAATTATATTTGTAATTCTATGGAATTATTTTTTTAAACTCTAAATATACAGTATAAGGGTTTCCCATACTAACTTTCCTACTGGCTGTGGTGAATTTAAAAGTAGCTTATAAAATAAAACACAGTGTAAAAGTTATGTAAGTAACGATAAATGTCCACGAGATAGACCAAATTCACATATGGTTTGTAACATTGATTAAAATGTTTAAAAACTGAAAAACTCTCTGCGATCATCCACTTATAAAACAAAACTGTAGAAAAGACCATACTATAAACACCCTTAGCCCTGGATGCGTTATGTTTGCTTGGGGTTAAACTAACTAGCCAATACCAAGATTAGGGTTATAATGCCTTTACTTTCTTATTCCTTACCAAACGAAATACTACTCGAAGAAACCAGGTGATTATCATGGAGTAAAAGAAATCCCTTAACAACTTTTAATTATTAAAATTAACTACACACGACTCTAATTCCCTACCAACGCCACTGTATTAACAGTGTGAGATAAACATGCAAATAGTTACAATTACAGCTATAGGACATCTCCACAATGAGCGAGGTCTGCTGGTAACATAACCACAACTTATATTTTAACCATTACAATGGAAGGCGACTATGAGAGAGATATTGGGTCAACAATCTACTGTGGGACCAAATTAACCCTAAAACGTGAGGACACGCAATAAACTAATTTACAAAAAGAACTGAACAAAATATAATTAATTGTTAAGATTATAAAACACTCTCTATGGCTGGTATAGTTCTTTGTTATCATGTGATGAATGCCAGACTTGTATCAACATGTTTCATACTCTCTCATTGTTATCACTAGAGATATGTGTCCTGTCTTGGCGTGAAAATACAACTCCTTATTAAAATTAGTTTCATAGCTTTAATCAAATATATTTATGGTTTAGTTCCTCATAGTCACATAATATAGAGAATGTCTTGGTGAATGGGAAAACATTTATGTATGTTTTTCGTTTAAATGTTTCATTTTTGGTAAGAAAAGGATTTGGGAATATACAAAAATACTGAGATATAAAAAATTGAAGAAGATGATATTAAAACAAATTATATATTTAGCTTGACTCGTGAGATGGTGAGATAGAATAAATCATGAACACAAATTCTCATGAATAGTAATTTTATCAATTCAAAAGCGTTTCAATGACAAAGTCGTCATCTTCAGTAATGCACGAGCTATGGACTAAACTACAACTTATCACGTACTGTGAAAAACGCAGTATTTGCACCGTTTTGGTAGGTTTTCAAAAATGACCCCCATTTAGACGGTAGCATGAGAGAAACTATAAAAATTTAAACACCAACAACCTGATAAGGGGGGCGCCATCATGGTACTTACTCAACCTATCATACAAGCAGATAATCTAAATGTTCAAAAGTTGTATACCTGGGGTTTGTAGGAACAGTAAAATTGCTTCGTTGGATCAAATAGTCTTGCCTAATAACGTTAGTTTGTTAAAAGTAGTTGTGACACAGTATTTCAAAACCTCGTAATTGTGTATATCACTACACTCGCCTAGGCTATAGCGAGTATCGAAGATCTGTATACTTATATTAATAACTCTCCACTCGCACGTGAAGGTGTCCCCCTACTGGGATTCCAAACTGTACACATCTAAAGAAATCTCCACTCGGTATATGTAACATTTTCTTGGAGCTTCGATGTTCAAAGTTACATATTTTAACATAACTTTGCTATTTGTCTTCATAGAAATGTGACATTCACAATTGAAATCTGCAATTTTTATCTGAATAAGTGTGTTATAGTTGAATAACATACCAGATAGGAACAAAAACTATTTAAAATTGCCTCCATTTTGAAATTTTCAATTCCATTATTTAACTTTTCAATAGGTTCCTTTATGAGTAGGCCTACACAATAGTCTCCAATAAAAAAAGTCATGTTTCTATCTTGGGTTTTATCGCTACTATCGTGCTTACGTACATAAACGGACGCCATGTCTAAAAGTTAAAATTAGTCAAAAAAACACAAGTCAACATTTTTCGTAATTCGAAAACTAACCTAATTTTTGTAGACTGGGTAATAAAATCCAAAAACAATAAATTAAAATTTCTGTTAAAAAACTATTAAATGATTCATTACAATTGGTTAATATGATAATACACTTGTAAAAGTAGTTAAATTTTAGTTTGTACAGTTTAACATAAACAGGAAGGCAAGATGTCAACAAAAGACTTTGTAATGTGTTTTCTTAAAATATCCAACTCGACTCAAAGTTTCTGTTTGCCTTACTATACATCTCGTTCCAATTGTCCATACATGATTCGAGTTACAAATATTGCACTTAAACAAACGTTTAATTAAACACAAAGTTTGGTTTCCATGCTTGATAAAGTTTCGATATTAGTGCATTACAGCATCAGGTCTACCTCGACATCCAGCGGTAGAAAAGGACCAAATAAGTAAAGGGAAAAAAACAGCTGCGGGTTGAGTTACAGTTATTATTATAAAACTACAGGAATCCATACAGGAGCATATTGCAGGACCTTCGTTATCAGAATACGATATGTGACTGTTAAATAACGAGACTGATACAATAATACTTACCTTTATTTATATGTAGCATAATTATAATGGCTCTCTGAGTGACAAACCAGAGGGAACCCAGCTGAATCTACGCTTTTTTTCATATAATAGTAGATTTGGTCCTTCTCTCTCATTTTTTTTATTAGGACTATATTGACCAACTCTTGTTCTCTTCTGATCCTGACGTTATTAAAGTATTTGAGGGCTAATGGTATTTTACATTCTTTTCATCAACTTTTATAAGTCTATGATAACGAGAGGTCTTTTGCCATTAAAAAACAAGAAGAAGAAAAGAGACGTCTATGTCCTCTCCTCTAATAAAGTCTTCGCACGCACTTTGCAATGTTATTGTTCACTGTTCAAAGGCGTAAAATAGACAAGATGATATCCCAAATATTACTTGTCATGATATTCTTTACCGAACGTTATTCTTTATATTTCTTCGGTCTCGGGGATGACGAATGCCGACATTTCATGGAATGTTCCTTCTTCTCGTAATCTGATTATGAAATCCAGGTTTCTCCTCCCGTAATTGTGATTAAACAAAAATGTTTCTGCTTGGGTCTCTCGGTTAACATCTTTCACACAATTTTCCGGTCAAAACTTCAAACCACAGGTTGTGAAACATTAGAAAACATTATAGACCTCTCATTACCTTTCATTTATGTCTGGCTGATACTAAAACTCTATCTACCATATACTTATGTCTTATAACCTCACAATAGCATGTATTTAAAATACCATCTTTACTAACTACCGGATATATCTAAGGTAATTGCCGCAAAAGCCAAAACTGTGTATAAATTACAGAAGATTTAGGAAAGGAAAATAAGAACAAAATGAAGAAGATACAACATTAATTTGATGAAATATCTCTTTGGAATGAATAAAACAACAATGACTCACCAAGAGATTATTAATAGAATCTTTAAGGAAAATATCAGAAATTTAAAAAAAGAATGTAGATGTATAATTTACTCAGAAGTGGAGGAAAAAAGAGTATCTATTGTTTAAACCTCTAACCGATCCCTTCGACAATATAATTATTTTTAAATTAGTTGTGGGTGTAACTAATTACAAAATAAGAAATTAAGAATAATTGGTAACGAAAGAAATATGTGGAATTTTTACATGTATATTACGGGGAAATGTTCCAAATATAAACTTTGGTTTAACATGAACATGATTTAAAATCTAAATTCTCCCCTTTATTCGAAAGGAGGGAACGTTATAACAGATATAAAAGCGATATTGTAAAATACAAGACACCAGTATTTATAATTGATAAAGTGGAATTAGCTGATGTTAGATTTAATGTTTTAATGGAAGATTTACAAAACCATCTCCAAAGCATTGAAAAGGATCATTTTTACCTTTAAATATTACACAGGATTTTACGATAATTTTTAATAAGAGAGAAAATGAAGACGATTTCATTAGAACTTTAAATTTTAATTACAATTCTGAGAGTATGGAAGATACAAAAGGCATAGCTATGAAACATGGGTTTAACATATTCTAATGGATATAATTTTCCACTCGTTTTATGGTAAATTTGTAGTTTTTAGAGACAAAAAGAGAAGGAAATCTACAGAGACAATATTATTAAAATACAAAAAGAAAGAATATCCTCATATAATTTAATAAATTAAAAGTCGCAATTACTGTCCAAGGACGACTGTCATAACACATGTTTGCTATCGTACAACAATGTCTACATGAGATTCTCCTATCTTAAATCTTTTTCTGTTTCCTTTATATCTCTTATGTAACTCTTTTTTCCTATCTGCGTATAAAGAATTTATTACATTCGTCACTTATTAATTTGTATAGAAAAGTTTTTGTTCCATTTTCCATAAATAAATATCAACAGAATTTTTCACTTCACTGGCCTAGATCAACGATTGATTTAATATTGTTATCAGACGTGGTAAAGTTACGATGAAATGAAGTCTTTTAAAGCGAATGCTAAAAGAAAATAAGATATAGCGTTATCTTGCAGGTTGTCACTTGGGGGAACAATTAGACTGGCTGGTTTTGACGTGAAGCACTACTATTGTAACGAATTGTTTTTCATAAATTAAACCCTAACTTGTATATAAAATATATTCTCCTATATACTTTAATAAAAACCAACAAACTAGTTTCCTCTTCACTCGACAAGATCACAGATGGATTTCCTATTGTTAACAGACTTGGAAAAGTTAATATGAAGTTATGTCTTTGATGAAAAAAATGCTGACGACAAAATGGAATATATATATATATATTTTATATATAAATAGAGAGAGAGATATAAATAGAGAGAGAGAGGGAGTGAGAGAGAGAGAGAGAGAGAGAGAGAGAGAGAGAGAGAGAGAGAGAGAGAGAGAGAGAGAGAGAGAGAGAGAGAGAGAAATATAGTGTTCGGCAAATTTAACGAGAATCATTGCAGAAAATTTTAGTAAAATCTTATTGCAAGTTTCGCTAATTTATATTTGGAGCATGTATTTGGTTTTATTTATGGAAGTATTGAGACACATAATAACATAATTTCATATGCTAAATTTTGTAATCATGTGTTATTTGCTTTGATGTAGTTGGAAAATTATGTAATTTTACTTTATTAAATATATGAAAAAATATAGGAAGTACTGTAAAGGGTTATCATCAATGCACTCCGAGTAAGAAAATATACATTTCCTTCAGCTACTTAAGAATGTTACTTTACACGCTCTAATAATAGAATTCATAGCAGCTTAATGCGTCGCTTTCGATGCAAAACCGTGTCTTTTGTGCTCTAGCGCACTAAGTAATTTCATTTGAATAACAAATGATGGTCAATGTAGCTACATCTTTGTTTTTCTATCAGCTGTCCCAATGTTTACAAGAATGCATTATTAACTACTCTCGTTATAAGAACTCATAACTAAGAACAGTAAAAACTGTACATTTAATTTAAAAGTTGTAAAGAATTGTACATTCATCAAAGTATAGTACCCTACTTCAAAAACTATTTGTTAATAAAGCTCTTTAATATTTAATCTAAAAGATTATGTATAATTTGAGCAAGAGTGCTTTTGTTGCTTTTCTTAACTTTTATCTCGAGCAACAAAGGGACATTTTGCGGTCTTAAAACACAATGAATTATTTCTAAGTCAATTATAAATTACCATAAATCAATGAAAATGATTTGTCATATAGTTTTATATCATATAATAAATCTTTACATTTCTCTCACATTTCATTGGAATAATATTGTACGAATTTACAACAATAAAATGACCATGTGAGTAAGATATTTAGTTCTTACCGTTTAGTTTTTTAATCAACCTCACTATACTTGAATTTATTGTCTAAGTAATTAGCAACCCAGGTTTCCTTTCCTAACCTACAATAAAGTGCAGTTTAAGCCTTAAACCACTAGATGCGACCCACACCCATAGTGGCAATTTTATTTAACTTACTAAATAATTAGACAAAATATTATAATGGTGAACAAATTAATGATGAGATTTTTTCTTTGTGTTCTTTTCAAATCCTGGGTTCAATTTTCAGAATCAGTTTATGTGTATTAGTTGAAACTATATACACCTGTGAGTTGTTAGGCTATTTAGTTATTTATTTTATATACACAAATAACTCACACTTAACACATTAAAATAAATTATTAAATCACGATTTATCAAAAATGTAGAAAGACTTAGGTTGAATGTTACTATAAAAAATTTCACTAGATTGGCAATTAAAATGTTTTCATGGTCATGTTTCCAAATGTAAAAATTATTTACAAAAACTTTTAAAATGTTTATAAATAAAATGTTGACAAAATTTTAAAACAATTGTTATTAGGGTAATTTCACAAAATTGGCTTTAACAATTTGTTGTCTAAGTAAGTAGCAACCCAGGTTTCTTTTCCTAACCTACAATAAAGTGTAGTTTAAGCTTTAAACCTCTAGATACGACACCACATACATGTTCACCATTCTACTGTGGCGAATATTCCCTTCTATTTACCGACATTGTGGTTACAGATAATCCGATTAAAGTAGATGGGAATGATCGGCTTTACAAGATATTTTTTAATAGTGGTTTGAAACTTATGGTTTATGAGCATCGTTAACTGTTTTCTATGGTCATTGGATGTCTGCCACATTTACTGTTATTGTTATATTTTAATGTGTTTTACTAATTGTTGTTCCTCTTCTAAATTAAATTGTTATCTTTAATAACAATTTTTGTGTTTTGTTCATCACTTTGATGTTTTAAATTGATCTCTAATATGAACATAAATACTTAAATAGGATTTCTGGTAAACACCTTTTATATTATTTTTTTCAAAGACGACAAACCTTTCATACAACGTTGTGAAACAACATTCTATCTTTCTTAATTACGCATGAGTAAGTAACCTTTAGACTTCATCAAATGTTGATAGAATTGGGTTCAAGATATTGACATAAACGTGAGATCCAAAACTACATAGCATATATTTTGAATTAAGCACACTTGTGGAAACTAAAATCACCAAATGAAATGAAATATATAGTTTATCCTAAAAATATCTGCAGTAAGGCGACGCGACTTTTCACTGCTTAAGATAACATTAGTTTTTTGTTTTTTTATGTTTAAAGGCAAAAAACCTCTGGGTCATCATTAGCATCAGAAAAAGAGACTAACAACATAAAATGAAGACATTAGCCCTCGAATACTCTAGTATCAGTTGATAGGAAAATGAAAGAGATTGGTAAATAAGGTGGCGCGACGTTTCAGTGATTAAGACATCATTAATTTTTATTTCTTTTTCTTTTTATGCTTAAAGGCACTTATCCGTCAAACACTCTAATAGCGTCAGCAGCGGAAGAAACAAGAGTTGGTCAAGAGAGACCTGATAGGAAAAATGAAAGAGAGAGATATGATACAAGACTACATGAAATAATTTGAAGATCCAGCTAGGATTACCTCGGAATTGCCGCCACGCCCTTACTTATATAGATGAGTTTCTGAAAGAAAGCACAATGTAAAAACAGCGTAGTTGAATTTAAAAAAAATTATTTTAGCGTTTTGTAAAAATTTACTATACAGAGTGAGGCAGACCACCCGTGCAGTATTTATAGCTGTATTACTAACTTACTTTAACTTTTTTTCTTTCTCATTTCCCCCTAATTTTGCTTCACAATAAATAAAATCATCCAATAAAATTATTTTCTATTTTGAAAAATGCCCTAAAAGAGCCCAATTTGGGGGGTTGGGGTGCTTTTTCAGGAATTTTTAAATGTAAACATGGGTTGTGTAATACATAAGTTTAAAGGTCTAATTACCCTGAACATTTTGGCGCAAACAAAAGTTAATTATCAATAACCGTATGTACAGGGTGTAACAAAAGGTTTTGAAATAGGACTTTAATATAAAGTTCCGTGTTACATACCTACAATACGGAAGAGCACCAGATTTTTTTTCCAAGCTTATTATTGAGCTATTCAATAAGGAAACGTGTGGTAGGGGCATTTATCACTGGATTTTGTAAATTTTAAAAATGCTTAAACTTAAAGAATACAAAAAAAGCTTAAGACTCAAAATTCTTAAATAGCAACTTATAAAAAAATTTATATCAAATAAAAGGTCTTTTCAAAACGAACATTTTTTGTATTTGATCTTTCTTTCTATCCCTTACTATTTGAAAATAGCAGCCGAAAAACTTAATTATGTATGTCAGTTCACAAAATATAACAAACTATTTTTAAATAATATTAAATCAAACATTTTCCTACAGTGTTTAATTAGCATCATAGCTCTGAATGCCATCTGAACTAGCCATAAAGTGAAGTAGCCTTTCTAGTGAAAGGTAAGATTATGGCTAGTTCAGAGGACATTCAGAGCTATGAAGCTAATTAAATATTGTAGGAAAATGTTTGATTTAATATCATTTAAAAATAATTTGTTACATTTTGTGAACTGACATACGTAATTAAGTTTTTCGGCTGTCATTTTAAAATAGTAAGAGATAGAAAAAAAGATCAAATACAAAAAATGTTCGTTTTGAAATTGTATTGATAATCAAGGGGACTTACCCAGTAGGGTAAACAGATCCACAAATGTATAGAATGAGTCCTGTTACGTTTATCATCGCTTATTAGCTTGTTTGACCTCCCTCAGATTTTTATTGTACTTAACCACACCATTTTACTTTGTAAATAAAGCAGTTTAAATGAAGATATCATATCCATGTCATACGCCACTTCTATTGTCTGTCTTTGATAAATAAAATCGCTTTTAACCATCAACTTTATCAATTTACATCATATACTCCCTCTGATAACAAAAAGTCGTCTTAAACAATAATTGATGTTGTGATTCTTAAACAATCCACAAAATTTGTTTATATTATGAGATGAAAATTATAAAATCATAGCTACGAAAAGATTTGAGTGAAGATGTTTAATATCTTTCACTTTTCTTTCACCAAGGTAATGATACTATAATTTTAGGTGCAAGATAAGTGGCAAAAATAAATGTATATATTGTGCATCGCGTAAATGGAATTGCTTATAAACTTCTTGATCAATCAAGATGCTATGAGTATATTTACGAAGCTTCTTCTCGGTTTTAACAAAAATGTTGACATTAAATATTTCAGATATCTCTAGAAATCAGTAATGACTAATCAAATAATGTCATTACAGTTTGATAAATTGCAGAAATTGAGTTAACAGTTTAAGTAAAGCTTCAACTAAGGTATCCTCAGTTCTAATAACATTTACTTACACAGAGGAGTTTACAATATCAACACAAGTTTACCAATTACCAGTCATTTTGTTACTTTATTACTTACCCAGTATACTTAGTGTAGAGTGAGGTTAATAATCGAATAGAGTTTTGACTTCGGTTTTCTTAACTAGCTTTAAATTTCATGGCTTTAGGAAAAAAAAAATAACAAAGTGATTTTCTACATGCCGTCCGTCCGTCGTCGCTATTGTCTGTACATAAACACGATAGAGAATACAAAAAATAGGCCTACTATAAGAACTATAATGTGCTCATAGTACCTTATTGAAATTGACGTAATCAAATTGGAAATATTAAAATTCCGGTCATTTTAAACCGTGTTTTTATCATATCTCGTGTTATCAACTTTAAAACAGTAAATTAGATACAAATTAGCTATTTTAATTCTGTGTACTACTCCCACTTCCATACTTTAACAGGGAAAAGAAAATATAACGTAAACCTTGACTTCTTAATAAAATTTCATATTTGTATCGTTATGAGATTCCACAGAACCGAGTTACTCACACAAGAACAGCGAGTGGAGGTTTTATCACAATACAGGGCCGAGACATTTAAACAAGCGAGAAGAGTGTAAACTTTTTAATACATACAAACCTACGAACCCCTTTGGCGCCTAGCGGACGTCAGGACGTCAAGAAAGGGTGTTTTAAACACACTTACGCTACTGGGAAAGAATCCTCGATCTACCAATACAATTTAACATTTCCTACTAGGCCCAAGAAACCCACCTTTGGACATTTAATAAATCCGCTTGTATAACATTATATGATGGGGAGGGGTAGGGCGTATAACAGCGTCCACCAACTTGTTCTGAAGCTTTCAAAAACAAATACAATGTTTTTACCTATGTGTTTATTACGTTTTCTATAAGCACAATGAAGGGTAAGTCTACACAGAACTAAAGAGACTTATCTTACTGTCACTGATCACTAAGCTCTAATATATGTTAAATAATCTGTAGTTTTATTTCCCCTCTTATGACGAACAAAGTTCTATACTCACATCGTAATTTAATAATATTTATCAAAATATTTTCAAACTGGTGATAAACTATCATCTTAATATTCCACAATACATATGTAAACACGTTGGAAATTCCTGAAGGAATAGGATATTAGGGAAATGGAAATTGTTACAGAAAAACGCATTGAAACTACCTGTTGAGTCTTATGTGTAACAGATTTAATATATCAACTTCCTTTGTTAAAACATACAAAATCATGGAGAATGTTTTTTTTAGTTTACTATGTGATTCTTTCTTCACATTGAAAATAATATTTTTTTAGATATCAATGCACGAGAAGAAATGAAGTCCAGGACAACTGTTTCTACCTTGTTGTTTAAAGCGGCCAAGGAAAGAAAAAGCTTTAAATAAACAACATTAGCTCTTGAATAACATCGTCAGGATCGGGAGGGAAAAAAATTAATAGAGTCCTGATAAGAAATACGAAAGAGAGGGATCTAACCCTATATTACACGAAGATAGATACTGCGGAATTTCCAGTCGTACTCACTATAAGTACAGTGAGATACAAGTATTATCAACTCTCTGTTGTATTATTTACACTTATATTAACCCATATTATTTATTAATATGATTTTAAGTTTAACCATGGGTATGAATTGTTTTATTATAAATATAATTAAAACAATTAATGTTACGTCATATGTCATTATTATTAACATGAGAAATGTATTTAAATTCATTTATTAAATTTTTTCTATCTTGATGATATTAAAATTCCTCTATATGGTTAAGGGTATAAAGCTTTGAAGAATGTCTGATTTAAATTCACTGTGGGTTTCAATGTAAGCAATTCTCGATGCTCATCTGTTTCCTGACATGATAAAACGTAAATATCTTTTACGGTTTTTTGTGTATAATGTATTTATTAATATTGCTAATACGATACAGCCTTGAAACATCTTCAGAAGGCTTAACATGATTCGTTATCAGCAATATTAATTACTTCAACTAGCAGTACTCCTATAGACTAAACAAAATGATTTATTTTACGTTTCTCAAGTGATCACGCGAGCATCTGGTGATTTGAAACGAACAGGTATTACTCTGATTCTCTAGTAATAATGTATTTTATCAGTACTAAGTAGTAAATATGAAATGAAGTTGAGATTTTTTGAAAATTTTTTTTTTTTTTCAAGTTCCATTCTGGTCGAGTTTATCTCAACGAGAAAAATACATTTCCAGAGAGATTCGAGAGAAGAAATTTCCCAAAGGTGCAATAAGGTAATGAAGTATGAAATTACATATTTCGTTGTGTGTTGAAGAAATGTGAAGAGGGAGAGAGTTTTATTTGTAGACAATAATCACGGAGATGTCATAGCACAAGTAAATGAATATAATGAAACAGAAATTGGTTGTCATCAATATTTTTTACAAAAAATTTCACAAATTTTCTCACACTACTATACTCAAAACCAAAGTAAGGTAGGGGAAGTTGTTATAATTCAAAATTACAATTTTTTTTTAAACGTTTCAAACAGTTAAAATCAAATGTAAAATTTTAATATCAAAAAATGTCTTACTGCCCTTAAAGATGTCGTTTCAGGTTTTATATATATTTTAAAAAGTTAACCGTTTTAGATCTCGTAACTATTGAGTAACCAAAATCGTGTTAAATCACAGTGAAGGTACCACATTTTGGTATCACCTTTTTTTTTTAATAGTCAGCGTTTAATGACACCCATTTTGTTTACTTATTTTGTAGAACTTGTACATCTTACCTTTTTAAAGATATATTACCGAAATATTTCAATGATATATAAATTTCATTTTATATCTTCAATTTTAATTTTTGTTTTATTGATTTTTAAATAACTAATTTGAATATCATATCTCTTTGGTCCAACGGTTCTCTTCTTTTGTGTGCAAGAGAAAAAAATATTTTTTTATAAAGATAAAGGTTTTTCAGACATTCAAAAATAACTATTTTAAACATCGGCGATTAAAAAACAATTTTTTTAACATACACAAAGCCTTGGTCCTAGTTTTTGGTGCACTTGTAAAACGAAAGATAAAAACATGGAAAAAACACATCTGAACTAAATATTTCATTTATTTTTAAAAAATAAAAAGTTTTCAGACATATATTCACTACATTTTAAAAACATTTTTACCAGCAAAATGCGGCTTGAAAGTGTCTACATTTCTTCGTGAATCGTCATGTAGTTATTTTTAATTATAGATCTGATAATTAACCAACGCTAACAAAACAGCTATAATTCCAAAAGGATTGTCAAAGAGGGATTATTTAACGTACAATCTAAGGTAACAATATATATTTATACATATATAAGTATATACATCTAGTAATTCGTAAGCTATAATATTCTATTTTTCATCGTAAATATTAAACTTACCAATAATTAATTATTCTGTGTATGAAATACTCATATTTATTTTAATATTTTTATTAACTGTTTATTGTTTATTATTTTTCACAGGAGTACTACTGAATAAATATATAATATAGATTTTAATCTAAGCTTTATAATTTCTATATTGTATACAATAAACTACTACATAAAAAATTTCCTGTTAGGATATGAGTGTACTAAAGATACTTAATGAAGGATCATACAGCTATTGTATACGATATAATAGTAAATTAAGGCTGCATTCCGTGCAGATCTTGTCCTACTATTCATCTTAAACAAAAGACATTTATTTTTGTTCCAACATGTATCCTTTGTTCCTGGAGAATTTCTACAGGCAATGAGACCTTAAGACGATTCAATGATAAAATTTTGGAACTATTTCACAAAAACTATATTTATTGTGGAAAATGAATCGTCAGTCTGTACAAGTGACTTTTTTTCTTTATTGTTTGAAGGTACCTCTCGGACATCCTATTTTCTCGAATATTCTAATAACGTCTTCTTTGGAGGAGAGTAACAGTTGATCAATAAAAACCTGATAGTAAAGATGAAATGGATGGCTCTAACCCAAGAAATATGATAAAATGTGTAGATCTAAAAGAGTCCCTCAGGATTACTATGCCCGTTATTGAGATTTTTAAGGAGTTTTGTCACAGGGAAAAATTGCAAGACAATGTTAAACACCAGATCGATGTTCAGTCCCTTCAAAATCAAGAACTAGAATTTAAAATCCTTATATTGTATGACCTTATTCTAACCATTATAAACAGAATGGAAGACTTATTAACAAATCCTACATTTTAATGGAAGGAAATAATAAAATCATAATAAAGATTAACTGTTTCAACTTCAGCTCACAGTAGTGTTCTCCGTCTTGTACAAATAATAGTCTACTTACAATTCAACATTTCCATGTCCTACGAATGATAGTTGTATGTTTACAAACAAATCTTGTTGAAAAAAAAATTTAATTTTACAATTTAAATTATCTGACTGCACTAACTTTCTCAAACATCAATCTACAAAACTAAAAACAAATCGATGCATGTAATCATGGTACTTACACACCCCATCATCCAATGTAATACAGATTCTCCAAATGTAATCAAAAGTTGGTTTCTTAAACTTTGCATAAAGTGTAAAATTGTATTGTCTTACCAAGTTAGGTAAGTTTGTTTAAAAGTGTTGTTGCCCAGGTTTTCTGAAAATCATAATTGTCTACTTCACTATTTACTTGACATCGCTTAGACCCTAACGCGGCTTGTGACAATCACTTCAAAGATGTACATATGGGGTAGAGCCACCACTTGCTACGCTCGTGTCGGTGACTCGTCTCTGGGAATCGAGTCATTATACGAGTACTACATTTTATTGATAGACAAGAGTACGAAATTACGTTTTTACACTAAGTTCGTAGAGATGTGGTGTTGGTAAAATTACATTCATAATTGAAATTTGTCATACTTAATTTTTTTCTTTCTAATTTCATGTGTAATAAGTTGACGAAAAATGAACAGAAACAAGTTTAAATGGAATAAATTTTGACATTAAAAAAGGTTATACACGAGACTGTTATGGATCCCTAAAATAAAGTTATTGTTCCTACCCTTAATTATTGTGGCCACTAGTGTGCTTACGTACAGACGAGGATGATGGACGTCAAAAAGAAAATAACTTTTTACATTTCCCGAGGTTATGAAATTTGAAGATCAATCAAATATCGATAAATCATGAAAGTTACCCTACACTTTGTTTACTCTATAAGTAAAATGATTGTCATACAAATATCACAGCAGGAATATTTGTTTACTTTAATAAATAACTTTGTTAATGGTACGCAATACAAGGAGCCCTGCTATCTTCTGTAATCTAAGAAATCCATTTTACATATATATAGTAAAGAGATCTATGGTTGGATTAAATATCGTTGCTTTTATTTGGTCGATAGTGGATACCAAAATAAAAAATAAGTACATTTTGATATATAGGACTCATAATATAACGTTAATGAAATGAAAATTAAATTTGAATGTCAAAACCGCAGCCATTTTAATTGGTTTTGTTCTTATCCAGTGTGTCATTAAACGCACTAAATCAGATAAAATTTGCAGATTTCACTTTCAGTGTACAATAAATCAGCCCCAAATCCCGTATGAAGTAAATACGATATTCATATAGACCAGACAGGGTTTAATCATCGACCAGAGCTTTACGAGTAGGGCCTAGCCGATTTCATGAAAGCAGTGGTATGCACAGTTACGAGATTCAAAAAACCAGAAAATTTCTTACCAAGTACAAGATATCAAGTTTTGGTTGTTAGTTTAGTGGATCTGCTTGTATTCAATTATATAATAAGGTAAGTACCATGATGGCACCCATAAACATGTTGTAATGATCACGATGTACATATATATGTTTACACGAAACAATTTAAAATATAAAATCCGGGGACAAAAATACAATGATTAAGGCGCTCTAAACGTGTGGGCTTCATTAGAGAATTCATAAAACTCAACATCCCACGTGACTCCTACGCAGTGTTTTTAAAACTGTGGAGAAAATGTTTAACCAGAAGTATTAAAGTCTAAGCTGTTTTGTGTTATTAAATTTAGTTAACAGGACAACGTGCCCAGCCCTGTTATAGTAATAAACAAGTTATTTTAGACTTTGTATTTTATCATAAAAATTTTAGAATAATTTGAAGATTAATGATTTACAAACCCTTATGTAAAATCATAAGAAAAATAAATAATGAAATTTAGGAATGACTGGCAAAAAAAGAAAATGTACAATATAAATATTTTACTAATTCGGTATCTATGATTCATTTTCACTTTTTGAATTATAACTATCTAAATGACATTTTTGTTGACAATTTTTAAAACTTTATTACGAGTGAGAAAGTTTGTGCAATATTTTTACGCCAATTGTTTTATAATATATTATATTTAACTTATAATTCTCTTAGTTAAAAATAGTCATAATTATCGTAAAAAAGACTTTTTGCTTCATCCTATTTTTGTATCTATAATGGTGTTATGATTTTATATCTATCATCAACTGTAATCATCTGTCGTGTGTTGTCTGGGGACCGCATTACAGGTCAAATTAGTACACTGACTTTTAACAAATTTACTATGCAGGCTTAACGTGGGTATATTTCAAGGTTTTTTCAGTTTTTGAACACCTCAATATTTTGGGAGTAGCTGCAATATAACCAAACCAAAATATGTCGAACTTCTCAAAATCTGTTCTATTTTTATCAAATATTGCTCTGAAGCCAATAAACCAATTGATCAATAATAATACAAAAATTGTCCGTAAGTTGTTATAAAATCCCTAATGTTCAAAATCAGCTGAAGTGATGTCGTTCATATTATGATAAAATATTAAAATGACAACCTCAAACAGTCAAGACGCAAATAAAATAAAATAACATTTCGGAATAATCACAAAAAAAAAATTAATTTTGATAATCGTCATTTAATATTCAATTAAAATAAAATACGATTTACGCATAGATAAAGTTTACAGCGAAAATAAAACCTGTTTAGAGTTTAAACATTTGGTATGGGTTGAAAACTAAGTCCATGTTTGAGTTTTTACGTATAGCTACTGAACTGACATGAAAGTTTTGTTTTGTTAGTACAGTCTTCAAACACAGGTTATTATTAATTGTACAACAGTTCCTTGAAATAAACATATCATCATTTATTGCTGCGCAATTTGAGTTTTAGAATTTTAAAAGACTTTAATGTTCGAGGGACCAACTTGCTTTACGCAAGTAAACACATTGAAAAAAAAATAAAAATTATGTTGTGTCTATATTAAACTGTAGAATTGCGACTGTATATATTTCATATTTTAATTCAGGCGAAGTCTTGCAGGACGGTGTAGGCTAATTTCGGTGTTCGTAAATGTACAGAGGTACCTGGCGACGATACTTGACACAAAGTAATTACAATAGTTGAGTCACAAAACACTAATATCACTGTTCACAGTTAATAAATACAACATATAGACAAGTTTCTTTAGTTGGGTTTATCGCTATATCTTTGGTTTGTAAATTAACAGTTAATCGCACATGATGATGCCATGAGCGCATGGCGTAGAATTCAAGCGATATGAGCCATACTTATCGGGTGAATATGAATGTTACAATAGGCAGATTATAAAAGGGTTTACGACCAAATGAACAGAGCGTATTATCACAGGAAAATAACTATTAATTGGTTAATTATTGTTATTCTATTAGCGGCGTTGTATAGATACATACAGCGTGTATAACCAAACCATAGGACAACCACGTCTGTTTTATTAGAGTCCAGTCTCATGGTTTCTTCAAGAAGCGAAATTCTCCCTTTTTTTTTAGCCAGAGACCAATCAAATAGTCAGAAAAATAGCTTTATTAAACCTGCATAAAACTGCTGTTATTAGCGGTGAATTGTACAGAGATATCGGTATTTTCGGAGGAATACAAAATAAGTACAGAACATTTATATTACACAATAAAATCTGAAAAGATATAGTGTGCATAAACAAGAGTGCTCTTTGAATCTAACACAGCTATACAGAAATTGAAAACGGAATACCAAAACGAGAATACAAATAATTGGCTATTAAAACGATTCATACAGGCAATAAGACTCTAACATTAACAATATCACCGGTGTTGTAAAGGTAGACTAAGTGATATTGCTAATGCGAGTTTCTTCACTTTACATCAAAACACTTTGTAAAATAATTTCCTCGGGAAATACGATATTGTAGAAGGAAACATAAGGCCGTAGCGTTGCTTCTTTGAAATCCTTTACACGTAGCTTTTAGAGTATTTTCTAATATTATTTCACCCCCCCCCCCACCCACCTATGACAGAAAATATTTTAACTATCTACATAGATTTATTCAAACCATACACGTCAACGTATTATAGGCAAAACAAGGTTTGTGATAGAAACTTGAATAATTTAAAAATAAAGAATTTCAGATTTAAGAGAGGAAGAGAAACAACCGAAATGCCAATTTCGATGAATCGAAGTGAGATTTCCTCGGTACCCCCTAGTTACACCCTCGAATACTCTAATGATATATAAGTCACAATAGAACAAGAGTTGGCCAAGAGAAACCTGATAGAAAAGATGGAATAGACCTATATAGAGCCAAAGAATACATAGAAAAAAATTGAAAATCTATTTGTTAGCTACAGAAATCTTTTTGTTTCGGGAAAATATCCCGAGATTTGGAATAATACACCCACATACTAAACTTGAATCAAAACCGTCCACTGCACATAAGACAGAAAGACATGCAAAGAGAAACACATCTTTCAAAAAACACTTTTTGGACTTGTGAGACTTCGTAAAAATCCAATATCAGATTTTGGCCTTTCCCATATCTATCTCTATATGTATAAGTGAAAAGTATTTACTACAGTAAAGTAAAATTACTACCGTAAAATAATTACTATACTTATTAAAAGTTACTACCCAGACGATACTGAGGCGTCATTCAGAAATTATTTTATTTACACAAATAACTTCAAAATCGGATATTTCAATGACGTACGCAACTTCAATGTATCATTATATATTATGTATATGCGAGAAGAACAACAATGTTACTTCTAAGTATTTTTTAATATATAAAATTATTACCTTTTATATTGGAAAGTTTTTAAAACATTTACATACGAAAACAATTTTTCCATCGTAAACTCCAATTGTGCTTTGTGAAAGTAACATTAATAAAGTAGAAAATTAAAATATCTCAAGAACAAAATTTACTGTTAATAAAAACTTTGAAATAAATTCTATGGAAATATACTGGAGGTAAGAGTTTTTAGCATAAATCTGTTAACGTTTGAAATAATATTTACAAAACATATTTGACTGTGTGCGATATTTTTCTGATATCAACTTTTTAATTCTACTTTTCATCTTTAAAGGGATTATTGTTTTATAAATAGAAGTGTATTCAGTAGTATTTATAGTGATATATCAATCAATAAAACAATATTTTAACATTACAAGCGTATAAATAATTCTAAAGGTAAAACTAAGGGCAGATTCAAACATCGAGTGTAGCTCATTTAAAATATTGCCGATAGAGCTTTTAATTAGTCTAGTAGCTTCTATTCTCTTTTTTAAACTTCTGGGTTCAATTCCCGTGGGGACTCCCAACGTCACTGTATTGACAGTGTGAGTTAAACATGCAAATAGTTTCAATTACAGCTATAAGACCTCTCCACAATGAGCGAGGTCCACTGGTAACATAACCACGACTTATATTGTAACCATTACAGTGGAAGGCGACTATGAGAGAGATATTGGGTCAACAATCTACTGTGGGACCAAAGTAACCCTTACAACGTGAGTACACGCAATAAACTAATTTCCAAAAATAACTGAACAAAATATAATTAATTGTTAATATTATAAAGCACTCTCTATGGCTGGTATAGTTCATTGTTATCATGTGATAAATGCCAGTCTTGTATCAACATGTTTTATACTCTCTCATTGTTATCACTAGAGATATGTGTCCTGTCTTGGCGTGAAAATACAACTCTTTAATAAAATTATTATCACAACTCTAATCACTTATATTTATGAGTTTAGTCCATCAAGGACACATAATATAGAGGAAGTCTTGGTGATCGGCTAAAAATGTAAGGAAGTTTTTCGTTTAAATGTTTTGTTTTTTTTGATAAAAAAAGGTTTTTGGAATGACTTGTCAAACAACTGAACAACACGTTGAAAAAAAAAATGATATAAAATAATTTAAATATTGAGCTTGACTCGTAAAATGGTATGATTAATATATTAAAACTTTAACACAAATTCTCTAAAACAGTAGATTTATAACTCAATTTGTGTTTCCTAATATGCAACTCGGCGCAAATTTTCTGTTTGCCTTACTCACAACATGTGTACACACACGTCTCGTTTAAACTTATTATTGCACTAAGACAAACCTTTAATTAAATACAAAGTTTGGTTACTTGATAAAGTTTCCTTTTTAGTACATTACAGATGCGAGTTGTAATAAAGTTGTTATTATAAAACTACAGGAATCCATACAGGAGTATATTGCAGAACCTTCGATATCAGAATACGATATGTGACTGTTAAATAACGAGAGTGATACAATATTGCTTACTTTTAAGTAAATGTTGCATAATTATAATGTTGATGTTGAGTGTCGTATAATATTATATAGTTCTTAGCCAATGATGTAATTACCTCTTATTTATTCTCTTTGTCGTTTGTTTTTATTCCCGTTTGATTGTTAATTTAAAGTTTGACGTTCGTATTTTTATACGATTATTCTGTTATTTAGTGATTAAAATTTTATTTATTGATATCTGTTGTGTCTTGTTGGAATAATATGTGATGATATTTATGTTATTGACTATAAACGATGCTATGTGATGTACAAGATACAACGTCACACCAATATTATTTAAATCAAATGCAATCGTGTAATCAACCCGACCTACTCCAATAACTTATAAACTGAAATAAACCTAAGGTATTGTTTCGATTTTAGATGACAAAATTACCGCATAAACTTTCTCATAAAAACTCTTACAAGAAAAATAATTCAATACCAGAATAAAGGTATGTTTTAGTCCAATATCGAATACTTAAAGACGAGGTTTGAGGTTAACTAAGAATTTTTTTCCACTTCGGTCTCAATATAGACCTATTAGATTGTAACTTACATTTTTAAAGGCTTTTCTACTATTTTTTTTTATAACATTTGTTTCAACTTTAGTGTCATAATCAGCTGAAATTAAAATAGTTCAATTAGCGAACAATCAAGTTGACCATTGTTAATTAGGACACAATTCAAAATAAAGTCTTGATAACAAGTACACTCTTTTCCTCTAATAATAGTACGCCCAAGTACACTCGTGTCCAATCAAATTCATTGTGTGTTAAGGGTATTTGCAATTCTATTGTGTCTTACTGAATGCTAGAGGGATATTTATTTCGTGCAAGTCTATCCAATTGAAAACATACATAATAGTGTTCAAATTAGAGGAAACTAGATTTCAATTTATATTCAACGAATAAATAACAACTTTGGGATAGTAGTTCATTATTGGACATGTTTATGGACTGCATGCTACAGCAGGCATGGCCTAGAAGCTATTTTATTTATCCTTCAAAATAATTAGACAAATTATTATAACGGTGAACAAATTAATAATGAGATTGTTCTTGAAGTTCTTTTCAACCCCTGGGTTCAATTTCAGGAAACATTTATCTGATTTTGTTTATAATATATACCTCTAGTTCTTAGGCTATTCATGATTGAATTGATATATTGTCAAATACCTCAAAATGTGCCCTAATGCTCAAATTTTGGTTGAATGTTACTCAAACAATCCCCTTAAGGTCACAAACAAAATGTTTTCGTGGTCATGTTTCCAAAAGTATACTTAGATAACTTATAATAGATAACTTATACTTTACCTATGCATATATTACTTTCATTTATGCCTGGCTGATACTAATACTCCAGCTATCCTATACTTATGTCTTATAACCTTAGGGTAGTGTGTATCTAAGATACCATCTACTTCTTCCAGTATCATATTTTGTCATACTCTAACTTAAAACCCTTTAGTTTAGAGAGTTAAGAAAATCACCTACACTAACCGTGGAGAAATTACAAAAGACTTAGGAAGAGAAAATAAGTGGAGAAACAGAGTAAGTAATTTATATTTAACTACTTAAATTATTAAAATATTATTTAAAATAACGGAAATGAAAGTTAAAATAATTTGATGAAAGGTCTCTTTGGAATGGATAAAAAGACAATAACTAACAAAGAGATTATTAACAGAACTTTTAGAGAAAATATAAAGAAAATAATTTTTGACGTGTATGTATAATTTACTCGGAAGGTGAGAAAAAAAAGGATCTATTTAAACTTCTAACCGATCCATTCTGTGACAATATAATAAATGTTTTAGTAGTTGTTGATTTAACTAATTGCGAAATAAGAAATTAAGAATGATTGGTAACGAAAAAATATGTGGAATTTTTAACAGTTATATTAGGGAGATATGTTCCAAACACAAAATTGGAAGTAATGATTTAAAAACTAAACTCTCACTTTTAATCGAAAGGAGGGAATGTTATGACAGATATAAAAGCGATATTGTAAAAATACAAGAAACCAGTATTTATATAATATAAAGTGGAATTAGCTGATGTTAGAATTAATGTTTTAGTGAAATATTTACATAACCTTAGGAAAAGGATCATTTTTACTTTTTAATATTACACAGGATTTTACAATAATGTTTAATAAAAGAGAAACGGAAAACTATTTCATTTGAACTTTATATTTTAGTTACAATTCTGAAAGTGTGGAAGATATGAAAGACATTGCTATGAAACATGAGTTTAACATCTCATAATGGATAAAATTTCCCACGTGTTTTATGGAATAGTAAATTTGTAGTTTTTACAGACAAAGAGAGGGATAGAACGAAATTGGAAGAACCAAGGAAAAGGCTCAATCTAAAAAACAATTAAAGGAGTGAAGTTGTAAACTGTAAAAGTTAGAGTTTCAAGAAGAAGGTTTAGAGCTAATAGATATTGGGTTAAAATTATGAATTACGGGGGAAAGGTCAGCTAACGTTTCCATATCGTTCAAGTGACTTCACTTACGCTTCTGATACGATTCGAAGTATCTGCTTTATTTTCAGAGTCCTCGCTCTACAGAGGTTGTCCAAACCTCATTGAAATACAAAACCCACATAGTTTAAGATATTAAATGTTGAGACGCATAATGACTGTTCAAGGGCGACTGCCATAACATATTTTTACAATCTTATAAATATATTTATCTGAGATTCTCTAATCTTGGGCGTGGTGGGAGAGTTTTTGAAAAACAATTAAGTTTATCGTTCATTAACAGATTTATTTAAAGTTTTTAAAGGCTTTATATATATATATATATCAAATTCTTTGTCGTCATCCATATATTTTCCATTCTTGGACATATGTAATGTTTTTTATCTTGCTGTGTGGTTGAGATTTTCATCAATTACGTGATGTGAATAATTTGACTTATTACCTTCAATATTATTTTTCTACTGTTTTCTGTAAATCTCATAAAGAACTTTTTTTCTGTTTGACGTATATATATTTTGTTACATTCGTCACATATTAATTTGTATATACAAGTTTTGTTCAGTTTTTAGTAAATAAATAACATCAACAGAAGCTTCCTCTTCACTCGAACAGATCATTGATATATTGATATCCTATTTTTAGCAGACGTAGAAAGGTTATGATGAAATGAAGTCTTTAAATAAAATAACATATAGCGTTATCTTGCATGCAGTTACTCGGGAAACAATTAGTACGGCTGGTTTTGACGTGAAGCACTACTATTGTAACGAATTCTTGTTTATAAATCACACCTCAACTTGTATATAAAATATATTCTCTTATATACTTTAATAAATACCAACAAACAAGTCTCCTGTTCACTCAACTAGATCACAGATGGATTTCCTATTTTTAACAGACTTGGCAAAGAAAATATGAAGTTATGTCTTTGATGCATAAAACGCTAACGAATAAATCAGATATAGGTATATGTGTGTATGTAACATTTAATTTAATGATAATTAGCATTATCTGTATTTGGTTTTATTTATGCAAGTAGTAAGACACGTTATAAAATGCTTATACACGCTACATTGTGTAATCATGTGTTATTTGCTTTGATGTAGTTGGAAAATTATGTCATTTTACTTTATTTAATATACAAAAATATATAGAGTGTATTGTAATAGATCTAAATCATCAATGCACTCCGAGCCAGAAAAGATATTTCTCCTTCAGCTACTTAAGGATGTTATTTTACACGCTATACTAATAGAATTCACATCAGCTTAATGTCGCTTTAGATGCAAAACCGTGTCTTTTGTGCTCTAGAGCTGTAATTTCATTTGAATAACAAATGATGGTCAATGTAGCTACATCTGTGTTTTTCTATCAGCTGTCCCTATTTACTACCCCAACAATAACTAACATCTAATTTCAATGTTTACAAGAAATTTAACGCAATATTTACAAAACGCGTTATTATGTTTATAAGAACTTATAATTAAGAACAGTAAAAACTGTACATTTTATGTAAATGTTTTAAATAATTCTACACACAACGAAAGTGATTAACACAAAGTATAGTAGCCTACTTCAAAAATTATGTGTTAATAAAGCTGTTTCATATTTAATCTATAAAATGTTTACATATGTAGGAAAATGTATAATTTGAGCAAGAGGTGCTTCTGTTGCTTTCCTTAACTCTTATCTCGAGCAAATAAATCTTTACATTTCTCTCTCATTTCATTGGAATAATATTGTATGAATTTACAATAATAAAATGATCATGTACGGTAATAATATTTAGTTCTCATCGTCACTGTACTTGAATTTATTTTTCTAAGTAAGTAGCAACCCAGGTTTCCTTTCCTAACCTACAAAAATTGCAGTTTAAGCTTTAAAACTCTAGATACGACCCACATCCATAGTGGCAATTTTATTTAACTTACTAAATAATTAGACAAAATATTATAATGGTGAACAAATTAATGATGAGATTTTTTCTTTGTGTTCTTTTCAAATCCTGGGGTCAATTTTCAGAATCAGTTTATCTGTATTAGTTGAAAATATATACACCTGTGAGTTGTTAGGCTATTTAGTTATTTATTTTATATACACAAATAAAGCACATTTAACACATTAGAATAAATTAATAAACCACGATTTCATCAAAAATGTAGAAAGACAGGTTGAATGTTACTTTAAAAAATTTCACTAGATTCGCAATTAAAATGTTTTCATGGTCATGTTTCCAAACGTAAAAATTATTTACAAAAACTTTAAAAATGTTTATAAATAAAATGTTGACAAAATTTTAAAACAATTGTTATAAGGGTAATTTCACAAAATTGGCTTTGACAATTTATTGTCTAAGTAAGTAGGAACCCAGGTTTCCTTTCCTAACCTACAATAAAGTGCAGTTTAAACTTTAAACCTCTAGATACGACACCACATACATGTACACCATTCTACTGTGGCGAATATTCCCTTCTATTTACCGACATTGTGGTTACAGATAATCCGATTAAAGTAGATGGGAATGATCGGCTTTACAAGATATTTTGTAATAGTGGTTTGAAACTTATGGTTTAAGAGCATCGTTAACTGTTTTCTATAGTCATTTAATGTCTGCCACATTTACTGTTATTGTTATATTTTAATGTGTTTAACTAATTGTTGTTCCTCTTCTAAATTAAATTGTTATCTTTAATAACAATTTTTGTGTTTTGTTCATCACTTTGATGTTTTAAATTGATCTTTAATATGAACATAAATACGTAAATAAGATTTCTGTTAAACACTTTTTATATTATTTTTTTCAAAGACGACAAATCTTTCATACAACGTTAGATAACACACTATCTTTCTTACTTACACACATAAGTAAGTAACCTTAAGACTTCATCAAATGTTGATAGAATTGGGTTCAAGATATTGACATAAACGTGAGATTCAAAACTACATAGCAAATATTTTGAATTAAGCACACTTGTGGAAACTAAAATCACCAAATGAAATGAAATATATAATTTATCGTAAAAATATCTGCAGTAAGACGACGTGACGTTTCACTGCTTAAGATAACATTAGTTTTTTTTTTTTTTTATGTTTAAAGGCAAAAAACCTCTGGGTCATCATTAGCATCAGAAAAAGAGACTAACAACATAAAATGAAAACATTAGCCCTCGAATACTCTAGTATCGGTTGATAGGAAAATGAAAGAGATTGGTAAGTAAGGTGGCGCGACGTTTCAGTGATTAAGACATCATTAAATTTTATTTCTTTTTCTTTTTATGCTTAAAGGCACTTATCCGTCAAACACTCTAATAGCGTCAGCAACGGAAGAAACAAGAGTTGGTCAAGAGAGACCTGATAGGAAAAATGAAAGAGAGAGATATGATACAAGACTACATGAAATAATTTGAAGATCCAGCTAGGATTACCTGAGAATTGCCACACCCATACTTATATAGATGAGTTTCTGAAAGAAAGCACAATGTAAAAACAGCGTAGTTGAAATTTTTTTAATTTTTATTTTAGCGTTTTGTAAAAATTTACTATACAGGGTGAGGCAGACCAGCCGTGCAGTAACTTACTAACTGACTTTAACTTTTTTTCTTTTTTATTTCCCCCTAATTTTGCCTCACAGTAAATAAAATCATGCTATAAAATTATTTTCTATTTTGAAAAATGCCCTAAAAGAGCCCAATTTGGAGGTAGGGGTGCTTTTTCAGGAATTTTTAAATGTAAACATGGGTTGTGTAATACATAAATTTAAAGGTCTAATTACCCTGAACATTTTGGCGCAAACAAAAGTTAATTATCATTAACCGTATGTACAGGGTGTAACAAAAGGTGAAATAGGACTTTAAAATAAAGTTCCGTGTTACAATACCTACAATACGGAAGAGGACCAGATTTTTTCAATGCTTATTATTGAGCTATTCAATAATGAAACGTGTGGTAGTGGCATTTATCACTGGATTTTGTACATTTTAAAAATGCTCAAACTTGAAGAATACAAAAAAAGCTTAGGACTCAAAATTCTTAAATAGCAACTTATAAAAAATTTTATATCAAATAAAAGGTCTTTTCAAAACGAACATTTTTTGTATTTGATCTTTCTTTCTATCCCTTACTATTTGAAAATGGCAGCCGAAAAACTTAATTACGTATATCAGTTCACAAAATGTAACAAATTATTTTTAAATAATATTAAATCAAACATTTTCCTACAGTGTTTAATTAGCATCATAGCTCTGAATGTCATCTGAACTAGCCATAAAGTGAAGTAGCCTTTCTAGTGAAAGGTAAGATTATGGCTAGTTCAGAGGACATTCAGAGCTATGAAGCTAATTAAATATTGTAGGAAAATGTTTGATTTAATATCATTTAAAAATAATTTGTTACATTTTGTGAACTGACATACGTAATTAAGTTTTTCGGCTGTCATTTTAAAATAGTAAGAGATAGAAAAAAAGATCAAATACAAAAAATGTTCGTTTTGAAATTATATTGATAATCAAAGGGACTTACCCAGTAGGGTAAACAGATCCACAAATGTATAGAATGAGTCCTGTTACGTTTATCATCGCTTATTAGCTTGTTTGACCTCACTCAGATTTGTATTGTACTTAACCAAAACATTTTACTTTGTAAATAAAGCAGTTTAAATGAAGATATCATATCCATGTCATACGCCACTTCTATTGTCTGTCTTTGATAAATAAAAACCATAAACTTTATCAATTTACATCATATACTCCCTCTGATAAAAAAAAATTCGTCTTAAATAATAATTGATGTGATTCTTAAACAATCCACAGAATTTGTTTATATTATGAGATGAAAATTATAAAATGATAGCTAAGAAATGATTTGAGTGAAGATGTTTAATATCTTTCACTTTTCTTTCACAAAGGTAATGATACAATAATTTTAGGTGCAAGATAAGTGGCAAAATTAAATGTATATATTGTGCATGGTGTAAATGGAATTGCTTATAAACTTCTTGATCAATCAAGATGCTATGAGTATATAAGAAGCTTCTTAATTAACAAAAATGTTGACATTAAATATTTCAGATCTCTCTAGAAATCAGTAATGACTAATCAAGTAATGTCATTACAGTTTGATAAATTGCAGAAATTGGGTTAACAGTTTAAGTAAAGCTTCAACTAAGGTATCCTCAGTTCTAATAACATTTACTTACACAGAGGAGTTTACAATATCAACACAAGTTTACCAATTACCAGTCATTTTGTTACTTCATTACTTACACAGTATACGGAGTGTAGAGTGAGGTTAAAAATCGAATAGAGTTTTGACTTCGGTTTTCTTAACTAGCTGTAAATTTCATGGCTTTTAGAAAAAAAAATAACAAAGTGATTTTCTACATGCCGTCCGTCCGTCGTCGCTATTGTCTGTACATAAACACGATAGAGAATACAAAAAATACTATAAGAACTATAATGTGCTCATAGTACCTTATTGAAATTGACGTAATCAAATTGGAAATATTAAAATTCCGGTCATTTTAAACAGTGTTTTTATCATATCTCGTGTTATCAACTTTAACACAGTAAATTAGATACAAATTAGCTATTTTAATTCTGTATATATAAGTACTACTCCCACTTCCATACTTTAACAAGGAAAAGAAAATATAACGTAAAACCTTGACTTCTTAATAAAACTTCATATTTGTATAACTATGAGATTCCACAGAACCGAATTACTCACACAAGAACAGCAAGTGGAGGTTTTATCACAATACAGGGCCGAGACATTTAAACAAGCGGGAAGAGTGTAAACTTTTTAATACATACAAACCTACGAACCCCTTTAGCAACTAGCGGACGTCAAGAAAATGTGTTTTAAACACACTTACACTACTGGGAAAGAATCCTCGATCTACCAATACAATTTAACGTTTCCTACAAGGCCCAAGAAACCAACCTTTGGACATTTAATAAATCCGCTTGTATTACATTATATAATGGGGAGGGGTAGGGTGTATAACAGCGTCCACCAACTTGTTCTGAAGCTTTCAAAAACAAATACAATGTTTTTACCTATGTGTTTATTACGTTTTCTATAAGCACAATGAAGGGTAAGTCTACACAGAACTAAAGAGACTTATCTTACTGTCACTGATCACTAAGCTCTAATATATGTTAAATAATCTGTAGTCTTATACATGTTTTTATTTCCCCTCTTATGACGAACAACGTTCTATACTCACATCGTAATTTAATAATATTTATCAAAATATTTTCAAACTTGTGATAAACTATCATCTTAATATTCCACAATACATATGTAAACACGTTGGAAATTCCTGAAGGAATAGGATATTAAGGAAATGGAAATTGTTACAGAAAAATGCATTGAAACTAGTTGTTGAGTCTTATGTGTAACAGATTTAATATATCAACTTCCTTTGTTAAAACATATAAAATCATGGAGAATGATTTTTTTTTAGTTTACTATGTGTTTCTTTCTTCACATTGAAAATAATATTTTTTTAGATATCAATGCACGAGAAGAAACGAAGTCCAGGACAACTGTTTCTACCTTGTTGTTTAAAGCGGCCAAGGAAAGAAAAAGCTTTAAATAAACAACATTAGCTCTTGAATAACATCGTCAGGATCGGAAGGGGAAAAAATTAATAGAGTAATGATAAGAAATATGAAAGAGAGGGATCTAACCCAATATTACACGAAGAAAGGTACTGCGGAATTTCCTCTCGTACTCACTATAATTACAGTGAGATACAAGTTTAGTATTATCAACTCTCTGTTGTATTATTTACACTTATAATAACCCATATTATTTATTAATTTGATTTTAAGTTTAACTATGGGTGTGATCTGTTTTATTATAAATATAATTGAAACATTTAATGTTACGTCATATGTCATCATTAACATGAGAAATGAATTTAAATTCATTTATTAAATTTTTTTCTATCTTGATGATATTAAAATTCCTCTATATGGTTAAGGATATAAAGATTTGAAGAATGTCTGATGTAAATTCACTGTGGGTTTCAATGTAAGCAATTCTCGATGCTCATCTGTTTTCTGAAATGATAAAACGTAAATATCTGGTACGGTTTTTTGTGTAATAATGTATTTATTAATATTGCTAAGACGATACAGCCTTGAAACATCTTCAGAAGGCTTAACATGATTCGTTATCAGCAATATTAATGACTTCAACTAGCAGTACTCCTATAGACTAAACAAAATGATTTATTTTACGTTTCTTAAGTGATCACGCGAGCATCTGGTGATTTGAAACGAACAGGTATTACTCTGATTCTCTAGTAATAATGTATTTTATCAGTACTAAGTAGTAATTATGAAATAAAGTTGAGAATTTTTTAAATATATATATTTTTTTCAAGTTCCATTCTGGTCGGGTTAATCTCAACGAGAAAAATACATTTCCAGAGAGATTTCGAGAGAAGAAATTTCCCAAAGGTGCAATAAGGTAATGAAGTATGAAATTACATATTTCGTTGTGTGTTGTAGAAATGTGGAGAGGGAGAGAGTTTTATTTGAAGACAATAATCACGGAGCTGCCATAGCACAAGTAAATGAATATAATGAAACAGAAATTGGTTGTCATCAATATTTTTTACAAAAAATTTCACAAATTTTCTCACACTACTATACTCAAAACCAAAGTATGGAAGGGGACGTTGTTATAATTCAAAATTACAATTTTTTTAAAACGTTTCAAACATTTAAAATCAAATGTAAAATTTTAATATCAAAAAATGTCTTACTGCCCTTAAAGATGTCGTTTCAGGTTTTATATATTTTTTAAAAAGTTAACCTTTTTAGATCTCGTAACTATTGAGTAACCAAAATCGTGTTAAATCACAGTGAAGTATCCACATTTTGGTATCACCTATTTTTTTTTAATAGTCAGCTTTTAATGACACCCATTTTGTTTACTTATTTTGTAGAACTTGTACATCTTACCTTTTTAAAGATATATTACCGAAATATTTCAATGATATATATATTTCATTTTATATCTTCAATTTTAATTTTTGTTCAATTGATTTTTAAATAACTAATTTGAAAATCATATCTCTTTGGTCCAACGGTTCTCTTCTTTTGTGTGCAAGAGAAAAAAATATATTTTTTTAAAGATAAAGGTTTTCAGACAATCAAAAATAACTATTTTAAACAGCGGCGATTAAAAAACAATTTTTTTAACATACAAAAAGTCCTAGTTTTTGGTGCACTTGTAAAGCGAAAGATAAAAACATGGAAAAACACATCTGAACTAAATATTTCATTTATTTTTAAAAAATAAAAAGTTTTCAGACATATATTCACTACATTTAAAAAAATATTTTTACCAGCAAAATGCGGCTTGAAAGAGTCTACATTTCTTCGTGAATCGTCATGTACTTATTTTTAATTATAGATCTGATAATTAACCAACGCTAACAAAACAGCTATAATTCCAAAAGAATTGTCAAAGAGGGATTATTTAACGTACAATCTAAGGTAACAATATATATATATATATATATATATATATATATATATATATATATATATATAGGAGTACTGCTGACTAAATATATAATATAGATTTTAATCTAAGCTTTATAATTTCTATATTGTATACAATAAACTACTACATAAAAAATTTCCTGTTAGGATATGAGTGTACTAAAGATACTTAATAAAGGATCATACAGCTATTGTATGCTATATAGTAGTAAATTAAGGCTGCATGCCGTGCAGATCTTGTCCTACTATTCATCTTAAACAAAAGACATTGATTTTTATTCCAACATGCATCTTTGTTCTGTTACCATTCTTAAGGAGAGAATCCTTAAATAAACGCTTTTGGAACCAGGAATGGTAATGTTTGAATGAAGAGATTAAGCGATTTCGATTGACCTGTAATTTATTTAAACTTTTCTTTTTTAAATTTAGCAGTTTATGAGTTAACCATTTACAGAAAAGTAATACATAACATTGAATAGCTGTTTTAAAAAAAAAAAATAACAACAATTTGTAATTAAACAATTGATAGTTTGTCTATACTTACTTATATGTATTTATACGCCCTTAAATCAAACATTTATATAATATTAATCAAATCACACCCATATAATTAAAATTACTGAATAATATTTTAAAGAACATAGATAATTATAACAATTCGTTAATATATCTTATGTAAGACAAGACTCTAAATTTACATTATTAGAAAATAAAAGAAATTAATTAATTATATATATATATTTCTAAGTTGGCCAACTATAATAAAGATTTTTTTATATATATTTTAGTAAAAGGAAAATTTCTTAATTAGTATTGACGTCAATTGCATTTACAAAAATTAACCCCTTTAGGGTCGTGAGGTCCAAAAATGCATGCTTATCCCATCCAATTTGAATTTATTTTTAGTTTTGATTTTGGATTTTAATATAAAATTATAATTAATTATGTTTTTAACAAAAATTAATTAAACCATCATATGAACAAAATTGACTACAAGTCCTTAGTTAGACGACATACATAATTAAATTTCAAGTATTTGTTTTTCACTTTAACATTATTGGACGGGCTGAAATGTCCTTCCTTTTTGTGTGCAAGCAGTTATAGCATGAAATCAATCTAGTTCCTTCTTGAACCAGCCAAAAGCTGTAGAAATATGCATGTTGGAATTAGTTTACAAGTTCAAACACTTCTGTTTTAGTTTTATAAGCAAAATATTTCTCTGTAACTAAGTTCTGAATACTCCAATTTCTTTAAAAAAGAAAATGTTATATCTGTTAAATAAGTCAATTAAATTATTTCACATTACAATAACTAGAAATGAAAGGAATTGCTATTTGTTTTAAAAGCACTGTTTGAATTTATACTGTTATAATTTACAGAACAATTAAAATTTAGTTGTAATCAAATTCAATGATTTTCAATTGATGATTTGACTTTATAATAACTAGAATTAAAAGGAAATGCTTTTCTTTTTTTACTTTCAATAGGCTATTTAAATTTACACTCTTAAATTTTACTGACAAGCTAAAGTTTAATTATAATTGAAAACAGATTTTAAAATTTCTACATTTATAAATAGAACACATATTTTAACATAGTTAACTCAATGAAATTAAAACGGTAACTATTCTTTACCTGGTTCAATTTGTGGTTACAAGCTTTGAAGACGAGCCATGACGTATGCACATGACGTTTTAGAAAATTTAGAAGAAAGATTGCTCACATTTCATAGACACTAATTAATTAACACTTTCTATACTATTTTATGGCGTGGATACATGACCTTGATAACGGTGAAGCCAAAACGGTAATTTATAGATAAACTTTTAAAGCCTGGCCATGTCTATCAAAACCAGATATCAAGTCCCGTTATCTTTTGTTAGTACAGTTTGAGCCTATGTCGCCATGACAAAATTTAGAATACGACTGGTTCCTTATCATTCTAAGTGCCGTTACTGCCTCGGGAAAAATGAGTGATCTGATGCTGTCTTTCAGAGATAATACGCTAGGGTGCAGCACGCTCCGACCGTGCTTTAAAATTAAATCTACAAATGTCCGTGCAGATAGAATTAAATATACTTAGGTCGGCACAGTTCCTGGAGAATTTCTAGAGGCAATGAGACTTTAAGACGATTCAATGATAAAATTTTGGATCACATTTCAAAAAAACTATATTTATTGTGAAAAATAAATCGTCAGTCTAGACAAGCGACTTTTTTTCTTTTTCTTTATTGTTTGAAGGTGAAAACCTCTCGGACATCCTAATTTCTCGAATATTCTAATAACGTCAACGTCGGGGGAGAGTAACCGTTGATCAGAAAAACCTGATAGAAAAGATGAAATGGATGGATCTAACCCAAGAAATATGATAAAATGTATAGATCTAGAAGAGTCCCTCAGGATTACTACGCCCGTTATTGAGATTGTTTAGGAGTTTTGACACAGGGATAAAATTGCAAGACAATGTTAAACACAAGATCGTAGTTCAGTCCCTTCAAAATCCAGAACAAGAATTTAAAATCCTTATATTGTATGACCTTATTCTAACCAATATTAACAGAATGGAAGACTTATTAACAAATCCTACGTTTTAATGGGAGGAAAGAATAATATCATAATGACGATGAATTGTTTCAACTTCAGCTCACAGTAGTGTTCTCCGTCTTGTACAAATAATAGTCTACTTACAATTCAACATTTCCATGTCCTACGAATAATAATTGTATGTTTACAAACAAATCTTGTTGAAAAAAACATTTTAATTTTACAATTCAAAAGATCTAACTGCACTAACTTTCTCAAACATCAATCTACAAAACTAAAAACAAATCGATGGATTTAATCATGGTACCTACATACCCCATCATCAAATGTAATACAGATTCTCCAAATGTAATTATCAAAAGTTGGTTTCTTAAGCTTTGCATAAAGTGTAAAATTGTATTGTCTTACCCAGTTAGGTAAGTTTGTTTAAAAGTGTTGTTGCCCAGGTTTTCTGAAAATCATAATTGTCTACTTCACTATTTACTTGACATCGCTTAGACTCTAACGCAGCTTGTGACAATCATTTCAAAGTAATGAGCCTCAAAGATGCACATATCCACTTGCTACGCTCGTGTTGGTGACTCGGCTCTGGGAATCGAGTCATTATACGAGTACGGCATTTTATTGATAGGCCAGAGTACGATATTAGGTTTTTACACTAAGTTCGTAGAGATGTGGTGTTGGTAAATTTACATTCATAATTGAAATTTGTCATACTTAATATATTTTTTATTTCTAATTTCATGTGTAATAAGTTGAATATTTACGAAAAATGAATAAAAACAAATTTAAAAGGAATAGATTTTGACGTTAAAAAAAATTATACACGAGACTGTTATGGATCCCTATAATAAAGTTCTTGTTCCTACCCTTAATTAATTATTGTGGCCACTAGTGTGCTTACGTACAGACGAGGATGATGGACGTCAAAAAGAAAATAACTTTTTACATTTCCCGAGGTTATGAAATTTGAAGATCAATCAAATATCGATAAATTATGAAACTTACCCTACACTTCGTTTACTCTATAAGTAAAATTATTGTCATACAAATATCACAGCAGGAATATTTGTTTACTTTAATAAATAACTTTGTTAATGGTACGCGATACAAGGAGCCCTGCTGTCTTGTGTAATCTAAGAAATCCATTTTACATATATATATATATATATACATATATAGTAAAGAGATCTATGGTTGGATTAAATATCGTTGCTTTTATTTGGTCGATAGTGGATACCAAAATTAAAAATAAGAACATTTTGATATAGGAGACTCATAATATAACCTTAATGAAATGAAAAATAAATTTTAATGTCAAAACCACAGCCATTTTAATTCGTTTTGTTCTTATCCAGTGTGTCATTAAACAAACAAAACGAATTAAAATGGCTGCGGTTTTGACATTAAAATTTATTTTTCATTTCATTAAGGTTATATTATGAGTCTCCTATATCAAAATGTTCTTATTTTTAATTTTGGATATATATATATATATATATATATATATATATATATATATATATATATATATATATATATATATACATATATAGTAAAGAGATCTATGGTTGGATTAAATATCGTTGCTATTATTTGGTCGATAGTGGATACCAAAATAAAAAATAAGAACATTTTGATATAGGAGACTCATAATATAAACTTAATTAAAATGAAAAATAAATTTTAATGTCAAAACCGCAGCAATTTTAATTGGTTTTGTTCTTATCCAGTGTGTCATTAAACGCACTAAATCAGATAAAATTTGCAGATTTCACTTCAGTGTACAATAAATCAGCCCCAAATCCCATATGAAGTAAATACGATATTCATATAGACCAGACAGGGTTTAATCATCGACCAGAGCTTTACGAGTAGGACCTAGCCGATTTCAAGAAAGCAGTGGTATTCACAGTTACGAGATTACGAAGAACCAGAAAATATCTTACCAAGTACAAGATATCAAGTTTTGGTTGTTAGTTTAGTGGATCTGCTTGTATTCAATTATATAATAGGGTAAGTACCATGATGGCACCCATAAACATGTTGTAATGATCATGATGTTCATATATATGTTTACACGAAACAATTAAAAATATTAAATCCGGAGACAAAAATACAATGATTAACGCGCTCTAAACGTGTGGGCTTCATTAGAGAATTCATAAAACTCAACACCCCACGTGACTCCTACGCAGTGTTTTTAAAACTGTGGAGAAAATGTTTAACCAGAAGTATTAAAGTCTAAGCTGTTTTGTGTTATTAAATTTAGTTAACTGTACGTGCCCAGCCCTGTTATAGTAATAAACAAGTTAGTTTAGACTTTGTATTTTATCATTCATTTGTAAACATTTTAGAATAATTTGAAGATAATGACAAACCCTTATGTAAAAGCATAGGATAAATAAATAATGAAATTTAGGAATGACTGGCAAAAAAAAACAAAATTTACTAAATAAATGGTTTACTAAGGCGGTATCTAGGATTCATTTTCACTTTTTGAATTATAACTATCTAAATGACATTTTTGTTGACAATTTTTAAAATTTTATTTCGAGTGAGAAGTTTGTGCAATATTTTTCCGCCAATTGTTTTATAATATATAATTACTTATAATTCTCTTAGTTAGAAATAGTCATAATTATCGTAAAAAGGACTTTTTACTTCATTATATTTTTGTATCCATAATGGTGTTATGATTTTATATCTTTCATCTACTGTCATTATCTGTCGTGAGTTGCCTGTGGAACGCATTACAGGCCAAATTAGTAGACTGAATTTTAACAAATTTACTATGCAGGCTTAACGTAGGTATATTTCAGGGTTTTTTTTCAGTTTTGGAACACATCAATATTTTGGGAGTAGCTGCAATATAACCAAACCAAAAAATGTCGAACTTCTCAAAATCTGTTCTATTTTTATCAAATATTGCTCTAAATCTAATAAACCAATAAAATTGATCAACACATTGTTACTAAGCGTGTTATCAATAATAATATAAAAATTGCTTTTAAGTTGTTATAAAATCCCTAATGTTCAAAATCAGCTGAAGTGATTTCGTTCATATTATGATAAAATATAAAAATGACAACCTCAAACAGTCAAGACGCAAATAAAATGAAATAACATTTAGGAATAATGACAAAAAAAATTAATCTTGATAATAGTCATTTAAAATTCAATTAAAATAAAATACGATTTACGAATAGATAAAGTTTACAGCGAAAATAAAACCTGTTTAGAGTTTAAACATTTGGTATGGGTTGAAAACTAAGTCCATATTTGAGTTTTTACGTACAGCTACTGAACTGATATTTTCTCCGGAAAGTTTTGTTTTGTTAGTACAGTCTTCAAACACAGATTATTATTAATTGTACAACAGTTCCTTGAAATAAACATATAATCATTTATTGCTGCGCAATTTGAGTTTTAGAATTTTAAAAGACTTTAATGTTCGAGGGACCAACTTGTTTTACGCAAGTAAACACATTGAAAAAAAAAGATAATTATGTTGTGTCTATATTAAACTGTAGAATTGCGACTATATATATTTCATATTTTAATTCAGCCGAAGTCTTGCAGGACGGTGTAGGCTAATTTCGGTGTTCGTAAATGTACACAGGTACCTGGCGACGATACTTGACACAAAGTAATTACAATAGTTGAGTCACAAAACACTAATATCACTGTTCACAGTTAATAAATACAAAATATAGACAAGTTTCTTTAGTTGGGTTTATCGCGATATCTTTGGTTTGTAAATTAACAGTTAATCGCACATGTCGATGCCATGAGCGAATGGCATAGAATTCAAGCGATATGAGCAATACTTATCGAGTGAATATGAATGTTACAATAGGCAGATTATAAAAGGGTTTACGACCAAATGAACAGAGCGAATTATCACAGAAAAATAAATATTAATTGCTTTGTTATGATTATTCTATTAGCGGCGTTGTATAGACACATACAGCGTATATAACCAAACCATAAAACAACCACGTCTGTTTTATTAGAGTCCAGTCTCGTGGTTTCTTCAAGAAGCGGTATTCTTCTGCAATCAATTGGTCAGATAATTTAGCTTTATTAAGCCTGCAATAAATTGCTGTTCATAAGCAGTGAATTCGGATTTTTCGGAGGAATACAAAATAAGTACAGAACATTTATATTACACAATAAAATCTGAAAAGATATAGTGTGCATAAACAAGTGTGCTCTTTGAATCTAACACAGCTATACAGAAATTGAAAACGGAATACGAAAGCGAGAACACAAATAATTGGTTATTAAAACGATCCAGAACGGCAATAAGACTTTAACATTAACAATATCACCGGTGTTGTAAAGATAGACTAAGTGATATTGCTAATGCGAGTTTCTTCACTTTACATCAAAACACTTTGTAAAATAATTTCCTCGGGAAATACGATATTGTAGAAGGGAACATAAGGCCGTAGCGTTGCTTCTTTGAAATCGTTTACACGTAGCTTTTAGAGTATTTTCTAATATTATTTCACCCCCCACCCACCCACCTATGACAGAAAATATTACAACTATCTATACACCTCAACGTATTATAGGCAAAACAAGGTTTGTGATAGAAACTTTAATAATTTAAAAATAAAGAATTTCAGATTTAAGAGAGGAAGATAAACAACCAAAATGCCGATTTCGATGAATCGAAGTGAGATTTCCTCGGTACCCCCTAGTTACACCCTCGAGTACTCTAATAATATATAAGTCACAATAGAACAAGAGTTGGTCAAGAGAAACCTGATAGAAAAGATGAAATAGACCTATATAGAGCCAAAGAATACATTTAAAAAATTGAAAATCCATTTGTCAGCTACAGAAAAAATTTTGTTTCGGAAAAATATCCCGAGATTTGGAATAATACACCCACATACTAAACTTGAATCAAAACCGTCCACTGCACATAAGACAGAAAGACATGCAAAGAGAAACACATCTTTCAAAAAACACTTTTTGGACTTGTGAGACTTCGTAAAAATCCGATATCACATTTTGGCCCATCCCATATCTATCTCTATATGTATAAGTGAAAAGTAATTAATTACTACAGTAAAGTAAAATTACTACCGTAAAAAGAATTACTATACTTATTAAAAGTTACTACCCAGACGATACTAAGGCGTCATTCAGAAATTATTTTATTTACACAAATAACTTCAAAATCGGATATTTCAATGACATACGCAACATCAATGTATCATATATATTATGTATATGCGAGAAAAACAACAATTTTACTTCTAAGTATTTTTTAATATATAAAATTATTACCTTTTATTTTGTTAAATTTGAAAAACATATACATGCGAAAACAATTTTTCCATCGTAAACTCCAATTGTGCTTTGTGAAAGTAACATTAATAAAGTAGAAAATTAAAATATCTCAAGAACAAAATTTACTGTTAATAAAAACTTTGAAATAAATTCTATGGAAATATACTGGAGGTAAGAGTTTTTAACATAAATCTGTTAACGTTTGAAATAATATTTACAAACAGACTGTGTGCGATATTTTTCTGGTATCAACTTTTTAATTCTACTTTTCATCTTTAAAGGGATTATTGTTTTATAAATAGAAGTGTATTCAGTAGTATTTATAGTGATATATCAATCAATAAAACAATATTTTAACATTACAAACGTATAAATAATTCTAAAGGTAAAACTAAGGGCAGATTTAAACATCGAGTGTAGCTCATTTAAAGTATTGCCGATAGAGCTTTTAATTAGTCTAGTAGCTTCTATTCTCTTTTTAAAACCTCCGGGTTCAATTCCCGTGGGGACTCCCAACGCCACTGTATTGACAGTGTGAGTTAAACATGCAAATAGTTACAATTACAGCTATAGGACCTCTCCACAATGAGCGAGGTCTACTAGTAACAGAACCACAACTTATATTGTAAACATTACAATGGAAGGCGACTATGAGAGAGATATTGCGTCAACAATCTACTGTGGACCAAAGTAACCCTTACAACGTGAGGACACGCAATAAACTAATTTCCAAAAAGAACTGAACAAAATATAATTAATTGTTAAGATTATAAAACACTCTCTATGGCTGGTATAGTTCTTTGTTATCATGTGATAAATGTCAGTCTTGTATCAACATGTTTCATACTCTCTCATTGTTATCACTAGAGATACGTGTCCTGTCTTGGCTTGAAAATACAACTCCTTAATAAAATTAGTTTCATAGCTTTAATCAAATATATTTATCAGTTCATCTCCTCAAAGACACATAATATAGAGAGAGTCTCGGTGATGGGCTAAAAATGTAAGGAAGTTTTTCGTTTAAATGTTTCTTTTGGATAAAAAAAAAGCTTTTTGGAATGACTTGTCAAACAACTGAACAACACGTTGAAAAAACAAATGATATAAAATAAATTAAATATTGAACTTGTCTCGTAAAATGGTACGATTAATATATTAAAACTTGAACACAAATTCTCTAAAACAGTAGATTTATAACTCAATTTGTGTTTCCTAATATGCAACTCGGCGAAAATTTACTGTTTGCCTTACTCACAACATGTGTACACACACGTCTCGTTCAAACTTATTAATGCACTAAGACAAACCTTTAATTAAATACAAAGTTTGGTTACTTGATAAAGTTTCCTTATTAGTACATTACAGCTGCGAGTTGTAATAAAGTTGTTATTATAAAACTACAGGAATCCATACAGGAGTATATTGCAGAACCTTCGATATCAGAATACGATATGTGACTGTTAAATAACGAGAGTGATACAATATTACTTACCTTTAATTAAATGTTGCATAATTATAATGTTGATGTTGAGTGTCGTATAATATTATATAGTTCTTAGCAAATGATGTAATTATCTCTTATTTATTCTCTTTGTCGTTTGTTTTTATTCCCGTTTGATTGTTAATTTAAAGTTTGACGTTTCGTATTTTTATACGAATATTCTGTTATTTAGTGATTAAAATTTTATTTATTGATATCTGTTGTGTCTTGTTAGAATAATGTGTTATGATATTTATGTTATTGACTATAGACGATGCTATATGATGTACAAGATACAACGTCACGCCAATATTGTTTAAATTTAATGCAATCATGCAATCAACCCGACCTATTCCAATAACTTATAAACTGAAATAAACCTAAGGTATTGTTTCGATTTTAGATGACAAAATTACCGCATAAACTTTCTAATAAAAACTCTAACAAGGAAAATAATTCAATATCAATACAAAAATAAAGGTATGTTTTAGTTACAATATCGAACACATAAGGACGAGGTTGGAGGTTAACTAAAAACTTTTCTCCGCTTCGGTCTTAATATAGACCTATTAGGTTGTAACTTACTTTTTAAAGGCTTTTCTACTATTTTCTTTATAACATTTGTTTCAACTTTAGTGTCATAATCAGCTGAAATTAAAATAGTTCAATTAGCGAACAATCAAGTTGACCATTGTTAATTAGGACACAATTCAAAATAAAGTCTTGATAACAAGTACACTCTTTTCCTCTAATAATAGTACGCCCAAGTACACTCGTGTCCAATCAAATTCATTGTGTGTTAAGGGTATTTGCAATTCTATTGTGTCTTACTGAATGCTAGAGGGATATTTATTTCGTGCAAGTCTATCCAATTGAAAACATACATAATAGTGTTCAAATTAGAGGAAACTAGATTTCAATTTATATTCAACGAATAAATAACAACTTTGGGATAGTAGTTCATTATTGGACATGTTTATGGACTGCATGCTACAGCAGGCATGGCCTAGAAGCTATTTTATTTATCCTTCAAAATAATTAGACAAATTATTATAACGGTGAACAAATTAATAATGAGATTTTTCTTGAAGTTCTTTTCAACCCCTGGATTCAATTTCAGGAAACATTTATCTGATTTTGTTTATAATATATACCTCTAGTTCTTAGGCTATTCATGATTGAATTGATATATTGTCAAATACCTCAAAATGTGCCCTAATGCTCAAATTTTGGTTGAATGTTACTCAAACAATCCCCTTAAGGTCACAAACAAAATGTTTTCGTGGTCATGTTTCCAAAAGTATACTTAGATAACTTATAATAGATAACTTATACTTTACCTATGCATATATTACTTTCATTTATGCCTGGCTGATACTAATACTCCAGCTAATCTATACTTATGTCTTATAACCTTAGGGTAGTGTGTATCTATGATACCATCTACTTCTTCCAGTATCATATTTTGTCATACTCTAACTTAAAACCCTTTAGTTTAGAGAGTTAAGAAAATCACCTACACTAACCGTGGAGATATTACAAAAGACTTAGGAAGAGAAAATAAGTGGAGAAACACAGTAAGTAATTTATATTTAACTACCGGTACTTAAATTATTAAAATATTATTTATAATAACGGAAATGAAAGTTAAAATAATAATTTGATGAAAGGTCTCTTTGGAATGGATAAAAAGACAATAACTAACCAAGAGATTATTAACAGAACTTTTAGAGAAAATATAAAGAAAATAATCTTTGACGTGTATGTATAATTTACTCGGAAGGTGAGGAAAAAAAGGATCTATTTAAACCTCTAACCGATCCATTCTGTGACAATATAATAAATGTTTTAGTAGTTGTTGATTTAACTAATTGCGAAATAAGAAATTAAGAATGATTGGTAACGAAAAAATATGTGGAATTTTTAACAGTTATATTAGGGAGATATGTTCCAAATACAAAATTGGAAGTCATGATTTTAAAACTAAACTCTCACTTTCAATCGAAAGGAGGGAACGTTATGACAGATATAAAAACGATATTGTAAAAATACAAGAAACCAGTATTTATATAAAATAAAGTGGAATTAGCTGATGTTAGAATTAATGTTTTACTGAAATATTTACATAACCTTAGGAAAAGGATCATTTTTACTTTTTAATATTACACAGGATTTTACAATAATGTTTAATAAAAGAGAAATGGAAAACTATTTCATTTGAACTTTAAATTTTAGTTACAATTCTGAAAGTGTGGAAGATATGAAAGACATTGCTATGAAACATGAGGTTAACATCTCATAATGGATAAAATTTCCCACGTGTTTTATGGAATAGTAAATTTGTAGTTTTTAGAGACAGAGAGAGGGATAGAACGAAATTGGAAGAAGCAAGGCAAAGGCTCAATCTAAAAAACAATTAAAGGAGTTTTGTAAACTGTAAAAGTTAGAGTTTCAAGAAGAAGGTTTAGAGCTAATAGATATTGGGTTAAAATTATGAAATACGGGGGAAAGGTCAGCTAACTTTTCCATATCGTTCAAGTGACTTCATTTACGCTTCGGATACGATTCGAAGTATCTGCTTCATTTTCAGAGTCCTCGCTCTACAGAGGTTGTCCAAACATCATTAAAATACAAAACCCACATAGTTTAAGATATTAAATGTTGAGACGCATAATGACTGTTCAAGGGTGACTGCCATAACATATTTTTACAATCTTATAAATATATTTATCTGAGATTCTCTAATCTTGGGCGTGGTGGGAGAGTTTTTGAAAAACAATTAAGTTTATCGTTCATTAACAGATTTATTTAAAGTTTTTAAAGGCTTTATATATATATATATATATATATATATATATATATATATATATATCAAATTCTTTGTCGTCATCCATATATTTTCCATTCTTGGACATATGTAATGTTTTTTATCTTGCTGTGTGGTTGAGATTTTCATCAATTACGTGATGTGAATAATTTGACTTATTACCTTCAATATTATTTTTCTACTGTTTTCTGTAAATCTCATAAAGAACTTTTTTTCTGTTTGACGTATATATATTTTGTTACATTCGTCACATATTAATTTGCATATACAAGTTTTTGTTCCGTTTTTAGTAAATAAATAACATCACCAGAAGCTTCCTCTTCACTCGAACAGATCATTGATATATTGATATCCTATTTTTAGCAGACGTAGAAAGGTTATGATGAAATGAAGTCTTTAAATAAAATAACATATATAGCGTTATCTTGCATGCAGTCACTCGGGAAACAATTAGGACGGCTGGTTTTGACGTGAAGCACTACTATTGTAACGAATTCTTGTTCATAAATTACACCTCACCTTGTATATAAAATATATTCTCTTATATACTTTAATAAATGCCAACAAACAAGTCTCCTGTTCACTCAACTAGATCACAGATGGATTTCCTATTTTTAACAGACTTGGCAAAGAAAATATGAAGTTATGTCTTTGATGCATAAAACGCTAACGAATAAATCAGATATAGGTATATGTGTGTATGTAACATTTAATTTAATGATAATCATTGTAGAATATTTTGGTAAAATCACAATTCTGTTTAGAGCAAGTTTCGGTGATTGAACTTAGCATTATCTGTATTTGGTTTTATTTATGCAAGTACTAAGACACGTTATAAAATGCTTATACACGATACATTTTGTAATCATGTGTTTTTTGCTTTGATGTAGTTGGAAAATTATGTCATTTTACTTTATTAAATATATGAAAAATATAGGAAGTACTGTAATGGGTTAAATCATCAATGCACTCCGAGCCAGAAAAGGTATTTCTCCTTCAGCTACTTAAGGATGTTATTTTACACGCTATACTAATAGAATTCACAGCAGCTTAATGTCGCTTTAGATGCAAACCGTGTCTTTTGTGCTCTAGAGCTGTAATTTCATTTGAATAACAAATAATGGTCAATGTAGCTACATCTGTGTTTTTCTATCAGCTGTCCCTATTTACTACCCCAACAATAACTAACATCTAATTTCAATGTTTACAAGAAATTAAACGCAATGTTTACAAAACGCGTTATTATGTTTATAAGAACTTATAATTAAGAACAGTAAAAACTGTACATTTTATGTAAATGTTTTAAATAATTCTACACACAACGAAAGTGATTAACACAAAGTATAGTAGCCTACTTCAAAAATTATGTGTTAATAAAGCTGTTTCATATTTAATCTATAAAATGTTTACATATGTAGGAAAATGTATAATTTTAGCAAGAAGTGCTTCTGTTGCTTTCCTACACTCTTATCTCGAGCAAATAAATCTTTACATTTCTCTCACATTTCATTGGAATAATATTGTATGAATTTACAATAATAAAATGATCATGTACGGTAATAAAATTTAGTTCTAATCCTCACTGTACTTGAATTTATTTTTCTAAGTAAGTAGCAACCCAGGTTTCCTTTCCTAACCTACAAAAATTGCAGTTTAAGCTTTAAAACTCTAGATACGACCCACATCCATAGTGGCAATTTTATTTAACTTACTAAATAATTAGACAAAATATTATAATGGTGAACAAATTAATGATGAGATTTTTTCTTTGTGTTCTTTTCAAATCCTGGGGTCAATTTTCAGAATCAGTTTATCTGTATTAGTTGAAACTATATACACCTGTGAGTTGTTAGGCTATTTAGTTATTTATTTTATATACACAAATAAAGCACATTTAACAGATTAAAATAAATTAATAAACCACGATTTCATCAAAAATGTAGAAAGACAGGTTAAATGTTACTATAAAATATTTCACTAGATTCGCAAATAAAATGTTTTCATGGTCATGTTTCCAAACGTAAAAATTATTTACAAAACTTTTAAAATGTTTATAGCCTAAATAAAATGTTGACAAAATTTTAAAACAATTGTTATTAGGGTAATTTCACAAAATTGGCTTTGACAATTTATTGTCTAAGTAAGTAGCAACCCAGGTTTCCTTTCCTAACCTACAATAAAGTGCAGTTTAAGCTTTAAACCTCTAGATACGACACCACATCCATGTTCACCATTCTACTGTGGTGAATATTCCCTTCTATTTACCGACAATGTGGTTACAGATAATCCGATTAAAGTAGATGGGACTGATCGGCTTTACAAGATATTTTGTAATAGTGGTTTGAAACTTATGGTTTAAGAGCATCTTTAACTGTTTTCTATGGTCATTGGATGTCTGCCACATTTACTGTTATTGTTATATTTTAATGTGTTTTACTAATAATTGTTGTTTCTCTTCTATATTACATTATTATATTTAATCTCGTTCATCACGTTACTGTTTTAAATTTGATTTTAATGTTAACATATACGTAATAATGATTTATATTAGTTTTTTTCATTCTTGTTCAAAGGCGAAGATTCTTTTATACAATGTTTGATAATGCACTAACCTTTTTACTTAAGAAAACTAACCTTTACATTTCATCAAATGTTAGTAGAATTGGACCAACGATATTGACATGAATGTGAGTAATTATTATAAGAGTAGGGTGCAGCTTTTCATAAGATTAGAGATGTACTGAACGTCCAACTTAGGAACTCAGGGTCGACGCACCCAACCAGACAGAAGAGCACCCCTGCAGTAATCATGTCACAATGTAAGGAATACTAATATTGTTGAAGTATATTCTCTAAATAAGACTTTAAGTCCACACATTACGATAACCTTTATATATATATATATATATATATATATATATATATATGATTTTTAATTGTTTAAAACGACGTTCCTCCTTACATAAAACATATATTCACGTATTTGTAATGTTGGCATTTCTGAGAGACACAGAACGTAGGTAATTTTAGTTAGTCCTTCCCCATTCACTGAAGAGGGAAGAACCCGGAATGAGACGATATCTCAAGTCGGTAAAACTTAACGATGTATTCCGTCAAATCGTGTTTTGTAAAACTTGAAGAGTTCCTGGAAGTGACGTCACGTGATTAACATGTAGAAGTGCTCTTCAAGGGTCTTTAACGAGTTTATATCCTCTTCTTGCAAGTTTAGATAGGGCACAAGATTCATAATAATCTTTTCTTTGTATACTTGATTAAAGGATCAGCTGTTTTTAGGGCACAAGATTCATAATAATCTTTTCTTTGTATACTTGATTAAAGGATCAGCTGTTGTTAGGGCACAAGATTCATAATAATCTTTTCTTTGTATACTTGATTAAAGGATCAGCTGATGTTAGGGCACAAGATTCATAATAATATTTTCTTTGTATACTTGATTAAAGGATCAGCTGTTGTTAGGCAGTAATGTCATGTTGTTTGTTTAACAATGGCAACACTGTGTATATTTATGAAAATAAATCACAGTAATTAAATTTTTTTAGGATATCAAGAGAATTACAACACATGATGTTAAGATGTTTTCTTAACGTGAATAAATACGAAATTTTGCATTGAAAAATTGTGTGTACGAATGTTCATTAGAGTACCTTCCAAACTCTATGGAAATTTTTCTATGTATCTGTAGCCTAATTTATTTAGTTCTCTAATGAGATGTATAAATTGATTTAATGAAACTATAGTTGAAATTTTGTCGTTTTTGTAAAAATATACATGTGAAAATTGAAAACCAGTTTCAGCATATGGTTTAATTTATATTTCTGTTAATTGATATTTAATTTTTATTTTGGAATTATTGTTCTTATTTAACGTTTAAAAAACTTTTTTTTTTAAATTAACCAAAATACTTGTAGTTTTGTGAACAGTACATGGTTTATCATAGGTATGCACTTCACCACTTATGACGAATAAAGTTCTAAACTGACATCGTACACATCATTAACAGTATATTGAAGTTTATCGAAATATCTATAAAACTGATGATAAACTAACATCTTAATATTCCGCATTACATATATAAAGGAGTTGGAAAGCAATTTCCTGAAAGAACAAGATATTTAGGAAATGTAAATTGTTACAGGAAAACTGTATGAACTACCTGTTGAGTCCTATGTGTAAGAAATTTAATATATCAACTTCGTTTGTTAAAAGATACAAAAATCTTGATAAATTCTTTTTTAGTTAACTATTTAAGTGTTTCTTTCTTCACATTAAATTTATTAATACTGTATTAGATATCAATGCCTGAGAAGAAACGAAGTTCAAGGCAACTTTTTCTTTCTTGTTGTTTAAAGATTCCAAAGCAAGAAAAAAGCTTTAAATAAACAACCTTAGCTCTTGAATAATAACATCGTCAGAAACAAATGTGAGTAACAGATAATCTATACTTCTAGAATATTTTAATGAATATTTACAGTCAACGCTACGCAAAGAGTATTTTCTACTATTAAAAGTGCAATATAGTAACGAGGTGTAAGTAACGAGGAGTATAAAGGAAAGCACTTAAATTGTGGGAAAGAGATTTAATGAGAGGAGGAATCTCTACGAAGAGAGAAGAGAAAGAAGAGTATAAGAGAAGAAAGAAGAGATTTAGATAAACAGAACTCAAGAGGGAAGGGAGATAGATAAAAGTAAATGGGAGGATAAGAAAGAAGAAACAAAGATAAGCAGAAAGAAAATGAGGAAAAGAATGTTTAAGGGAGAGAGATCAAAAGAAATAAAAATTAATAATAGAACAGGAAGAAAAGAAACGATAATATATTGAAGAAGTGAGGGAAAGGAGGTGAGACAATTAGAGAGAGATAAACAGAGAGAAAATGAAGCAATGAGGGAGAGGAGCAAAAAGAGAGAGGAAGGTAAAATAATATGGAATAGAAAGAGTTGAAAACAAAAATTAAGAAAGAGATGAAGGTAATTAGAATACGAGAAGAGTAAATGAAAAAAACAAAGCGTGATAAATTAAAAACATAATAACAACGTTAGGATTGGAAAATTAAAAAATTATAAAAGAGTCCTGATAGAAAACTTGACAGAGAGGGATCCAACCTAATACTACACAAAGAAAAGTAATACCACTGTACCTCGGAATTTCCAGTCGTACTCAATATCAGTACAGTAAGAGACAAATATTATCAACTCTCTGTTGTAATATTTACACATATAATAAATACCGCATATTATTTATTAAAATGATATTAAGTTTTACACTTGGGTATGAAATGTTTATTATTAATATAATTTAAATATTTAATGTTATGTCATATGTCATCGTTGTTAACATGATAAATGTATTTAAATTATTTTAATAAATTTCTTCTTTCTTGATGATATTAAAATTCCTCTATATGGTTAAGGATATAAAGCTTTGAAGAATGTCTGATTTAATTTCACTGTGAGTTTCGATGTAAGCAATTCGTGATCCTCATCTGTTTTCTGACATGATAAAACGGATATTCTTGCACAGTTTTTTGTTTAGTCACTTATTTATTAATATTGCTATTAAAATAACAATGATTTATTTTGATGTTTCTTAGATGATCAAACGAGCATCCGATGATTTGGAACGAAAAGTTTTCACGGATGAAACCAAATGTATGCTAATTATAAGAATTGACAGAGGCAATAGACTGAACATTAACAATAACGAATTTCAAAGTGAACTGGGGTTTAATTATCTAGAATCAAGTTTGGTGAGCGAAAGTTTAGATTTCAAATGAAATTAAAGACATATTGGCAATGGCCAATCGAAGTCATATTCCCCTCCACCACACTTTCCACACAAAAAACCATCCTAAGGCATTATGTGTTTCGAAAACTTGGTCAATGACAAAAACTTAGGAAGATTGGACTATGGGGTGGGACAGGAATAATTTATGGAATAGTTCAAGTTGATAGAACATGACAGATTAAAACATACAGAGCTGTACAATGTATATGGAAAGCTGAACATTGCTATAATTACTAAGGAAGGAAAGATGGGAAAAGCTGGGCGTGTTTAAATAATACAATAATTGAAAAATGAAAACGGGTGTTCCTGGAGACGCCTAGAGGCCCTCAATATTAAGAGTAAAATATGAAAGAACGATGTGGAGGAGGATCTTAGGAAGCTGCAGGTTAAAAGTTGGAGAAAGGAAGAGGGGTAAAGACCAGTTTGGAGTTGAGTTTTTGTGGAGGTCATATGTCTACATTAGGTGTAAGGAAGATTACTAAAATTTGGGGTTAATGTCATTTGGTATCCAAATCACTTTCATATAGTTTTCAAATATAATATAATTTGATATATCACATCTTTCTGTCCGTCATGTGCCTTCGTTGTAGCTTTATCTTTCATCTAGGACGAGTTTCGGGACCGTAAACCGACTCTCGATTGTCGCTAAATTAGATGTAATTACTTGCACATTAAACACATAATATATGAACTATTTTGATTATATTAACAAGATTAATAAATAAGTGACTAAACAAAAACTTTACAAGAAATCATGTCAAAAACAGATGAGCATCGCGAATTGCTTACATCGAAACCCATAGTGAAATTAAATCCGATATTCGTAAATCCTTTATATTCTTAACCATATACAGGAATTTTAAGTTCATCAAGATAGAAGAAATTTAATAAAAGTATTTAAATACATTTCTTATGTTAACATCGATGTCATGTGACATAACATTATTTTTTTAATTATATTTATAATAAAACAATCCATACCCATGTGAAAAACTTAAAATAATATTAATAAATAATATGGGGTGTTATAAGTGTAAATAATACAACAAAGAGTTGATAATACTTGTATCTTACTGTACTTATAGTAAGTACGAGAGGAAATTTCGAGGTACCTTTCTCCGTTAGTATTGGATTAGATACCTCTCTTTCATGTTTCGCCTATTTTTTTTCTTCCGATCCTGATGATGTTATTATTCAAGAGCTAAGGATGTTTATTTAAAGGTTTTTCTTTCTTTGGCATCTTTAAACAACAAGGAAGAAACAGTTGTCCTGAACTTCGTTTCTTCTCGCGCGTTGATATCTAATAAAAGATTAACATGTTAAATGTGAAGAAAGAAACACTTAAAAAGTAAACTAAAAAAAAAAATATTGTCCAATATTTTTGTATCTTTTAACAAAGCAAGTTGATATAATAAATCTGTTACATTTCTCAACAGGTAGTTTCAAACCGTTTTCCTGTAACTATTTCCATTTCCTTAATATCCTGTTCCTTCAATAAATTGCGTGTTTATATATGTAGTGTAGAATATTAAGATGTCAGTTTATCACCTCGGTTCTCTTGGCGGTCAGACATATTACATGCAGAATTTGGTAATTTGTATTTAATTTACTGTGTAAAAGTTGAACACTTGAGATATGAAGAAAACACTGTTTGAAATGACCGTAATTTTATCATTTTCATTTCAATTATGTGGATTTCAATAGGATAGTATATAAGCATATTATAGTCTTTTGTTCGTACATTAATTTGTGTAGCCTTTGTCTATAGAGACGACAACGACAACGGACGGACAAACGGAATAATTTTTATTTGTTTCCTCAAACCATGAAATTTAAAACTAGTTACAAAAACAGAAGTCAAAATTTTTAGAATTATTATTAACCTCACTCTATATTAAATGTTGAGCTTGACTTATGAGAAAAACTATACAGTATAACAAACACACAGAACACAATTCTCACAAAAAAACGCCTAAGTATCAGACGCGTTTCAACGACAAAGTCGTCCTCTTCGTTGGTGTAGCTGGTGTATCACTGAAGAGGACGACCTTGTCGTTGAAACGCGTCTGATAACTAGGCGTATTATTTTTTGTGAGAATTGTGTTCTGTGTGTTTGTTAAACTGTAACCTCACTCTACACTTCATATACTGTGTAAGGAATGAAGTAACAAAATGACTGGTAATTGGTAAACTTGTGTTGATATTGTAAACTACTCTGTGTAAGTAAATGTTATTAGAACTGTGATTACCATAGTTGAAGCTTTACTTAAACCGTTAACTAATTCCCTTAGTTCCTGCACTTTATCAAACTGTAATGATATTATTTGATTAGTCATTACTGATTTCCAGAGAGATTTGAAGTAATTAATGTTTAACTTTTTTTTTAACTGAGAAGTGGTTTCGTAAATATTAAACAAATATTATATTGTTGTAGTTTTATCTTTCTTCTAGAACGTGGATCGAAATCGTTATCACATTCTCGAGTGTCGCTAAATTAGTTGTAGTTTCTAGTACATTCTAAACGTATTAAATGTCAGATAATATTTACACAACTTATTTTAATTTAAACACATACATTAAGTTGTATTTTGGTGCGCACCATCGCATGGCTTGCGACACACCAAAATTATTTGTTGTTAGACCATGGAAGATCTAAAAACTTGACCAAATAATAGTTAAAATGACAACCACTATCATATTTTACTACCAATCTTATTTAACAACATGTAAAACTTAACACAACATTTTGAAGAAGAAAAAAACATTGCATTTAAAAGTCAGACTAAAATTCCGACTAGTTTGTAACTTAGCGATATCGTGTGTTATTTTACAGTTTAACAAACACACAGAACACAATTCGCATAAAAAATATGCCTAAGTATCAGACGCGTTTCAACGACAAGGTCGTCCTCTTCAGTGATACACGAGCTACACCAATCAAATTATAACAGTTATGCTTTGAGTTATAGTTTGATTGGTGTAGCTCGTGTATCACTGAAGAGGACGACCTTGTCGTTGAAACGCTTCTGATACTTAGGCGTATTTTTATGAGAATTTTGTTCTGTGTGTTTGTTAAACTGTATAATTTTTCTCATAAGTCAAGCTCAACATTTAATATGGACGTGTTTATTTTGATAAAATTCAATTAATATGTCTTCTTTTTTATATCTAAAAAATTACGATTAAACGTAACAAAATAATAAATCGTATTTGGATTTGAAACAATGTAAAAGAAATTTGTTCACAATTATCTTGTAATTGACCAACCGATTTCCATAATGTAAGACATTTGTTTATTATCTTATTCATCAAACACTCGCGTCTTTTCTTAGTGTGTCCTAGTGGTGGTAACGGTATGTTCCTTCCTCTATGTTTCTGGTTTGTCTTTCTCTCCTTTGTTGAATGCTTCTCCTATTAGAAGTGATATTCCTCCTAAGTGGCCTGTTTGCCATTACTCTACGATGTTTATTAACTCCGCGTTATCAACAATATATCAACGAAGTAGTAGAATACCCACACCGACAGTCATCACGGAGGACATGTTACATTTTACCAGCACCTTGAGTTGCAGCAAGATCCAGCACAAGATTGTTATTTTTCATTTCTCTCTCCATGTTTCCCCACTGGGTCCATCCAGCCAGATTACTCCTTGTTCGGGTTAAGACTGAATACTGTGAGAAGCCACCAAAATGTCTACAGGCTCCGTATGCTACACTTTTTGCTCGGTGCCATCATCCAATCACCACAAGTTGCTTTACAATTTATGATTAGGCTAAGAACCGAAGAGGCGAGGGACTTATAACATGATAGGTGGGAGTCATTGTAAAACAAAAACTGACCGACTAGATTAGAAAAGATAAACTTGCACGTTAATGGGAAATAGTGCAGATCACAGACTTCATAATAACATGAAGAGGAGGGATCAGAGGAGGCTGTTTGGAGCAAATACCTTTCTGGGCGATGGTTTCAGCAAAAGGAAAGAGTTACTAACATTGCTTTATGATTATTTGTTAAAAGACGCAGTAAATTTTTGAAATTTATTATTAATACTTTTCTAGTGAAACCATCCGCTGTTTATTTAAAACAATCGGAACCCACTATACTGACACATTAAATTTAATTAAAGTTAAGTATTTCCAAGTCGACCGCAAGCACTCTGATTCTCTAGTAATATTGCATTTAACCTGTTACTAAGTAGACTAGTAATTATAAAATGAGGTTGAGATTTTTTGAAATATATATATTTTTTTCAAGTTCCATTCTGGTCGGGTTAATCTCAACGAGAAAAATACATTTCCAGAGAGATTTCGAGAGAAGAAATTTCCCAAAGGTGCAATTAGGTAATGAAGTATGAAATTACATATTTTGTTGTGTGTTGTAGAAATGTGGAGAGGGAGAGAGTTTTATTTGAAGACAATAATCACGGAGATGTCATAGCACAAGGAAACAAATATAATGAAACAGAAATATGTTTGTCATCAATATTTGTTGCAAAAACATTGCACAAATTTTCTCACACAACTATACACAAAACCAAGTATACAAACTAAGGGGAATGTGTTATAATTCCAAAATTTTCAAAACGTTTTCTAACTGTTAAAAACAAATGTTTGTTTTTAATATCAGAAAATGGATTACTGCCCTTAAAGGTGTCGGTTCAGTGTTTATACATATTAAAAAAGTTAACCGTTTTAGATCTCGTAACTTTTGAGTAACTCGGAATCGATTTAAATCGCAATGACAGTAGTTCATTTTGGTGGTCTACAAAATATTTTCTTTTTATTGGTATAACAGTCATCTTGTCATGACTTGATTAAAATTGTACACCTTAATTTAAAAAATATATATTTTAACGAGGTAATTTCAATGAAATATGTATTTGCATTAAGTTCTTCAATTTAAAATTTTGTTATTTTTAAATAACTAATTGGAATATCAAACCCCTTTGGTCCAGTGGTTCTTACCATCTGTGTGCAAGAGAAAAAAATGTTTTTATGGATAAAGGTTATCAGACATTCAGCAATAACTATTTTAAACGGCCGTGATTAAAAACAAAAATTTTGTAAATACGAAAAGTCATAGTCTTAGTTTTTGGTGCACTTAAAACGTAAGTTTTTGGTTTTTCTTGAAAAACGTAAGATTAAAAATGTGTTGACCACATTTGAACTAAATATCTCATCTACTTCTAAAGATATAATGTTATTTGTATACAAGACAAAATAGCTTATAGAAAAAATAAGAGTTTTCTAACGTATATTTATATGAATTTATATTTTGTTTAACCAGAAAAACGAGTCCTGAAAATGTCTACATTTCATCTATTTTTTATTGTAGATCTGAAAATGGACCAATGCTAATGAAACCGCTGTAATGCCAAAAGGGTTGACAAAGAGTAATTATATACTTAATAATTTACCAATATTATTTTACATTTTCAAAAATAAGATACTAAACTAGTTTGAAATTTTTAAACAAAAATCTTTGTTGACTTACTAAATCTTTACAATAAACATAAGTATATCCTACTGTCAGCGAAAATTTTAAATTAATATAACTCTTTATTTAAAACTATAAACCTAAATCTATATTCAATAATTCGTGTACTTCAAAAACTAATATCAGGTAAAATTATACATTCCACGCTCAAGAAGTAATAAAATAGGCTACTTACGTTCTTCAAGAATAGAATATTATTCTGCTTTTTTGTATAATAAACTAAATACACTATTAGAAACATAACACAATATACACAAACACCTAATAAACACGTCAATATATAAACGACATAACCTCCAAATACTTCAACTAGAGTACGCAAAACCTGACTGATTGTTGACTAGTGAAGCCTAGTTGCAAGCATAGTTGAAGAGATAAGGAGTTGTTAAGACAGTGTTTATAAAGACTTTGTTTATATCTATGTGTCATAGTTGTCCCAATGCAATTGGTTCAAAATAACCTTTGACATTACACAACGATATCTATTTTCTCCTCTTGTTAGAAGCAAGTAAATATATGTAAGCGAATCTTTAGCAGAAATTAAACATAGGTTTGTAAATATTGTTCATAATTTTGTTATTGTTACAATATATCCTCTTTGAAATCTTTTGGTGGGGGGGGTGTATATAACACAACTAAAACTTTCATATTTTGAGATTTATCTTAGAATATCCGTTTACAGAGTCATTGAATTTTAAAAAATAAGTGACTACGTGTCCACTTAAATATGACCCAGGTGGGCTGAAACGTAGGACGATATGATCATTTTACTGAACACGTAAGCAATAGGCCTACGATATTTTTCCACGAGGCAGGAGGTTTTTTTTTCGATTCAGTTCGTCAGTTGTAATCATGACATTTTTGTCTTATTAAATGCAAAAAATCTCTCAATGTTCATAACCTTAATAAAAAAGGACGAAAATAATATAAAATACTACCCTTAGCGTATCTATTAGCGTCAGAGTCAGAAGAGAACAAGAGTTGGTCAAGCAAGATCAGATAAGAAAGGTAACAGTTTCATGTAATAATATAAATAAATATATACATGTATAAGTAAATACATTAAGCAATTCGTAACCTATAATATTCAAATTAAAAAAAAAATGGTGGATATTTAATTTGCCAATAATTACTCTGCGTATGAAATACTCAAATTTATTTTAGTATTTTTATCAACTGCTTAGGAAAGAATGAGGGACGTTTATAATTTATCGTAGGAGTACTGCTAATTAAATATATAATACTGATTTTAATCTAAACTTTACAACATCTAGGTATATTGTATACAATGAACGGCTATAATAAAAATATCCTGCAAGTAAATGAATACTAATACTACTAATAACAGGTTCATGCAGCTATTGTATGTTATTCAATAGAAAACAAAGGCTGCATGCCTTGTAGATCTTCTCCCACTATTCGTCTTAAACAAAAGACATTGAATTTTATTCCAACCTTTATCTTTTGTTCCTGGAGAATTTCTAGAGGCAATGAGACCTTAAGACGACCCAATGATCAGAGATTGGAACACATTTGGAAAAAAACTGTATTTATTCTGGATAATATTGAAAGTCTAGACAAATGACTGTTTTTTTCTTCATTTTTTAAAGGTGAAAACCTTTCGGTCATCATAGACTTTTAATAAAACGAAGAAAAGAAGTTAAAATAATAACCCCAAATCACCGAATAACCTAATAATCTAATAGAGTCAATTTCGGAGGAGAATAAAAGTTGATCAAAATTAAAGAAAGGGATCTAACCCAAGAAATATGGGAAAAGTTGTAGACCTAGGTAGAGTCCCCCGGAATTACTACGCCCGTTATGTGATGTGTAAGGGGGGGAATAACCACAGGGGTAAAACCGCAGTGCAATTAGAAACATCAGATCGATATATTGTACCTGCAATATCACAAACAAATATTTAAAATCCTTATTCTAAATATTATAAACAGAATAGAAGTTTTTTTTACGTTTGTAATAAAATCTTGGTGGAGTGTATTACTTGTTAAAAATCAAGTTTTTGTAGTAATTAGTTATTTTAAGAATTGTTATTTTACTATGGGGAAGGATTATGTATATAGGGCTAAATGGCTGGAAGGCTGAGCCACGAAGTTGGAAATTCTTTTTTGTAAGAATGTGAGCAATAAATAAATAAAATCTTAGTGACGATTGACTGTTTTCAACTTCAGCTCACAGTAGCGTTCTCCATCCTGTTCGTATATAAATAACATTAATACTTACAATTCAACATTTGCATGTCCTACCTATGATAGTTATGTTTATAAAAATATCTTGCAGAATAAAGCAATTTATTTTGTCTACAGTTGTTGACAAAGTGGCATTTTTTTCATCTAAATTAGTTTGCAAAACAGCTGATTTCTCAACAGTTTCACTTTGCCCACTACTTTGCACACTACTTTGCTCACTCCGAATGGCAACCGAACAAAACAAAATTTAGGTCAAGTTTATTTTAATTGATTTATAATATACAGGAAATGTCCCGTATGTAGGTTAGATTAATTCTTACATGTAAAATAACATAAATAAACAACAAAACAACGTTTTAAAGTTGAAAAGGGAAGTAATTATTCATGAAGATGATTGAGAGTGTATGTACACGGAGAGTATTTTTCGTTTGCCGAGGTTTGAAGTTGGCAATCCCGTTTCCTCAACAATACTCCTAAGTTATTTGTAATATTCATAAATAACCTCAGTTATGACGTGAGAACTTCTACTCAGTGTTGATGTGTTGTTTAGCACTACTGCTATATTTTCTGTAGTTAGTTTTAAAATATGGACAGTTCAGAGGATGAAAACCTGACAATACTCCGCCTAAATTAGCGGAAAAAGCTAACAACGTTGTACTAAATCTCCTTCCTGTCAAATCAAGGAAAAAGTACGACCGCCAATATGAACTCTTTTTATTGCCAAAATAACAACTGTAGACAAAGTATAATGTGCAATTTGTGAGCAAAGTGTCTTTTTTAAACTCTATAAAATTGACGCACGAGGCAAACCTCGTGCGTCAACATTTTTCTCTCGTTTTAAAAAGTGTCACTTTTCTCACTAGTTGCACAAATAACTATTTACAATTCAAATAAACTAAGTAATGCTTAGCACTAACTTTCTCAAACATCAATCTACAAAACTAAAAACAAATCTATTGATGCCATCATGGTATTTACACACCCCATCGTACAAACAGATTCTCCAAATGTAATTATCAAAATTCGTTTCTTAAGCTTTGCATAAAGTGTATAATGTACTGGTGCATCGAAGGGTTTCACCCAGTTGGGTAAGTTTGATTAAAACTCTTGTTACACAAGTTTTCTGTAAATCATAATTGTCTATTTCAGTATTTACTTGAAGACCTAGACCATAACGCGGCTCGTGAATTGTATATATATACTAAAAAGTCACCAATCTTTCCAACTATATATGCCTCAAAGATGCACATATGGGGTAGAGCCACCACTTGCTACGCTCGTGTCGGTGACTCGTCTCTGGGAATCGGGTAATTATACGAGTAGGCTACGGCATTTTATTGATAGGCCAGAGTACGATATTAGGTTTTTACACTAAGTTCGTAGAGATGTGGTGTTGGTAAAACAACATTCATAATTGAAATTTGTCATATATATATATATATTTTTTTTTTTTTTTTCCAATTTCATGTGTAATAAGTTGAATACTTACGGAAAATGAACAAAAACAAGTTTGGAAGGCCTAAATGTTGACATTACATTAGATGCTACACTAGTCTGTTATCGCTCCTTATACCAAATTTCATGTTCAAGACGAAAATAACTTTTTTTAAATTTCCTGTGGTCACGAAACTTGAAATCAATCAAAAAGCAATGAATTATGAAACTTACCCTAAACTTTGTATACTCGATAAGTAAGATTATTATCTTACAAATATCATAGCATATGTTTAGTTTAGTAAATATTTTTTTGTTAATGGCACAAAATACAAAGAGCCCTACAGCCTTCTGTAATCTAAGAAATCCATTTTACATTGATCGTAAAGAGATCAATTTTTGGATTTAAAATAGTTGCTATCGTATGGTCGATAGTGTATACAAAAAATAAAATAGAAACATTTTGGTGTTTGAGACTATATTGTGCTCATAATATAAATCTAAAGGAATTCGAAATAAATTTATAAGTCAGAATCGTAGCCCTTTTGTTCTAGTGTATCATTAAATGCATAAAATCAGATGAAATTTGCAGATTTCAATTCAGTATCAACCCCACACCTGTAATTATGATAATAGCAATGTTGTTGTTAAAAATTTATTTCGAATCCTGACCTATTTAGTAAATGTGATAATCACATATATCTGGCAGGGCCTAGCCGATGTCAAAAAAGTAGCGGTATACACAGTTACTGAGTTCGAAAAACCAGTGTAACAACCGTTTTAAACAAACTTAAACTACTGGAAAAAACACTTGATCTAGATATACAATTCAAAATTTCGTACAAGTAACAAGAAATCAATTTTTGGGTGTAACATTTAGAGGACTTTGAATATCAATATATGATGGAGCTGGGTAAGTGTTACGGTGGCGCTAAACAACTTGTTTTGTTTATCTGTTCGTTCGTCGACATCAATTGGATTAAAGAAACGTAGACCTCTTGATCTACCAATACAATGTAACCAAATCAAATATATAAGACTTACTATCGTCAATATTCTGTTTACGTCGTTCAAACGACGGCCGTTTCGGCTATTCAGCCATTATCAAGTTGTAAAGATGTAATCTGGTTTCCCAACCGTCAATTACAAACACTTATACACATTACGCAAGAGCAAAATTACACACGAAACACTTACACGTACATACGATTAAAATTAAGTAAAAAAAAAAAGAAAAATGCGAAGAAAATGGCAGCAAACTCGAGTTCCTCATCATAAAACTGAACTAAATCGTATTAGCCAGAAACTCACAAATTTACTACAAACTATTAAAAATGAATCCATTGTTAGATACCTTGAAAGCCTTTCAGATGATAAAGAGAGCGAACTCAAGATATGGAAGGCCACTAAATATCTTAAAAGGCCTAATATCCAAATTCCACCAATCAGGAAAAATGATAACACATGGGCTAGAAGTGATAAAGAAAAGGCAGATTTGTTTGCTGAATACCTAGAGGAAACCTTCCAGCCACTTACTAGACAGACAGTTGAAAATATAACAACAATCAAGAACAAGGATGAATTTCAAATTCGTAAAGTATCATTTAAAGAACTTAAAAATGAAATTAAACACCTCAAGGATAAAAAAGCTCCAGGATATGATCTTATCACGAGTGAGGTGTTGAAAGAATTGCCATATAGAGCACTAAACAAATTTATTCACCTTATTAACGCCACGTTTAGACTAAGGTATGTTCCAAGACAGTGGAAGATTGCAGAAGTGATTATGATACCCAAACCGGGAAAAGATCCTAACGATAAATCATCATACCGACCAATCTCCTTGCTGCCAGCTATGTCAAAGATTTTTGAAAAATTACTGAAGAAACGCCTTAAGCCAATCATTGAAGAAAAACAACTAATCCCTCACCACCAGTTTGGCTTTAGAGATAAACACTCAACTATAGATCAAGTACACAGAATCACACATGTAATAGAAAAAGCCTTGGAGGAACGCAAAATTTGCTCAAGTATATTTTTAGATGTTGCTAAAGCATTCGACAAGGTCTGGCACGAGGGATTAATTTTTAAACTGCAGCGCGATCTTCCAGAGTCGATTTGTCAGATTCTGGAATCTTACCTATCAGAAAGATGTTTCAGAGTTAAGCACAAAGGGGAGTACTCAGAATTGAAAAGCATTTCAGCGGGGGTACCACAAGGAAGTGTCCTTGGACCTTTGCTCTATCTCTTGTACACCAGCGATATTCCCCAAGAAAATGGTACAATTACTGCGACTTTTGCTGATGACACAGCAATCTTGGCGACCGGTAGCAATGTGGAAGAGGCAACACAAAAACTGCAAAGAGCGATCGATAGAGTTAGTTTCTGGATAAAGAAATGGAGATTAAAATTAAATGAATCTAAGTCAACCTTTGTTAATTTTACAACTAGAAAAATAAATCCAATTCCTATTAAAATAAATTCCCATTTAGTAATTCCGGCTAATACTGCTAAATACTTGGGAATGACACTAGATGCCAAGCTACACTGTAAGGAGCATGTTAAAAAAAAGAAGGTAGAATTGAATATGCAATTTAGGAAAATGTACTGGTTACTTGGGAGAAAATCACAATTAGATCTACACAACAAACTGCTTCTCTATAGGCAAATATTGAAACCAGTGTGGACCTATGGGTTACAGTTGTGGGGTTGCACAGCGAAGACAAATGTTCAGATTATACAAACTTTTCAGAATAAGGTTCTACGGAGTATTGTTGATGCACCATGGTTCATCCGCAATGATAGTCTGCATCGTGATCTTAAGATGAATACCGTCGCAGAGGAAATCAGAAGGTATGCAGAGAAGCACAAACACAGACTTCAACAACACGAAAATTATGAAATGAATTGTTTACTAAACTGCTCTGGGGAGATTCGCCGGCTGAAGAGAACGAAGCCTTTTGAACTTTGATTAGTGAAAATTACACATGATTACACATGAGAGGAGTGCATCAATGGATGATATTCCGGCTAACAGTGTTATTTAATGTTAAATGTATATTGCTTGATAGGCTCTGCCTAGTTGTAATTAATAATAAATTTAAAAAAAAAAAAAAAAAAAAAAAAAAAAAAAAATTGATTCATGAATCATTGTCTACGTCCTTACTGCACAGAGTCTCGAATATTACTGGTATCACAGCTTGACATTGGGAGGGGTTGAGTTACGTTATCTACTTGAGTTAACACGGTGTCGTACAATGCATTGGAATTAAAGTTTAGTTTTTCGTTTAACAAGTTACTGTCAATTTTGAAATATCTGTATATTTCATACTGTTCCAATGCGTTCATGAAATTTCCTTTCTTACATCGATGTAATATTTTAAGGGTGTTTTCTATTGATGAATAACTATAATCTTGCTGGATGATGTGTTCAGTAAATTTAGACAAGGTTCTTGTATGGTCCATATATTGTTTGGCTGTAGGGATATGTTCTTCAAACCTTTTGTAAAACGATCTTCCAGTTTGCCCTATGTAAGTCTTTGGGCAATCCTTACACGACAACTGGTACACTCCAGTGCCATCGTATTATTTTATCCTTTAAATTATTCCTTCTATTTACACGATATTGTAATTTATTTGTGGTTTTTATTGACGGTATTTGTAAATATTGACGACGGTAAGTCTTATATATTTGAATTAGTATATCAATATTCGGAATGGCGAAAACAAATTATTATAATGTAACCAAATTTTGTACGTTCTGCTTACATTGTGCGTTCTCCAAAATTTAGAGGATCTGCTTTTATTCAATTGTATATTGGGGCTAGGTAAGTACCATGATGGCACCTATAACCATTTTATATTGGACTTGATGTACAGATTTATTTTTACACGAAACAATTTAAAATATAACATCTAGGGACAAAAATGCCTTATAAATCTGGACGTGTGGGCTTCGTTAGAGGTTCACAACACCCCACGTGACTCCTACACAGTGTTTTTAAAACTTGTGGAGAAAATGTATAACCAGAAGGGTTATAAGATTTATTACAGTCTAAGCTGTTATATGTTAGTTTTCTGGACAACAACTATACGTGCCCAGTCCAGTTATAGCAACCAACAATTTATTTTAGAATTTGTATTTTCTCTCTCGAGTTTGTGAATATTTTTAGTATAGTTTGAAGATTAATTACAAATCCTTGTGTAAAAGCATATGAAAAATAAATGGTAAAATTAGAATTAACTGGCAAAAACTAAATGTACTTTCACCTCTGTTAAAAAAACTATATTTCAGTCAAATTCGCTGATCACGTTTTTATAATCACAAAAGAAACAAGTTTAGGTTTTTATCTAAATATATCAATAGTTCACTAAGGCGGTATTGATGGTACAATTTCACTTTTTGATTGACGACTATCGAAGTGGCATTTTAGATAACGATTTTTAAATTGTATTTCGAAGATAGTAAGTGGTAAAGATTGTGCAATATTTTTGCGCCAATTGTTTTATTTTATTTTGTTCTTTAGTTATAATTCTCTTAGTTAATCTTCATAATTGTAGTAAAAAGGAGTTTTTGCTTCATCTATTTTTGTATCCATAATAGCGTTTTGTTTTCGTGTCTATCATCAACTGTAATCATTGGTCGTGTCTTGTCTGTGGAATGCATTACAGGCCAAATTATTAGACTGACGTTTAAAAATAGTAACATTTAGTTTTGTTTTGTTGGTACAGTCTCTAAACGCCGATTAATATTAACTATTGTATAACAGTTCCTTGAAATAAACAAATCATCATTTATATTACACAATTAAATTTTAAATGATATGTTGGGTGTAATAAGGTTTTGACTATAGCTCATTGAACCTGACACAGTTGTATAGAAATTGAAAATGGGATACGAAAGCAAGAACACAAATAATTGGTTATTAAAACGATCCAGAACGGCAATAAGACTTTAACATTAACAATATCACCGGTGTTGTAAAGGTAGACTAAGTGATATTGCTAATGCGAGTTTCTTCACTTTACATCAAAACACTTTGTAAAATAATTTCCTCGGGAAATACGATATTGTAAAAGGAAACATAAGGCCGTAGCGTTGCTTCTTTGAAATCCTTTACACGTAGCTTTTAGAGTATTTTCTAATACCATTTAAGTTTCCCACCCCGCCCATAACAGAAATATTACAACTACTGTACCTATACAGGTTTATTCAGACCGAACATCTCAACGGGTAAAACAGGGTTGTTCTAGAAACTTGATTAATTTAAAAATGAAGAACATTAAAACATTTAATGTTTAAAATTTTGGAGGAAAATGTTGCATTAATTTCTGGAGGTGGAAAAGATCTGAGATTGTCTTGAGATTATATTATGTTTCCTTCTTGTTTAGAGACAAACAATCTCACAGTAATCATGGAGGGGAGTTCTGACAATTTGTATGATTTTCATTTAGATTCATTCTTGTTTAAAGGCAAACAACTTTGCAGTAATCATGGAGGAGAGGTCTGAGATTTTCTTGAGATTAACATTTGGTTCCTTCTTGTTTAAAGGCAAACAACCTCACGGTAATCATGGAGGGGAGGGCTGATATTTTCTTGACATTATCATTTAGTTCCTTCTTGTTTAGGACCATCAATCTCACAGTAATCGTGGAGGGGAGGGCTGAGATTTTCTTGAGATTAACATTTATATCCTTCTTGTTTAAAGACAAACAACTTTGCAGTAATCATGAAGGAGAGTTCTGAGATTTTCTTGAGATTAACATTTGGTTCCTTCTTGTTTAAAGGCAAACAACCTCACGGTAATCATGGAGGGGATGGCTGATATTTTCTTGACATTATCATTTGGTTCCTTCTTGTTTAGAGACCATCAATCTCACAGTAATCGTGGAGGGGAGGGCTGAGATTTTCTTGAGATTAACATTTGGTTCCTTCTTGTTTAAAGGCAAACAACCTCACGGTAATCATGGAGGGGATGGCTGATATTTTCTTGACATTATCATTTGGTTCCTTCTTGTTTAGGACCATCAATCTCACAGTAATCGTGGAGGGGAGGGCTGAGATTTTCTTGAGATTAACATTTATATCCTTCTTGTTTAAAGACAAACAACTTTGCAGTAATCATGAAGGAGAGTTCTGAGATTTTCTTGAGATTAACATTTGGTTCCTTCTTGTTTAAAGGCAAACAACCTCACGGTAATCATGGAGGGGAGGGCTGATATTTTCTTGACATTATCATTTGGTTCCTTCTTGTTTAGAGACCATCAATCTCACAGTAATCGTGGAGGGGAGGGCTGAGATTTTCTTGAGATTATCATTTGGTTCCTTCTTGTTTAAAGACAAACAACTTTGCAGTAATCATGAAGGAGAGGTCTGAGATTTTCTTGAGATTAACATTTGGTTCCTTCTTGTTTAAAGGCAAACAACCTCATGGTAATCATGGAGGGGAGGGCTGATATTTTCTTGACATTATCATTTGGTTCCTTCTTGTGTAGAGACCATCATACTCACAGTAATCGTGGATGGGAGGGCTGAGATTTTCTTGAGATTAACATTTATATCCTTCTTGTTTAAAGACAAACAACCTTGCAGTAATCATTGAGAGGAAGTTTGAGAATTTTTAAGGTTATCATTTTGATTCCTTCTTGTTTTAAAGGCAAACAACCTCACGGTAATCATGGAGGGGAGGGCTGATATTTTCTTGACATTATCATTTGGTTCCTTCTTGTTTAGAGACCATCAATCTCACAGTAATCGTGGAGGGGAGGGCTGAGATTTTCTTGAGATTATCATTTGGTTCCTTCTTGTTTAAAGACAAACAACTTTGCAGTAATCATGAAGGAGAGGTCTGAGATTTTCTTGAGATTAACTTTGGTTCCTTCTTGTTTAAAGGCAAACAACCTCATGGTAATCATGGAGGGGAGGGCTGATATTTTCTTGACATTATCATTTGGTTCCTTCTTGTGTAGAGACCATCAATCTCACAGTAATCGTGGATGGGAGGGCTGAGATTTTCTTGAGATTAACATTTATATCCTTCTTGTTTAAAGACAAACAACCTTGCAGTAATCATTGAGAGGAAGTTTGAGAATTTTTAAGGTTATCATTTTAATTCCTTCTTGTTTTAAAGGCAAACAACCTCACGGTAATCATGGAGGGGAGGTCTGATATTATCTTGAGATTAACATTTGTACCCTTCTTGTTTAAAGGCAAACAATCTCGTGGTAATTTAAGGGTAAGGGGGTTTGATATTTTCTTAAGATTATCATATTGTTTTCTTCTTATTTATAGGCAAAAACCCTTGCAGTGATTATGGGTGGGGGAAAGATTGAAAATATCTTGAGATTATCATTTTGCTTTCGTTTTGTTTGAAAAATATAACGCCGTAATCATCGTCTACAAAAATTACAAATGGAAAACATTTACATTTATTATCCAGATTTATATCTCTTAGTCAATGTCAGGGAACCAATAAGAGTTGGTCAAGAGAAGCCTGATAAAAAAGACCTAACCTAACCCATGACTTAACCTAACCCAAGAGAAATGTGTATATCCCACCAAGCTAAATCCGTATATACTATGATTGAATCACTGAGTAATAGAGATTTTCAAATTACCCCTTTACTTCAAATTATGCCTTGTTTTCAAACTATGTAAAACCTAATATTTTATCTCAAAAGGTTTTTTATCTTTCACTGTTTCCAAATCGCTGTCTTTATATCTGGTATGTTAAATTTTACATTCATTGATTATAATTTATATATTTTTAAAAAAGATCAAAATCAAATATTAGCATCAACGATTCTTCAAGTGCCCCATCAGCAATATTTGTGTCTACATTTCTCCTTTTCAAAACATTTCTCCAAATCTAACATCTCCAATGTTTAAAAATCAAACACATTAGGCTATCTAAAAATTATCATTAAAAAAAATCCAGTTGTTCACCAAATAAAAACCTTGAATAAATTAAGATTTATATATATATATATTGATGATATTTTTTGTTTTTGGAAAAGGGCAGCAAATTACCACTAATTTAATAATCTTGTTAAATAAATAATATGTTTAAAAAATGAAAAAACTAATAGTTAAAATTCATAACTATTAAATATCCAATTACCCAATTTTGTGTTTTGGCTATTTTATTTGTTTTAATAATATAATTTATACAAAATATCGCACTAACCAACTCATCATTAAACCAAATAAAAACTATTCCTTACCAAAATGTCTGTTCGGTAGTTGTCAATCAAAAGTCAAGATGACTGATGAAAACTTTGTTTGAAACATTATTTATTTATTGACAGGGTTGTATCCAACTTGCGGTCAGTCCAATATGCGGTCAAGGGTAAAACCGTCCATTTTGCGGTCACCCCAAAAATGTCGTGGGCTAATCGAAAGATATTTGTCCAATTTGCGGTCACATATTTGAACCCCATATAGCCATTTGTTTTTTTGATTCAATTCAATGTTTTTTTGAGTCAATCCAAATTTATCTATAGTCTTATTTTAAAAATATCTGGGACTGGCGAACCTTTAGCACGAAGTATGCTTGTAATGCGAAAGAGTATATTCTATAAATATTAGTATCTATTTTTGTTGTAGCTCTCTCCCTCTCTATTTATATATGTATACAGTGTTTGTTTATTATTCCCCCTTTTTTAGGCTCTATTTAAGTGAACAGAGTCGTTTGTTCGTTCTGACTGACTATCCTCTCGTCAAAACAGTGAATTTGGTAAGTATATTTGTTTGGTCCTGAAAAGGACCGTTTGTTTAAGGGAAAGAGCTTACGCTTTCTTTTCCATCTTCTTGGGGAGGAGGACAGCCTGAATGTTGGGCAACACACCACCTTGTGCGATTGTAACGCCGGACAACAGTTTGTTCAACTCCTCATCGTTACGGATGGCTAACTGCAAATGACGAGGAATGATTCTGGTCTTCTTGTTGTCACGAGCAGCGTTGCCAGCCAACTCGAGAACTTCGGCAGCCAAGTACTCCATAACTGCTGCCAAGTAGACCGGAGCACCGGCTCCTACTCTCTCGGCGTAATTTCCTTTCCTCAGAAGCCTGTGGATTCTGCCAACCGGGAACTGTAGACCGGCACGTGAAGATGGCAAACGACTTGATTTGTGATTAGTAATTAACTATCTCTCAAGATGTGACCGCAAACTGGAAACCCTTCCACCTCCAGAACCTTGATCATCCTTCATAAAACTACACTTGACCGCAAATAGGACTGACCGCAAGTAGGAGGACGCCATTTACAGAAGGTCCTTTGCTTCTGCCATAAACACGACCTCAGCCTAAAATGCATTTGATTAACATCAAGTTTTTATGGCATCTGTCAAAGTTCATTGTCGTTTTTTGAAAATTATTCCTGAACCGAAATATTTGTAAGTGCTATTTAAACTCCTTGCCGATTTTTTTTTTAACAAACTCACTACCGACCTTCATGAATAGATAGCATCCAATAAGTTTTGTTTCGATCGTTAAATGCTATATATTAGCAGTATTTCAATCAAATGTTTTCATCTGATTTTGAAAAAATCATAATTTTTGTTTCCCCTAAATTTTGATTATTAAGAAAAAAAATTTAAAGTGCCTAGATATAACCAAAATAAACAAGTCACATTTTATTAAAATTGGGCAACAAGTTTTGGCTGTAAAACACTAAAAATACGGCAGACAGATAAAGTTATATTTTTATTCCAAAAACTAAAGTTGTATACAGGGAACCTCAAAACGAATATATAAAAAAAATCCATCAATTTTGTTTTCCCTCTAATAACTTTTTCTATAATACGTATATACCAGACTGTAAAAATAAAAATAATAATTAGTTAAGTTTGAAACGTAAAAAATCATAATCACCGTTTATGTTCAGAGATTTTGACCATCTAACAGAATTACACACTTATTAAACCACTTAAAGTGTCACGTGTAGAACGTACGGTTTAAAGACGCATAAGGCCGTACTTAACACCTCGTAATTCTAAAGATATTGAAATGTGTACGAAAAGAAAAGAGCAGAGGGGAGGGAGTCTCTCTCTCTCTTGTTCAAGAGAGGTAACGACAAAACTTGGCAACTATAAAAGCAACGAGTTTTCTCAGATCGATTACTTTCAAAGAACTTTTTTGATTAGTAAACAACTGTTTAATAGCTTTTGAGGCACCGCTCCAAATGGTCGAAGTTCGGATGTAATCTTGAATTGCTGTAATAAAAGACGCGTTCAAAGGATTTCTTTACGGAACTATTAAATGGCGTATTCAATATTTATTGGATATTTTAATTTGCACTCGATATTTGTTTTTCAAAAATCCTTAAAAATTGTACGATCAGTTTATACAAACAGCTTTACTTGAGCCTAGAAATAGTGCACGTTGAACAACATAATATATAAAACGCAGATTAAATTTGGCAAACATAAATTGATTTTTACAGTCTTACAATTTTTAAATAAAATTGTCAAACAACATTACTTTCATTGTTATATGATGGGACAAGTTTAGGATTTGAAGTTAAATTAAATTCGAATTTAATCGATAAGTATTCAAAGTTCACTCCATAGACACCAGAGTATAAACAATCATTATGACAGAGTACTAAAAGTTAGGTAATTGCTTAGCTTTCAACCTACTAAGACAGAAATAACCAAGAGTATAATAAGCCAATGTTGGTAGAAAGTCAAGTCAAACTCAGCAAGGAGTTATTGACAGTCGATTATCGGCGACTGGAGTTGGCACGAGGTTAGCAGTAGGTCAGTTGGTAACAGAAGAGATTGAACCAGTGAGAGACTCTGCCGAAAGTGTCAGGGTACTGTCACGGGACAAGATCGCTAAAGGTAGAGAATTCTATGCTAGGGGTCAATACGGGCACGGAACCATGAGGGGACGGCAGTAGGAAGGTGAGCAAGTTTATAGTGTAGCATTATTTAGTAAATCTTTGGAATTCATATTCAAGAGAATAAAAGGCATATATTCGGTCAAACTCATTTGATAGCTCTGGAACGAAATTAAAGGATATAAGATTTGTAAATGAGTTAAACGTTGAATGTTGATATTTAAGCGTATTAGAGAAAATATTAATTAATTAGAGATGTTTTACATGTATTAGACTCATTAATAATAATGAACTAGAGAGATTGTCAATACAAAAGTTTTTAGTACTGAATCAATGATTGCACAAATCATTACATATTGAACCCGAATCCTAACAGTCAATCAACTGTTTTCGCGAATATATTGATTTTGTTGTCCCCTGAGTTCAAAAAGCGTTTTTGTCTCTGTTTGTCATAACTGAAGTGCTCTTCAGCCTGAGTGTGGAGATCGATTTTAATCATCTACATATTTGAGCATGTTTTCGTTATATTATCTCGGGACGTTCTGTTGATACTGGAAGTTTTGAAGTAAAAAACACAAACTCTGACGTATTTGATCTCATTTTAAATTTTAAACATAACCTAACCTAGCCTAACCAAACCTAACCTAACCTAGACGAACCTTACTTAACCTAACCTAACCAAACCAAACCTAACCTAACCTAACCAAACCAAACCTAACCTAACCTAACCAAACCAAACCTAACCTAACCAAACCTAACCTAACAAATCTTAACCTAACCTAACCAAACCAAACCTAACCTTGCCTAACCTAACCAAACCTAACCTAACCTAACCTCTAAGATCCTAAATAAACACTGTTGGTCGCCATTTTTTCAACAATGTCGATTCGTGATTGCTATGATTTATGATACAAACTCAGGCGATTTTTGTTTGTTATAAAAAATATCAACCACTTAATAAGAATTGGTATCCTTTAACCTAACATAGATTAAACCTAACCTTATTCTTTGACGCCATAAATCTCTCATTCCCGTCAAACCAATATCCACTCTAAGAAACCAACTGTTATTGAGTTAATTATAATAAATCATTTTGGTGGGCATATATTTCATTACAAAAAGTAACTGCTCACAACCACAAATGTCTACAATCATAACCTATTAAGAAACACTTCTCGACATGTAAATATCCGCGGCGGGATATATTGTTTAAACCTTCCTGAGAATCTCAGGAAGCACATGTTCCGAATTCTTGACCAACATAATAATTTAGATAATTTACACTAAAATTAATCTAGATAAAATCAGAGGACACGACACAAATCGTGTTGAGCTGTAAGCGACTTCTAGCTACCAGAGATTCCTCTCTGCTCGTCTGTGAACTACAACTCAGCTGTGTCATTGCCATCGCAATCAAACCAACCAAACACAAGCTTTATTGAGAACAAAACCCCGGTGCCTAACCAGTTACATTTTAACATGACATAAAATCAAAAACAATCGGAGATGGGGCTTTTATAAAAAACTAACTTTCTCAAAATCGCCTCTACCGAATCGTTTGTATTTTAAGCGAAATTTAAGAAACATTAATGACCTGTATACATAACATCAAGTAAATAATAACACAGTTCTGGAATAATTGACAACAAACAAAACCGAATCATGGCCGCTGTCATTAATACCTATATGTCAATAAAACACAGTTACACTAATGACATGTTTATGGCACAATCAAAGCATATCTAGGCCTCCATTTAAATATATGTTCAATGACTGTGTCTATGGTTTATTTTCACTTTTGGATTGATAATAATAACGGTTAACAGTGTCTCCAAAATATGATTAATTTGTTTTAATCTTTTACAAATATTACTTTCATTAGCTTACAAACCAATTCATTACTAAACTCCAATGATCTAAACCACCTTTTCCAAAATTTGCAAAACGACCACTTGGCCATAATCGTTAATGAACTCGTTCAAAATTTCGCTAAAATAATCATCCACAAGAAATGTTATTTAAATTGGAACAATTATAGTTGTTGCAATTTATAGTCTAAATTCATCGTGGTTATCATTTAGGAAACATTTTATCCATTTCATTTACAGTAATATTTGTTGCCTAGATTTAAAATGGAAACAATATTTATTATAATAAAATTAGACCAACTTATAAATCAGGAAATAAATGAATGAAAATTTACCAACACAAATTTCACAACAAATACAGCCTAAACATATTTGTTTTAAATGACTGCAATTCAAAAGATCAAACCAAGCAGAAAGTTTAAACTGAACACTAAATAATAAATTTAAATAACACAATAACACGTAAAAAATATACACGTTACCTAAAATTTATACGATTATTAGGTGAAACGTAAATTACACAAAATCAAAACATAACCTATAAACAGTTGCAGTATCGTCGAGTGTTGCTACAAAACTAGGTCAGTTTACTAATTAAAAGTAGAGTTTTTGCGAAACATTTGGACTGTGGTTTGCAGAGTTAATGAAATAATTGTGAAGGCATTGGCCAGGTAGGCATGACGTAATCATTATATAAAATCATAATTGGTCGGTTTTGTTGTGATCCACTAACACTAACAGTGAAAATAGATTGCATAAAAAACATTTTTGAATTAATTAATCGTCACAAAAAATGTAAGTTTTGTAACTGTCAAACAAAAATAAAAGTGAATCATAAAAACATTCTTTAAGATAAATACTTATGAGAAACATGCTTAACATGTGCCATAAACACAAACTAAAATCAATATTTTATTGATTGTTGTCAAAGTTTACTTTGATTATTTATATCTAGGCTTGCCAGACGTCCCGGTTTGGCCGGGACAGTCCCGTTTTTCAGACAACGTCCCGGTGTCCCGGTCGGTTTCCTTCAAGTCCCGGAAAAAAAATTAATTTGATTTTTTTAGATGTCCAAAAAAGTTTAAAGTAATTAATTGTGTAGGATTATTAAGGATAATCATAATGTCATTTTATTCTGCACTGTATGAAAAGTAAAACCTATAGAAGAGTTATGGTTTTCTAGTAAATAATATTGTCATCGTATCGTCTTGTTTAGCCAACCGTGACTATACGCGATGGGATAGTCTCTCCGGACTGATGATAGAGGTTAGGTTTGATGAAGGAATCTACAGTTAAAGGCTTGATGATTTGTAAAATTAAAATTGGATTAGATTGTGAAGACTTTTACAACAAAATTAAAACCAAAAAAGACTTTCTAAAAAACGTCCTAGCCAACGAAAAGTACATGTAAATATTGTCCAAGTTTTATTCATTATTCAAAGTGTTTTTTCTTACTTGTAACTAATAAATATTAACATGGTTCAATTTATAAATGTGTCATTTATTATTACCCCTGGTTTAGGTTCCTAATCATTAAGGATATCCATAGCATTAGGAATATACTACCCTCTAAAACTCTAAAAACCAGCCAAGGGTGTGTACCCTTAAATAACCTAGAAGCGGGGGGGGGTCCCGGTTGAACATTTTAGATATCTGGCAAGCCTATTTATATCTTCAAACAGAATCTGGTGTAATAAATCAAGGATTTTTTTTTAGTGCATTAAAAGGACTGTTTTCTAAATTTCGTTTTTCTAAATCAACTGTTTTTATGATACTAGTATCAATAATGTTTTGACTACTTCAATTTTGAAAGGATTAATTGAAAAATTACAAGATTTTGTGGTAATGTATAAAACACAATAGTATAAAATAAATACCTCTAGCTTGTGAATATTCTAACTATCTTAGAATAGGAATAGAAGAGAATTTGGTATAAAGATACCTAATTGTAAATATGAAAGGTATAAAATTCAAGACTACAAGGAGAAAGTGTAGATCCAGGGTAGTTACCATGGGATTGCCATGGTAAGTCTCTGAGTGATTTCACTATTTTGTAAACCGCAGAAACGATGAAAGAATTGAAAATGTACTCTGTAAATATTATTCAAGAGAAAACATTTGTTTTCTCTTTCCTAAATCTTGCTCAGAAGTTTATATTAAAATCCTGTCTACCGTATAAGTATATTCCCTGCATCTTGGAGTTGAAGGAAGATATTTCTCTTCTAGGTAATGAAGTTATTTTCTTCTCTTCCTTTGTTGCAAAAAGCGGGAACACTTTGAAGTACTTGTTAAATATACAGGAACAAAAGAATCCTTTTACAGGGTCGCTCAAGGTTTATCAATAAACCCTTTCATTTAATAATTAAAATCAACGTTTTCAAAAGCATTACATTAATAAACTGATCAAAATCACGAAATGTAAAGTGATAAAGTTTTACAACTTGTGCAATCAAATAAATTTTTAATCACACAACATCTTAAACTGTATAGTTTCGTCATAATCAAATCCAAGTACTCTATTTTAAATTACAAATTAAAACTAATACACAAAATAGCGACAATTTAGTGGTATAACATATACAGTAAATAATTAATAAATAAAAATATTTAAAATAACGTTATTCAACTACAGTTGGTCATAAATAGTTACTATTAGTCAACAATTATTATTAGTTTAGTAATTAATCAACAATTATTAAACTATAAAAGAAAATATAATAAATAAATATTAATACACAAAAATAAATTGTAAAACACATATTTTGTAACAAGCTAATTATACAAAACATAACTCCTGTATGGAAGCAATGACTACATAAATACTATAAGACACGACATGGCCATGTTAAATATTCTACGCTTATTCTTGAGTTGACCAATACCCGCTAGAGTGTGGAGCTGTCGCTCTGCTAGAGAATCTGAAGTTGATGTGACTGGCGCTAGGTGACTCTACGGTCAAACAATGTTTCAGGCGGGTAAGAGAAAACGCACTGATGCCACATATGGGACCAGAGATGCGAGGGAAGGTCGAGAATCGCTTATCTCAGCGCACGAACTGACAACACTGACTGTGCTGACGGAAGTAAGTGAGAAGGTTTGTGAGAGAGAGGTCAACAGTTGTACAGTCTCAACCAAGTGGGATGCGTACAGTCAAGCACCTGCTGCTAGCGCTTTCTGATAGCTGTGTGTCAAACTTGTGACGAACAGCTCCCGTATAGCGTAAACTATTTCCCTATCCTATGTCGTGTCTTATAGTATTTATGTAGTCATTGATGGAAGTGAGATATGGGAGATGATAAACACCAGAGCTAGTGACGCTAAGGTTTTTGTGATGTTTTTTCTTGGAAAATATATTTTGAACCGATTTTGATAAAATATAAGTGGTCATTTAAAAAAAAAATCTTTACTTTTTCACATACAGTATCTATCTAGAGATTTGAGGACTTTAGGGTTCAAACTTTGCTTTTTGGAATCATGTCCGTCTGTCACCTATCTTTCTGTCTGTCATCTGTTGTAGGTGCGTCGCTCTACAGACCAACGTGTGCAACGATTCTAATCAAACTCAGTAAGTGGACATATTTTGGAGATTACTCCTGACGTTTAAAAACTTTTTTAAGGACGGTACCCAAAAGAAAAACATACAAACATACATTTTTTTCAAGATCAACTGAGACAACATTTTACTCAAGTGTAGTTTCTACGAACCCAATCATTACATATTGGGTTCTGGTGCGTGAGTTATCAGTAAAAAGTAAATAATTTCTCAAAATCAGTTTAACCGATAACGTTATAATTTTAGTTAAATATAAAAATCAACGGTTTAAAAGTCTTGTGCAAAGTCGCAAGTCAAAATATTACGGTTTAGGAATATTGGCAAAAACGAATCCTAAAAAGCTCGATTTTAATCAAACAAGATTTTTGCTTCAAACGTGTTTATGTTACATGCAACACTAGTGTAGGGTAGAATTTTTTTTTTAATTGAGAACCGTCTATTGTTCATTTTTACTTTCTCATTACCAACTACTGAAATGATATTTTTGGGGGACGATTAATTTTGGTTAACTTTTATTTGGTTTTGGGATTGGGTGAGTGAGAAATTTTATAAACTTACTTGCGTAATTTATTTAATAATTCGAATATACAGAGTGGCTACATAAGTCAAAAACCCAAATTATGATTTTATAAAATTCAAATCTTACGACTTAGATGAAAAATTTGTCAAATGTATCTCGTCAAAAATAAACCTAACAAAAAACAATATTTAAATGCTCTTCATAATTGTTTTTTGAGTAAATGGTAAACAAAAAAAATGACCTCATACGCAGTTGTTACGTATTCTAAATTCTGAAAATCGGTTCTACCTATTTCGATCACATTTTTTAAATTTTTTATTAGAGATCTATGACTCAAACTGTGTACCAAACTTCAAATAAAACCAAATAATTGGCAAACTTAACAGTTCTTCAAGTTTTTTTTTTATCGTGTATGCAAGTTTGAAATATTTAATGCTTCAAAATTGTCTCTACCGATTTCATTTAAATTTTAATAAAATTCAGGTAAAAGAGCCCTCGGGGGCTCACTATACTACTTACGCAAAACACAAGGTAATCTTGTTGGATGTAGTCTTGTGTGTATAACCCTCTCTTTCATGTTTACTATCTCTTCTCTCTTGACCAACTCTTGTTTTCTTACGACTCTGACGCGATTGGTGTATTTGATAACTAGAGATCTTTATTTCATGTTTTTTTTTTTTTTTTTTTTTTTTTTTTACAAAGCAATGATGACGAAGAAATGTTTCCCTTTTGAACAGCAAAAGGGAAAATGCAAGTTTAAAAAATTACTATTAATGAATAATTAGCAACAAACGAAAATCGTCATTAAAAACTCGATTATGATCAAACAATAAAATTACTTTATGGTAAAAGTGAAGAAAACGTTCACTTTATTTAAATATTTACGAGGCTCTATTTAAAAAATTTACTAAATAATAGTTATCCTTCTATAGATACTTATCTTCCTAGAGTAATAAATGAGACGGAAACATTTTGGAAGAGACACCAATAAATATCCTTAGTTTGGAAATATTGTTTGCGATTTCGTTAGTTCCTTGTTTCTGCACAATTTATTTATATAATCACATTAAAAATATGAAACATATTACAGTATATATAAAGAGTAAATAAAATACACAATTTAAAAATATATACCAATTTTCTCAGTCTCAAATAAAAATCAACTTAAAAGAGAAATATAACGTAAAACATTTATATCCCCGTTAATTAAGTTTTGAATATTTCATATCGAGTTGGAAAATTGAATTTCAAATTGGAAATGAAAGAGCAGTTATGCAAAGGGGAAAGTTTTTTTTTTAAAGGGGGTGAGGAATTGAAAAATACAAGAACTTAACAGCACTTCGGTATGAAACTTCTACATGTAGATCTACATCATTGACCATTCATTTGTAAAAGAATCATTTATTATACAACTGCGCAGAAGTGATTGAGGTGGGGATGGGGGGGTTGGAAGGGATGGAAACGTAACGAGTAAACCTTCAGTGTTCATTGCGCCACCATGTCTCAAACATTACGTAATACGGATACGCAAACGGTTTTGTTAAGGTTTTTAATGGGTTAACAGTGAAAAAGTGACAATGTGTTTATTATTTTTCATTATGATTATAATGCCAATATTATAAGGTAGGTTTTAAGTGAATATTTAATTTTAACACTTTTTTATGTACGATATCATTGTTCTATTTCAATATCACTATATTAATTAAACAAGAGAGATTTTTTTTTAATTTAGCGCTGTCAAAGGATTATTTCCTTCAAACTCAAACCGTTAATTTCATTATAATTGTGAGAAGTTATTACATTAACATTATCATTTATATTCAAAAACAGAAAATATACATGAACACTGTTTTGTTTAGAGTTTTTTATTAAAATTATTGCAGTTTTTGAAAACGAAAGTTTAAAAAAAAATTTAAGTATACGTTATATTACTACACGTTTTGTAAATTTTATTCCACAATATATAGCATATCAGTAGATTTGCTATTCAGAATTTTTTTAAACGAATATTATAGTACTCTTTCAGTTTATTGTTATTCTTATTTTTCGTGTAGTTTATTTTTTTATTTATATTTATTCCCAGATTTTTATTCTCACGTAAGGATAGTAATGTTGCTTTTTGTGTGAAATTATTCATTTTCAGGTACATTGAGTTTAAAAAAGTAATTTTTGGATTGATAGCTGTTTGTTGTTTATATTATTATGAACAAATTTGCCATGCGTAGAGTCTTATTTTAATCATATCTTGAGATAGATTTATTCCCTATTTTTTTTTTTAAACGCAAAATTTGTGAGCTTCAATAAGACCAAATTTCTAAATTAAGATTTTTTTTTTTCAAATTATATTTTGATATAATTTTGCCTCTAAGTAACGAAACAAACATATTCGTAGCCAAATTTCACAACATTCAAATCGTTCTTTAGAGTAATAAACCATTGGTTTATAAGTATAATTTTTAATGTATCAAAATAAATTAATGATTGTAATCACATTTTAGTGAAATTGAATATTTATAACCAAAACCGATGTTCGAAAACTGAAATAAAATATAATTAGGCCTACAGCCCGCGAGTCATTTGAAAAACTACATTACCCTGATCTCCATCACTCATTTTAGTTTTAATTCTTTCACCTATATTTTGCTGTTTCGTTTTTAGTTTTGGTATGGGTGTATAAGAAAGTTTATGCAATTTTTGGAAACTTTACATATTTGAAAACATTACTGATACATACAAATTTTTTTTAATGAAGGTGAAAAATGGCTTAAATTGTTATTTTCATCGATAAAGCGTAAATATTTTCCTAACGTTTCTTTAAAAAAGTTTTATAATTTTAAATGTCTATATGTGTTTTATTAAAGAAAATATAAGAGTATTTCAAGGAGTACAAAATCTTTTAATGACCATGTAAGTTGGTTATCATTTGGGTAATGTAAAATTATTTTTAAAATTATGTAAGATCTATATTCATTATATAACCGATGTTACGCCACTTTAATGGTTTTCATATTCTGTTATCAGATAAGAATAAGATAAAAATAATAACATAAAAAATAAGATCAGAATTTCGTCTTCTACTATTTAAAATATATGGAGTTCAAAGTTAAGGTGTTGACACAACATTGCGAGGAAAGGGGGAGATACCATTTGTGGCGAATTCTATGTAGTGGCCATATGCAACCCAACTGAAATACTTCTAACAAGAATATGGCCACTACATCGAATTCGCCACAAATGGTATCTCCCCCTTTCCTCGCAATGTTGTGTCAACACCTTAACTTTGAACTCCATATATTTTAAATAGTAAAAATTAGAGGCTCTATGCGGATTCTTGGAGCAAAGAATTATTGCTAGACTTTTATAGAAACCTATAACAATTCAGATATTTATTTTTGAATATTCTTTTCTTTTTTACTTTTGAGAAATATTTTTGTTAATGCAATTTTTATTTTTTTAACTTTTCTCACAAATAATTTAAATATATAACTTTATATTAATATTATTTTACATTAATCGAAAATCCCTCTACCCTTAACCAAATATAACCAATTACGATATATTCTAACCGATGTTTTAAATATCTTTTCATAATGACAATTGTAACTCCTATATTTCCATTATATGGAAATTTGATATTGAAATGTAACTGCACACCTATAAAAGTAAGGTTTTCGTATAATGAAGTTACATTTTCTATTTTAAAAAGGAACAAGGTTTTCATGACGAGTCTCATAAAGTTTTATTGCAGTACTTGGTAAGTCGTTGCAACCATGTAACTGAAACTAAAGACTTTGTGCACATTATGAAATACAAATGTTCGGAAATTTCATTTTTACTAATTTATAATCAGGATATTATAAACTCCATAAAAACACCGACAACACCAACGTCCTCTGATCATACTGTTGCCAAATTTGACGAATTACAAATAAATGTCCTCCTGTCCGACCTATTGCCATAATTTGACACGTTTTACCTACTGTATTTATATACTTTTTCTATTATAATTATATCTAAAAATAATTCATAAATTCAAAGTCGGACTGTAACAGTTTATTTTCAACTCTTTACTAATAACTATCGAATTGAGGTTTTTGGTGACCAATAGCTTTGTTTTGTTAGTATTTATATCGTAAATGGGTGTGTGAGAATGTTTGTGCATATTTTTGCACCATTTATTATTATATATATATATATATATATATATATATATATATATATATATATATAATAATAATAATAAAAAATTATATATAATAATAATAATAATAATATATATATATATATATATATATATATATATATATATATATATATATAATAAATGGTGCAAAAATATGCACAAACATTCTCACACACCCATTTACGATATAAATACTAACAAAACAAAGCTATTGGTCACCAAAAACCTCAATTCGATAGTTATTAGTAAAGAGTTGAAAATAAACTGTTACAGTCCAACTTTGAATTTATGAATTATTTTTAGATAGATGTGTCATACACTCGTCTAGGCATAAATTTCTATGACTATTTTGTCCGTCTAGACGAATTCTAGGCAAACTCGGTGTTACATTAAATTTAAATGACGATATTTTTCCTTAAGTTTAAATATCGGTGTTTCATTAAATTTAAATGACAGTGATTTATCGTTAAGCTCAAATTACGACGTTGAATTAAGTTTAAATGGTGGTTTTTCATTAATATTAATGATGATAATATTTCGTTCAATTTAAATGTATTTGATATTACCTTTAGATTAAATGACAGTGTTCCATTAAGTTGAAATTTCTGTGTTTCAACGAGTTTAAGTGATTGGTTTTCCTTTATTGAAAATTATTATTAACAGCAGTTTTCTATTTCACGCAAAGGTTTTTGTAATTAATTTTTATATTACAAAAATCTCTATGTTTTCAAGCTGATATTGAAAAATTAAGACTTTTATATGGCAAAAAACCTTGCTGTTCGTATCTCAAGATAACATTTTTAAAACCCTAGTCCTCAAATGCTTTTAAAATCTCAGGGTCGGGAGAGAAAAAGTTTTATTCTAAAATACCCGATATGATAGAAATTTATCTAACCATGAGATAAGTTAGATGCACATCCAGCTGTTATACCTCGAGATTGCTTACTCCCTGAAGAGAAATTACGTCTTTTACAACTGCCGCATAGTCTGTGTTTATTTTTTGTTGGTTCAAGAGATTTTTTGAAGAATGACTACCAATATGTTTTGTGTGGTTACTTAGAGACTACATTTGAGAAAAATTTGAAAACAAAATCGTTCTAAATATCGAAATTTCGTGGTTTTGTTTTATGACACGTACCAAATATTGACTAATCGAAAAATTGACTAACAGTGAGATATAGTCAAAATATGCATACATACTAAATTTATTAAAATATCTATGCGTTGGACTATATAGCACTGTAAACAGACATACTGATAACATTCTCAAAACCACTTTGTTTAACTGAGGCACCTCAAAATGGATATTTCTGCAAAAACAATGTTTTTTTTTTATTTATTTATTTTTTTTACTTTGGATTATGAGAAAATTATAAAAGGCAAAATAAATAAAAGTAATGTAATATACCAACTTTCGTCTAAACACTGGCCGTTAGATTATATTAGCGAAATTCCTACGGATTAGATTGACTAAATACTGTAACTATGTTGTCCATAAAACAAAGTCAGGCCTGTAACGTTAAATGCAACCAATATAACCAAAGTTTGTAATAAATTGTTTGGTTTGAAGCAAATATATAATTTGAAAATAAAAATTTATAATTTGATCTGAAACAGTGTGAACTAGAATTTCAACTAATTTTAAAATGTAAATTGTCTTTTGCTTTTAAACTATAACTATATATATTTGTTCTCCTGTTTACTCTATTCTACAAAAACGTTGCTATCTTGATTATTGAAAACTTTCATTCACATATTCATAATGTTTAATATTAATTACTACTTAAATGTTAGGTTTGTTGTTCTCTAATATAATTCTTACAATCCTTAAATATATTCTTACAGTGTACATATATTATTTATGTTTTTCAATTAGTAAAACATAATTCCAATATATACTTTAGGCTCTTGGGGGTTATTATTAAAATATTTGTGTTGCATAATATATTAATAGAATTTGAATTACAATGATCTCTAATATCTTTTTATTAAATTATTTACATCATCTAAAATACTTATCAATTCACTCAAGAGGAATTGAATTCAATAATGTGTTTGGTTACTGTATATAAGCTTCCCTTTTTGGAAACACTGGAATTACCTAATTTTACCAGCACAAACATATCATAATACCCTTGATGACTTTGATGGCTCTAATTAATGGATTTATATTGAATAACAAAGCCTTTGTATATTTTCAACTTGTGTTTCTATGAGATGCAGTATACTTTCTGTCGTCTTCGTAGCGTCTTTTTCACGTTTTTCGTTTTCGTGTTACTCTCTCGATTGCTGCATTGATGTCATTGGTGTAATCGAAAAGTCTACTTACGCAGAAAATCTGACATTGTAACGTGTTATTAGTACAATTCCTTCTGGTGGATTTTTCTTTACATGTGTAAGCAATAAAATATAAATAAATATTGAGCATGATTTGTGAGATAATATTAGATATAAAAAAACTCGAACACAAGATCTCCCAAAAAAAAACTTTTATTTAATCTAACGCGTTTCAACAACAAAGTCGCCATCCTCAGTGATACCTCACTATAACTCACTATAGTAATACTTTTGTTATTGAAGCTCACGTATCACTGAGGATGGCGACTTTGTCGTTGAAACGCGTTTGATTGAATTAACGTATTTTTTGAGAAATCTTGGGGTACAGTTTGTTTTTCTTTTTATCTGTGTAAACAATGTTTTGCTTACATCCGTCACTTCAATTTGAACTTAATTTAAATTTATTTACTTCCAGTTATGAATAAATAGTCAAGATGTTAGTGTACAGTGTTTAAAATAAAATTAATTATTTCCAAGTTAAAACAAGTGTAAACTTATTGATAAGCCCTTTGAAAAGATGTATATAGGGTCTCCAATAAGTTAGTAACTCTAAACATTATCAAATCTAAATATAGCTCAAGTTACACCTCACTTTGAAGATCTTTGAACAACTTGTATTGTTACTGAAAGGTTTTTATCTCTCACCGTTTCAAAATGGCGGTCAAAAATATATGAAATGTTAGATTTTACTTTATTGTACGTAGTACAAAGAAAATTGTGTGATGAAAAAAATGGATGTTGAATTCTTTGCGAAGTTTACTAAACTTGAACTGTTTCGAAGTTTACTAAAGTCAAAAAAAAAAATTTTTTTTTAATGTTCCTTTCGAGTATGTGGCATCCGTGGTCTGTCGTCTATACAGTACTCTACACCAAAAACTCCTTTTAACGAGACATTTCTTCTTTTTTTCAATTAGTTAAAACTTGAGGGTGTCTATCAGGAAAAACGTCAAAATAACTATTTTCTCAAAATCGACTACAACGACTTTGATCGAATTCAATTGAAATGTGAAGAATACCCAAACCTATGTGTAGCATCGCAAGTAAAAGAATATTTCCTTCCCTGAATAAAACATTGTCAATAAAAACTCAATTTTAATCAAATTCGATTTATCTTGAAGACGTTTTTATAACACGAGCAAGTTTAAACCCTATTTTACTATTTTTTTATTTTATTTATTTATTTTTATTTTTTTTTTATGGCGGCGTGTCAGTCACATTTTTACTGACATCTATCGATTTGAGATTTTTGATGATCATAATTTTTAATAGCTTTTATTTAATTTCGGGACTAAATGAATCAGAAAATAGGCGCAATGTTTATTTTTATGTATAAAACCTAGTTTAACGCTACGGACATTAAAGTTTTTTTTTACGTACAACCGAGTTGATAACTAATCGAAGACTGAAACTAAAATTAAATCAGAAAATACATTTAGATGACATCAGATTTAACGCTGAACAAAATAATAAAATCCGCCGTCGGCTACAACACTGGGAACTGGCGAATTACAAAATCCTGGAAACTGATAATTCAGTTCCAAGTGGTGCATAGAGTATACTGTATTATTAAATATCTTTTAAATGCAAATTCTTATTTCTGTTTATGATCGAATAACAAATTAATCGTCTTATTACAGAGATTATTTATAGGATCTACAATCTGATGTTAAACGTTGAATTTTATTGCATTTTTAAAGCTTCTAAGATTTTAATTATTGTTTAGCCATGAAAACTGTTTATGTCACTTTTCCATTTACACGCACAAACGATGTTGATATTTTTGCTGATACCGATTCTATGTAACTGGAGTCCAATAAAATGTTTTTGTTTTTTTATATAAATGATGTCTGTCGTCTGCCTGTTGTCAGGCATAACGCGTGGACCGATTTTAGTCAAATTTGGTGCGTGGGTAGATCTTGTAATTATTTTAATTTGTATAACGAAAACGTTTGAGGTAAGAAAAACAAACTAAATTACGATTTCCGTAAAATCAACTCTAATGATTAAGATCAAATTTGCCTCAATGTAGCTTCTAAAGTCCCAAACAAAACAAGTTTTTCATCACGTTTCCAAAAATAAAGGGTAATGAGTTATCTGTAAAAGAAAATAATCTGCAGAGCTTTTATAAAATACTTCATTTCTTAAAGTTGGCTCTACCGATTTCGTTCAAATTTTAGTGAAATCAATATTAAAGACCTGTGTACAAAATCGCAGGTAAAACTATCACGGTCCGGGTATAATTGGCAAAAACATAAAATTAAATCCTGACCCGCTGTAAATAAAAGTTGAGGACATGCTTATGACATAAACGAAGAAAGATTACGTAATTATTTTAATATTTGTGTTCAAACTGTGCATCATGTTTCATTTTTACCTTTTGAATGACAGCTACCGAAATAACATTTTTGGTAATGAAGTTGTGTCTGGTTTTTATTGGGTATTGAGGATGGGTGAGTAGGAACATGCTGTTTTTATTATGAATAGTAGATCTATCTGTTGGTTGGAAGCTTAAACAATCCGACTATCTTACTCTAATTCGTTTATATCAAGTTTTAGAAAGTAACCCATGGACGAAATAACGCTAGTATGTATATAATATTTTATTTGAAATTGTAATTATTTTATAGCTCTTAAAAACATCAAACTGATGTAAGCGAGGTAGATTTAATTTTTCGGTGAGATAAAAACTTTCTGCGCCAAATTTCAGAAAACAATTATAATTTCTGTTTTATTTAATTTTTTTATTATATGTACTCATCGTTATGGCCGTATACATCATTATACTGTGTGATCAGTTTAAAAAAGACCCGGAATTATAATGTATAAAAATTATGTTATATTTTAAGGTACAATAATTTAAATCATTTCAACAATTGTTGTACTATTTTGATGACACAGCCGGTTTTGAAAATTATATCTTTTGTGTATCACTGCTATTTTTGTAACTTACTGACAACAACTAACAAATCAAAATTTTTGGGGAGATGGCGACCAATTAATTAATAATTCTTAATTATTATAAGCTACTGTACATTCAAACAATCCTCACAGCCGATTTTGACAAAACTAGAACTTTGAGAATTAATCTTATGGCAACTAACCCAAAGTTTGTGTTAATAAAAATAAATAAAACAACGTCTCGAGTTGTAACGAAATACAAAATTTGATTAAAATCTGTCCATCCGTCTGGATTGTATACAACAGAAACATTATACCGAAATCTTTTTTTTTTCAATTCAAGGAACTAATAGATATACACAAAAAACTTTATTTCTTTATACAGCATATGACAAAGAAGAAGTTTATTTGCCTCATCATTGGACCTAACCAGTACGATTATAGAAGGCGATCCTAGCTGATATACAGGTTTTCTGAACCTCGTAATTATGTATATAAATACCGTATTTTCTTCGAATGTCAGAGGTAGAAACTTAATTTCTAACATAGTAGATATGTTGGTAACATTACAGAATGAAAACCTGTAAATTTATATCTAGTTTAATCTGTTGTATGTTAAATAGCAAATGAGATATTTAAAATGGCCGCTATTAGGTATTATATTAATACACTATTGTTTCCAACATCAAATTTCAAGTGTCCTATCTTATGTATCCGGTGTCGTGTTTACGTAGAGATAACAACGACAACGACCACAGATGGCATGTCGAAATTAATTTTTCGGTTTCCTAAGCCATGAAACATGAATAAAATATAAAAAGTATTCATTTCTCCGTCCTCAAAGAAATAGGACTGAAGTTATGTTGAAAATCAGAAGTAATAAAATAATATTTAAAAGCTGTATACAATTTATTTTATTTTATTCATCCAAGATTCTCCATTTCATAAAGACTGAAGTTATATTGAAAGTTAGAAATAATAAAAGAATATTTAAATACTGTATACAATTAATTTTAATTTATTCATCCTAGATTCTCCATTCCATAAAGACTGAAGTTATACTGAAAATTAGAAGTAATAAAAGAATGTTTAAAAACTGTATACAATTAATTTAAGTTTATTCATCCTAGATTCTCCATTTCATAAAGACTGAAGTTATACTGAAAATTAGAAGTAATAAAAGAATGTTTAAAAACTGTATACAATTAATTTAAGTTTATTCATCCTAGATTCTCCATTTCATAAAGACTGAAGTTATATTGAAAATTAGAACTAATAAAAGAATATTTAAAAACTGTATACAATTAATTTAAATTTATTCATCCTAGATTCTCCATTTCATAAAGGCTGAAGTTATATTGAAAATAGAAGTAATAAAAGAATATTTAAATACTGTATACAATTTATTTTATTTTATTCATCCAAGATTCTCCATTTCATAAAGACTGAAGTTATATTGAAAGTTAGAAATAATAAAAGAATATTTAAATACTGTATACAATTAATTTTAATTTATTCATCCTAGATTCTCCATTTCATAAAGGCTGAAGTTATGTTGAAAATTAGAAGAAATAAAAGAATATTTAAATATTGTATACAATTAATTTAAGTTTATTCATCCTAGATTCTCCATTTCTTAAAGACTGAAGTTATATTGAAAATTAGAAGAAATAAAAGAATATTTAAATATTGTATACAATTAATTTAAGTTTATTCATCCTAAATACTCTATTTCATAAAGACTGAAGTTATATTGAAAATTAGAAGAAATAAAAGACTATTTAAATATTGTATATAATTAATTTTAGTTTATTCATCCTAGATTCTCCATTTCATAAAGACTGAAGTTATATTGAAAATTAGAAGTAATAAAAGAATATTTAAATACTGTACACAATTAATTTTAATTTATTCATTCTAGATTCTCCATTTCATAAAGACTGAAGTTACATTGAAAATTAGAAGAAATAAAAGAATATTTAAATATTGTATACAATTAATTAAAATTTATTCATCCTAGATTCTCAATTTCTTAAAGACTGAAGTTATATTGAAAATTATAAGAAATAAAGAATATTTAAATATTGTATACAATTAATTTAAGTTTATTCATCCTAAATTCTCCATTTCATAAAGACTGAAGTTATATTGAAAATTAGAAGAAATAAAGAATATTTAAATATTGTATACAATTAATTTAAGTTTATTCATCCTAAATTCTCCATTTCATAAAGACTGAAGTTATATTGAAAATTATAAGAAATAAAGAATATTTAAATATTGTATAAAATTAATTTAAGTTTATTCATCCTAAATTCTCCATTTCATAAAGACTGAAGTTATATTGAAAATTAGAAGAAATAAAACAATATTTAAATATTGTATACAATTAATTTAAGTTTATTCATCCTAGATTCTCCATTTCTTAAAGACTGAAGTTATATTGAAAATTAGAAGAAATAAAAGAATATTTAAATATTGTATACAATTAATTTAAGTTTATTCATCCTAGATACTCCATTTCATAAAGACTGAAGTTATATTGAAAATCAGAAGTAATAAAAGAATATTTAAATACTGTATACAATTAATTTAAATTTATTCATCATAGATTCTCTATTTTATAAAACAATAACTGTTTATTTATTTTAAACTACTTTTTATACAAATTCAGAAGTTTATTGCGAAAGAAATTTTGTTACATTCTAATATAAAAGTGTGAACAATTAGTGCGAGAAGAGTTTTTAAATGAAAACATTATTTATTGAAACTTTTGCATTTTTTTTATTTAAGTATTTTATGATGCTACAGCACTGTTTTGCTGCTTACTGATGTTCTTTAGGGTAAAACACTAACATTATCAAATTAAATTTATATGTTTGTAAAGAACTTTCAAGTTTACACAAAAATAATGTATGCAATTCATGAAAGAAAAACATACAATATGATAAATTAGTGGATTAGCAAGTACGTTTGTATGGGAGATTACTATTATATTTTTTTCTTTCTTAAATAATAAATTTAAGAAATATTTATATATTTACTTAAAGTCTTGGCTTGGAACAAGTTTACTATGAACTGTTCCTAATATAAAATCGATTTTAATACCAATCCACATTTACGATTATCGTCGTATTTTTCTTTTTATTTTTAAACCGTATTTTTTAGATTGCTAAACGACTCAGTAGTTTGGGTCATTAATCTTCTAATATCGCCATAATTTGATTAATATTGCTCAATTAGGCCTTTTATAAACAGTATTGTTTTTTACCGTTCACTCATAATATAATAATTGGAGGGGAGGCAAACAATACTTACTGTTGAGTCTTTATCACCTACAGATATGCATGTTTTAATAAAGTACCAGTGCTGTGTTTTTGTTTTATAACAGTTATATACAAACTTTTATTTATTGAAAAATATAATTTAAAAAAAACGCCTACAGAAACGACCAGAATATGTCCAAAGCTTAAATCGTGTTCGTTTTTGATAACAACGACCAAGGGTTATTTTCACGTTACCCTGAAAACTAATTAAATTTTACTCAGAATATGTCACACTGTGTTAGAGTAGTTATTATTTATATTCTTCAAAAAATATTAATGAAATCTGTAGCGATTATTTTGTGAAATAAGGTATTTTATAACAGCTTAAAGGTAATTTTCGAAATTATAGCGACCAATACGTTTTGTTTGGGTCTTGGGTGGCTGCTTTTTTATAAAATTATATCAAAAGTTATTACAAATAATTATAATAAAATCATAATTTTTAATTTTGGTTATGTGGCAAATGCTACTTTATGGGAACTACTACCTTATGGTAACTACTACCCTGTAGCAACCACTAGCTTGTAGTAACCACTAACTTGTATGTAAAAACAACTACCCTGTAGCAACTACTACCTTGTGCTAACAACTACTTTGTGGTAACAACTACCCTGTAGCAACTACTACCTTGTGCTAACAACTACTTTGTGGTATCTACTACCTTGTGTAAACTATTACTTTGTGGTAACAACTACCCTGTAGCAACTACTAACTTGTGGCAACTACTGCATTGTGGTAACCACTAACTTGTGGTAACAACTACCCTGTAGCAACTACTAGCTTGTAGTAACCACTAACTTGTATGTAATAACAACTACCCTGTAGCAACCACTAGCTTGTAGTAACCACTAACTTATGGTAACTACTACCCTGTAGCAACCACTAGCTTGTAGTAACCACTAACTTCTATGTAATAACAACTACCCTGTAGCAACTACTACCTTGTGCTAACAACTACTTTGTGGTAACAACTACCCTGTAGCAACTACTACCTTGTGCTAACAACTACTTTGTGGTATCTACTACCTTGTGTGAACTATTACTTTGTGGTAACAACTACCCTGTAGCAACTACTAACTTGTGGCAACTACTGCATTGTGGTAACCACTAACTTGTGGTAACAACTACCCTGTAGCAACTACTAGCTTGTAGTAACCACTAACTTGTATGTAATAACAACTACCCTGTAGCAACCACTAGCTTGTAGTAACCACTAACTTATGGTAACTACTACCCTGTAGAAACCACTAGCTTGTAGTAACCACTAACTTGTATGTAATAACAACTACCCTGTAGCAACTACTACCTTGTGCTAACAACTACTTTGTGGTAACAACTACCCTGTAGCAACTACTACCTTGTGCTAACAACTACTTTGTGGTATCTACTACCTTGTGTGAATTATTACTTTGTGGTAACAACTACCCTGTAGCAACTACTAACTTGTGGCAACTACTGCATTGTGGTAACCACTAACTTGTATGTAATAACAACTACCCTGTAGCAACTACTACCTTGTGCTAACAACTACTTTGTGGTATCTACTACCTTGTGTGAACTATTACTTTGTGGTAACAACTACCCGGTAGCAACTACTAACTTGTGGCAACTACTGCATTGTGGTAACCACTAACTTGTGGTAACAACTACCCTGTAGCAACTACTAGCTTGGAGTAACCACTAACTTGTATGTAATAACAACTACCCTGTAGCAACCACTAGCTTGTAGTAACCACTAACTTGTATGTAAAAACAACTACCCGGTAGCAACTACTAACTCGTGGCAACTACTGCATTGTGGTAACCACTAACATGTGGTAACAACTACCCTGTAGCAACTACTAACTTGTGGCAACTACTGCATTGTGGTAACCACTAACTTGTATGTAATAACAACTACCCTGTAGCAACTACTACCTTGTGCTAACAACTACTTTGTGGTAACTACTACCTTGTGTCAACTATTACCTTGTGCTAACAACTACTTTGTGGTAACAACTACCCTGTAGCAACTACTAACTTGTAGCAACCACTAGCTTGTAGTAACAACTAACTTGTGGTAACAACTACCCTGTAGCAACTACTACCTTGTGCTAACAACTACTTTGTGGTAACAACTACCCTGTAGCAACTACTAACTTGTGGCAACTACTAGCTTGTAGTAACCACTAACTTGTGGTAACAACTACCCTGTAGCAACTACTACCTTGTGCTAACAACTACTTTGTGGTAACAACTACCCTGTAGCAACTACTACCTTGTGCTAACAACTACTTTGTGGTAACAACTACCCTGTAGCAACTACTACCTTGTGCTAACAACTACTTTGTGGTATCTACTACCTTGTGTGAACTATTACTTTGTGGTAACAACTACCCTGTAGCAACTACTAACTTGTGGCAACTACTGCATTGTGGTAACCACTAACTTGTGGTAACAACTACCCTGTAGCAACTACTAGCTTGTAGTAACCACTAACTTGTATGTAATAACAACTACCCTGTAGCAACCACTAGCTTGTAGTAACCACTAACTTATGGTAACTACTACCCTGTAGAAACCACTAGCTTGTAGTAACCACTAACTTGTATGTAATAACAACTACCCTGTAGCAACTACTACCTTGTGCTAACAACTACTTTGTGGTAACAACTACCCTGTAGCAACTACTACCTTGTGCTAACAACTACTTTGTGGTATCTACTACCTTGTGTGAATTATTACTTTGTGGTAACAACTACCCTGTAGCAACTACTAACTTGTGGCAACTACTGCATTGTGGTAACCACTAACTTGTATGTAATAACAACTACCCTGTAGCAACTACTACCTTGTGCTAACAACTACTTTGTGGTATCTACTACCTTGTGTGAACTATTACTTTGTGGTAACAACTACCCGGTAGCAACTACTAACTTGTGGCAACTACTGCATTGTGGTAACCACTAACTTGTGGTAACAACTACCCTGTAGCAACTACTAGCTTGGAGTAACCACTAACTTGTATGTAATAACAACTACCCTGTAGCAACCACTAGCTTGTAGTAACCACTAACTTGTATGTAAAAACAACTACCCGGTAGCAACTACTAACTCGTGGCAACTACTGCATTGTGGTAACCACTAACATGTGGTAACAACTACCCTGTAGCAACTACTAACTTGTGGCAACTACTGCATTGTGGTAACCACTAACTTGTATGTAATAACAACTACCCTGTAGCAACTACTACCTTGTGCTAACAACTACTTTGTGGTAACTACTACCTTGTGTCAACTATTACCTTGTGCTAACAACTACTTTGTGGTAACAACTACCCTGTAGCAACTACTAACTTGTAGCAACCACTAGCTTGTAGTAACAACTAACTTGTGGTAACAACTACCCTGTAGCAACTACTACCTTGTGCTAACAACTACTTTGTGGTAACAACTACCCTGTAGCAACTACTAACTTGTGGCAACTACTAGCTTGTAGTAACCACTAACTTGTGGTAACAACTACCCTGTAGCAACTACTACCTTGTGCTAACAACTACTTTGTGGTAACAACTACCCTGTAGCAACTACTACCTTGTGCTAACAACTACTTTGTGGTAACAACTACCCTGTAGCAACTACTAACTTGTGGCAACTACTAGCTTGTAGTAACCACTAACTTGTGGTAACAACTACCCTGTAGCAACTACTACCTTGTGCTAACAACTACATTGTGGTACCTACTACCTTGTGTGAACTATTACTTTGTGGTAACAACTACCCTGTAGCAATTACTAACTTGTGGCAACTACTACCTTGTGGTAACCACTAACTTGTGGTAGCAACAACTCTTTGGCAAATACTATACCCTCTCCTCAATTTTGAATTATAGAAATATATGAATTAAAAACTAATAATATACGAAAACAATTACCCCGTATGGACCATTAGGAATCATGAAATACAAAGAGTCAGACATCAATCTACAAACCATTTTTTGTAGTAAGGCTGTCTCAAAATTGTATTTCTTTGAAAACTCAAAATCGACTTTTTCCAACCACCAATTCTCCCTCTCTTACATATTTCCAATAAGCAACTCTTGCTCTTTTCCAACCCTGACGCTATTGAGTATCCGAAAGCTAGGGGGTCTTTATTTTATACTATTTAAACCGCGAGGTTTTTTCTCTTTAAAGAAACAAAAATCTACACTACATATATGTGAAAAAATAAAACATATTGATTGAAGGATGGAATTAGGAGAGTAAGAATAAAAGGGGGAGAAATACCGATAGGAGAGGAAAGGGTAAAAGGGGAAACACATAATTTCTGAACAGTACTAGTAACAAATCACTTAAACCTAGAAAAAACATTCCTTTAGTACTTCCCTGTGTTGCGTGTGGTATCACACAGTAATTACGGACCACAAAAGCGAGGGAAAAGAAAACAGGAAATTGGAAGATATACGGCACGCAGCTGATACGCTGACATGTTCGGACGTGAATTTCCTTTAGTCTCCTGAACCAAAAAACATATTAAAGCTTAAATTCGTCTTTGTCTTATTAGAAGTAGAGTAAGATGTAAATGAATAAAGTCTTTGTGGTTAAAATGAAGAATAACTTTATTTATCAAAGCATCCCTAATAAAATATGTCATGTAATTATCTTAATTTTGTTCCTGCTATCGTGTTAGTACAGATAGAACGAAGACATGTCGCAAATAACTTAACAATTTCTGAGGCAACCAATAACTTCATAATTTACTTATTTAAACACATCTTATACTCACTCTCATAAACACCCTACAATAATATTCACACAATTTACACACCAACGTAACGTATATACAGTGGAAATGTCAAATGATAGAGTTACAACATGATCTATCTTGCTTGATCAATATAAAATCCAAGCTTGAAACGTAAAGCTACGTAATAAATTAAATATTTTGAGTGCTGTTCTCTGAAATGATGAAAAGCTTTTCATTAAAAGCCTATTTGTCAAATCGTTTTGCGGTTTGACTGATTGCATACAACTCTCCATTGGAAGTAAATTAAATAGAACTATTTTGCAATGTATCATGCAGCCAGCCAGTACTGACTGGCACAATACACCCTGGAAGTACTATTCGACACTTATTTATTAACTTTTAGAAAATATTTTACCGATGAGAAATAAAATAAAAATTGGAAACGATTTTTTACAAAGAATATGTATTGTCCTATAACTCAAATAAGTTTCAACTACAATGTGATATATAATAATGAAAGTAAAACTAATTACCGTAGGAGAGATCGAAATCATCAAAACAGATAATGTATAATTATTATTAATTAAGTTAATTATAATTTTAAAATATTTTGGTAATAATTGTGAATGATGTAGACCATGAAATTAAATTTTTAGTTTTTACCAATAACTCGAATATCTTATGACGTACAGAAAAACTACAAAAAACTAATTCATTTTCATTAAAACATAACATTTGTATTTCTTGTACATTTTTTGTAAAGTTACAATTTTAGATATATTTAACGTTAAAAATTTTAAGGGGCAGTATTTTGAAAATACACAACAATACGTTGTATTTTTCTTTTGTACCCTCTTGAAAGAAAACAAATTTGCATACTAAATTTGAACTCAATATCTTATTTACGTCCAAAGATATAAAGTTTTTATAAAAAACAAAATGGCGGATAAATGGAAACGAAACATTGTCGGACCTATGTCTAAGACCTATGCCTAAGGATCAACTCTACAAAGCGATTGCAGAGAGTTCCGGCACTCCTGTACGTAATTCTGATAGTGTTATGTTTGCTCTAAGTACTTTTCCACACCTTGTATTTATATAAAATTTCGAGTTAGGGGCGTGACTTAAAATGTATTTTACAACTTTTTAAATTGTAGGTTTAGGTCACGCCCTTCATCCTCATACTGTACAAATACGATGCGTAACGCAATACGTTGGTTAGTTATAGTTTGATTATTGTAGCCCAAGGATCAATAAAGATGGCGACATTCCGTTGAAACGCGTTTGAGTTAATAAACTTATTATTTATGAAACGTTGAGTTCTTTATATTTTATTTTAAAACATCTCGTAGTCAAGTTCAATATTAATTTATAACATTGATAAGTATTCGACTCGCAGATATTATTTTGACGATTTTTTTTTTTTGTCTTTACTTTCTCATATTTTATATAAGTAGTCATATTATTGGAAAATGTCAGTAAGAATCTTCTAATAATGCTGGAGGATTTGGCAAGAATATCCAGTGACTGGTTCTGAATCGTGATAAAATTAACATGATCGTTAATTCTGAAGAAGCCTTACAATAGTGGAGAGAGTTAACATCGAATATGAAGAGGATTTAGATCCTATCACCAGAGAGATAATAAGGAAGTGATTAGTCGAATTAATTCTTGTTGGAGGAAGAAATTTTGTTGAAAATTTTTTTAGGAGTATTTAAAATATATGTTGGATGTAGAGTATGATCGGTGTGAAAAGAGAAGATAGAATTAGAAAATATCAAGGATGTTGAGGCTAAAGAATATAATGACAGAAGCGCACATTTTAAGGTGTAATTAGGCTGATCATGTAATTATCATAGAAGACCATCATTCAGTTAAAATATGTACTTGGATAAGCAAAAGAAAAAATGAAGACTCATGTGAAGTGATAAAATAGTGGTGATGAATGTGTTCACAAGCAAGAAAAAGAATATTAAGGTGTTTTGAGATGACTTTTTATTATTTTATGGATTTGTTCGTATTTACTTACGAATACTTCGTACTCTCAGTTGGTTTGTTGTGATTATTTCGATTAAATGTTCAAACTAAATGTAATTATTATACTACAATACAATTTTGTAAAATGCCATCCACATTTTGAAATAACATTTTTAATAAAGTTAAAAGTGAAATTTGTTAGTGTCATTAGTTTGCCTTAAAAAAACAATTTAAATTGATATGTCACATGACATGTTTTTTGGTATTTTGAATGTGCCCAAAAGTACCACATTTTGGGGGGGGGGGGACAAGTGAAATTCAGTTCAACATCGAATGCTTATCCAGATTAATCTAGCGAACATTTTTAAAACTGTTGTGTTACGATTCCTCATACATTTTGTGACGCCATTTTGGTTCGATTCATCCTAAGTATATTTCGTAAATGCCATATTTTATACAATTCAATTTGACATGTCACAAGATGTGGGTTCCTATTTGAAAATTTTTGGTACCCTCCAAAATTCTCCCCTGTAAGGGGAAGTGAAAAATTCCAAAATAGCATGAAATAAACGTCAGGTAACAGTCCTAAAAATATTTGACTTTATTTAGGTTAAACAAAATTTAAGGTGAGGGGTAGTAATTTTTCTAACACACTGTATATACCTCGTATATATATATAACCAAATGATTGTTCATCACTGAAACAAGTGAATTGCACCATTGCAGTATTTTCAATCATCATTCAGTTCATTAACTTATTAAATTGAATTCGAATCACCGGCTGGTTTCCAAATCACTTACGAACTGTGATTTTTCAAGCAGAAGTGAAAAGGTAAAAAACCGTGTATTTTATATTACACACTTGAGAAGTGAAACTTGCGTAAAACCAACATACACACCAGGTAGGAAAGATGTAATGTTTGTGAAGTAATCCTTAATTATTATACACAAATTATTTATTATTACAACAATTTCATAGATTCATATTAAAAAATATATATATTCAATTGGTGTATGATAACAGAAGCTTGAAGTTATTGTTTATGATTGTAATTTATCTAAAAATCGATGAATTCAAAATCCATTACACTTCCCTCTTATTGTGGATACATTGTGAATATCATTAATTTTCAAACTCAATTTACGATCTAAAATATCAATCAAAGGTTTTGCTTCCTATGAAACAAAATTTACATTAAAATTTCTACTTAAAATGTAGGCAATGATGACAACAAATTCATTATTACATTATTATAACAAATACCTAGTGTATATTACAACAGGGACTAATAGTAGGCAATCCCGTAGGACCTTAAATGTATCTATACTTCAAATAGTTTTGATTTTGATCTATTCTCTCTATCATCTTTCATATGGGATCTTTCTTGAGCAACTCTTATTCTCTTCTTACCCTGACTTTATTAAATAATCGAGAGCTAAGGATGTTTATTTTATACCCTTTTCGTTTTTGTTTTTTTTAATGCAATGATTGCAGAAAGGTTTTTCGCCTTTCAACAACAAAGAACAACTAATGTATACCACTCAGAAATTTAACCATGAACGCAGCTAATGTTTTTATCACGTTTAATATTTAGTTATTTCATTTCGTATATAATAAGGACAAAACATTTCAGACAAATATATATATATATATATATATATATATATATATATATATATATATATATATATATGTATATATGTATATACTATACACAAAATAATAATATACAAATACAGTTAATAAACCATAATGAAATAAAATAATAAATAAATAAAAGTATACAAATTGTACAAAATTAACGAATGCGCAACGATGTCGCTTGACTAACAGACGTAAACTGGATTTCAAGACTAGCGTGGTGGGGATGTAGTGACGTGTGGGGGTGCAACGTTTCATTACACGCTCAGCCCTATGACTCTAATTCACTCTAAAATTAGGAGTTTCATTTCGATTTTTTAAAATTCTTTTCATATTTACAATTATTGTAAATCCAAAAGTAGCTAAACTTACCGAGTTACATATCTTCCTAAAGATTCTAAGTTTATCAGTTAGCACAAAATGTCAAAAAACATTATAAATGTTTATATTTTTTTCTTATACTTCCTCACATATACGTAGTATAAGAAAGTTATACGATGGGTCTAAAATAAACATCAATATTTTGCGGATATATCCGTTTACAGATCTACTGAGTCCTTTTTCTAAGAGAGGGGATTGTTACTGAGGCTATGTCGGCCTCCGGCACGTCAACTATGAGCTATGAGTTTTAAATGCTCCCTCGTATTCCATTAGAAACTGACCCGCAGTGGCTCGAACATGCTCTAGGATTTCTTGTAGATTAGTTCTATTAAAATCTATGTTTGGTTACTGAGGTACGAAGATCTTCCTCCTTCTGTACTCCAGGATTCCTCAATCAAAAAGTATATGTGTTGCGGTTTCAGGTTTCTGACTGCAGAAAAGACAATTAGATGAAGTTTGAACAATATTTCAATGGTTCCAGATATGACCATGTCCTGTCTCCGGGACTTCCTCTTAAACAAGACAAGTGACTTTATCAGCGCAGGATCCGGTCCCGAGAGAAGACGTTTTCCCAATCTCTTTCCAGGAAATTGTCTCCATCGTTTGACGTGCACTTCCCTGTCCCATTTCTACACCTCACTTCTTGTCATTGATCAAATGATCACAGCAAGAGGGTTCTGGTCCTACCAGGCAGCGGGTCCTTTTAGGGTAAATATGTCAGCCATCTCATTTCTCTTGATCCTGCAATGCCCAGGTGCACCATTGTAGAAGTTGACAGGACACACAGAGGACAGAGGGAATCCCATATAAGTTTGTATAAGACCTGATAAGGGAAAAATTAAACCTAAACCGATTGCACGAATAGGAATTACGCTGATTTCTTTACGCTTTTTTTACGCCACAGTGGAACAAATGTGGACCCTATTGTAATATATAATTATTTTTCCACAGGCGTTGTCCATAGTCCATTTCCACTTTTTCACCTAGAACGACCAATTCACATCTTGGCGATGATTAGTTTCTATTGGTTTTTTTGGGGGGGTGGGGGGTTTGTGGATGGACGACTGAAAAAGTTTGTGTGATCTTTTCGCACAGCTTATTGTAAATAATAAATTATTAATTTTCTTTTTTGAGGTTTAAATATCAGATTAACTGTATATTTCGTGATACTATTTACTGTATATGATTTTTTTTCTATTAGTGTAAACCCCTGATTTTATAAAACTCTACTAATTAAATTCTAATATTTTACACGAGAAACATTTCAATAACATTTTATCAAAATCTACTAAAAGCAGATGGATTAAACGTGTAGACAAAAGATCGCAAACAGGGATATTCGGTGGCCATTATCCTGTTGCAATCCTAGTGAGGAATGTTTTACATAATTGTTCCAACCATGTCCACTAATTAAGGCGATTTGACGTCTCGTCAGTGTAAATAACAGTAATATTGTAGACAGCTGTGATAAATTTAAATTACCATATTATGTTTTGGTTCAGTGAATTTCTGATTAATCAAATTTAGCAAAACATTCATTTACGGTTTAACAAACAAATAGTTTTAATGAGATCAGTGTTGGATTTTATGATTATACTAAATAAAACCCACGCCTAAAATCAAATACGTAATACATATAGTAATGTACATCTAAAACGAAAAAAAACAAGTTGATGAAATCACACACATAAATATATATTTAACTATAACTCAACTATGAAAATTTATTTTATTTATCAAAAAATGTACCTATCTTCCAGTGGATGAAGCGAAACTTCTTTGGCTTTTTATGTCATGACTGTTTTGTATCATATGGTAAATAGTAATATATTATAAAAGGAAATTTATGTTGTAATATACAATTTTTTTTAAATACACTCATCATAAGAAATAAAAAAGATAAATACACACAAAACTCTTTGGAGTAAACTGTCAGATGTATAACCTATATATGCAGAATGGAATTTTGTTGCATACTCTAATACCAAGACTTTATTTTGAATATTTTCAAAATGGTGGACGTTTCAAATTTTGTATGTCGAATATCTCAAAAACCATTTACATTATGAAATATTAAAAAGGGGCATTTTTAAAGAAATGTAATATGTAAACATATTAAAAGAATTTCCTCTTTTAACGGAAAGTAAAACATTTCTTTTTAGATTAAAGTTTAACTGAGTTAAAAACAAAAATTCTTGGTAACATAATTTCTTGATAATTGTTTACAATACCCAAAATTTACTCAAACCAAAATATTATGAAATTATTGTAATTATTAATAATAATATTATAATCAATTGCTCAAAAATGGATCAAAATTTAAATATTTCCCTTAACAGTTTCAAAATGGAAACTGGTATTTTAATACTAATTTACTTTATATTTTTAATTCTAGAATCAACTCCCAAAATATTGACGTGCAAATATGTATGACGTGAATCTCCCTGTATATATACTGGCAGCTGTTGGATGTCCGAACCGAAACCGAAGAATGCCCACCGTTACGACCTCGCCTTTTGTGACGATCTGGCGTGACGAGGCAGCGTTACGTTTTGTATTATTTTTTTTCACCTCCTCCCATAAAACATTTCACTACAAAAAATAAAAAAATAATGTAAAACTTTAAATAGCACCTTTCAAAACAAGGACCTCCAGAGGTAATACTTGCGTTTCGTTTAATACAGCACAAACTATACAATTTAACAACTTTTTTTCTCAATTTAGCCCCAAACTCACACAAACACACTCACCCCATTCACATGAAAGCTAAAACTGAAGAAACGTGAACGGATAAGAGTGAAGAGAACTCCTTTATTTTGGATAGAAGTTCATCTGTCCAACAGGACTCAGTGTAAAGGTTCCAGGAAGGCTATCAAATAAAGTCCAAATTAACTTTGGAGTCCCACGGGGGCTCAATATTAGAAATTATTTTGTTTCTTTTATATATAAGAAATTTATGATCATCTGTCTGTATTGATAATTTGGTTTAATCTTTAGATGACAAAGATATTAGTACAGGAGTAAGAAACGATTAAATCTTTGAACAAAAAACTTTATTTAAAGTCAAGACTACATGTCAATATCTTACTAAAAATAATTTAACTAACAGAGATAAAAACAAATTATTTATACTTTAATTTAAATCAATGAAGTTCTGAACTCAGACCAACTGTTGCGTTAGGTGATAATGTAATAGGAACAGTGAGTTCTCCTAAATTTCTAGGTTTGGTCATTTATAACAGACTATCCAAAAAAACTATCCTCTGTGATATGTAATCTTATGAATTACTGTAACTTTCCAAAATGTTAACAACCTACTATGGACTTATACATCCTCACTTGGACTATGGGATCTTATTATGTAATGATTCATTAGTTCATCAAGAGAAAAGGCTCTTTACACTACACACAAAACAATACCCCTTGTTGCAGGTTTAAATAGTCTAGGGATTTATAGATATGCTTTTCGTCAACTAAGAGTATTTACATTTTTTGAGTAATATTGTACATTAAACACAAGTGTAGGTACTCTAAATAAGGACGAAGATCATATGATATCCTATTTAAAAGCTACTTACTGTTAGATCAACACCGGCTCAGTAAGTACAAAAATCTGCCATCACAAGCAGGTGTAACATTAATAAATAAAATTCCAGACGGCCTTAAAAAAATTCAATATTTCAACACATTTATAAATAGCCTAAGACTTTTAATGTCCGGTACTTTTTATTTAGTGGAGGAATTTAAAAACCAAAAGTATATTTGAGGTATTTCTGTGTCTGTTAACATCTTGTATTGTGATAGTAATGTTTAACTGTTTTAAAGTTGTGTTTGTGGTTTTTAGCCTAATTGATAATAATTGTTTTCTGATTTTGTCTTTATCTTTGATTTGTATTGTTCTAAAAGACAAATACAAACACAAATACAAATACATACCTCAACTCTGCCTTAAATCGTCATTCTCAGCAAATATTGAACATCTTGTAATTTTAACAGCCAAATGTCATTTTTTCTGGAATTAATTCTAAAATAGATTAAATATATATATACGAAAGAGGAATGAACTGTTAATATTTTTTAACGTTTGTATCCTATGTTTTAGAATGAAATATTTTTTATTTCCATCATGTCGTTGTTGTATTTATAATTTGTTTTTTCATTAACTAAAATACAAAAGGTTTATCAATTTAGAGTTAAATAAATAATTTGGAGTAAAGATACACAGTGAGCTAAATATTTAGTAATGAAAAATTTTCGTTCGGGGTTATGGACTAGAAATTAAAAATAAATCCCGGATTGGTTTCTTAGAAGCTGGAATATTTCAAATTAGACAAAAGCGATTTTATTAAAATTTTACTAAAATGTAAGGGATGTAAATTGCCAAGTTACCGGAGAAATTTAATAATTTATATTTCTCTTCATTATTTTGTTACAATTTTACCCCCAAAAAACACATTTTTCAGTTTCTTTTTACACGACTAATCGGAGATGAGATTTATAGAGTAGATAGGCTTGTTTCATACAATATTGTAATATGAAAAGGTAAATCGACGTAACGTAGAATCTCCGCAGAGTAGATCGTAAAAAACGATTTTACGACGTTCCAGGAAAATTCCAATTTACTGAATACACGATTCCTTTCTATCGGAAATATGTAGAGTTATCCAACTTTCTGATAGGCGATCGTTTCACTTGAAACATCAAATCAATGCCGTAAGTAGAAGATACGGAGAAGGATGATTTTTGCTGGTTTTCTGACATTAGTGGACGTGATTTTTTAACGCTACATTCGTATCTATCAGTTCGATTTCTGATCTCTATGTACAGTTGAACGTGTAGAATTATTAAAGGCTTATATATATTCTAGATAAGGGAAAAAGTTTAATCAGAGGCCATCTTGATATTTTATCTAATATATATATCGTAAAAGTAAGATAAAAACCTGTAATTTTGTGTACTCATAACAATAGTGTACTCATAGGAGTTTATAGTACATCAAATTTCAAAATGGCGGCCGTTATTAAATAGTTTCTTGAAATATCTCATTCGTTATTCAAATTTACACTAAATTAGAAACAAATTTGTAGATTTTAATTATCCATGTAATGGAAACAACATCAACGATTATAAATAGGATATGTTTTATGAAAAATATAACTTCGAACCCTGAATTGACGAAGATGTGATATCCGTATAGTTACAGGATCCCGCAAGGTCAAGTCATAGAAACGAGTGAGTAGAGGTTCCTTCAATAAGTACAGTTTGAAGCCCGACAGAGTTGAAACACTGACACGATCAAAGTGAGTGTAGACTTTATACACATCTATAACAAGACATTCTAGACGTGAAGAAAGTAATGATACATTTACAAAGTTCAAAACATCTGTGTACCAACTGTTTAAACAAATTACGTCAAAACCTCCCTTGCTCTACCAATATAAAGTTTCTACAGTCAAAAAAACTAACTTTAGGCATTGCATTTAGCAATTTGGTATTTTATAAATATTACTGAGTAAGTACCATAATGTCCCCAATGAGATTGTTTAAGTAACGCCGCTACAGTGACTTTCCAAACTCAATGTATTTATAAATTGTTACGATGCCACAGTTCGCAAAAACTCTTGACTTCAGATATCACACGTCTTAACAATAACACTAACTGTTCCGTCTCCAAGTCATGAATTTCGTCTACTATATGCACACGTTCTCTGTATATTGCGTCATAATCTTTAACTGCTTTTAGAAAACACTACTTTTATTTTATTTTGCTAGCTGGAAGCTAAGAAAATATTGTGACTTTTCATATATTTATTTAAAATATTGTACAAACTTTCATTCACGCAATAGTAATAAAAATAATATTGTCAACATCTCCAAATAAACGTTTCAAATATTTCTTATATCTTGAAAAAAATTGCAAATATGAGTGACTTCTCTGCATTTATTTAATATGAGATATAAATTGGAATAGGACTGTTCTATCTTTTCTAATTGTAGAATAAATTGAAATCTATTTTTAAATTACGGAGGTCGAGGTGTGTTTCTATTTATGCTTGAACACGATTTGTCTTTGACTTACAAATACGTATACCGGTTTGGGTCAATACATTACATATTTACATTACACCAAAATTTTAAGGAAATGAGAAGGTTTAATTTTGCGAAGTTAGGTTAGGTTAGGTAAAATATTATTGTCACCATCTCCCCAACACGTCTCAAATATTTCTTATATGTTGAAAGAATTAGTAATCCCTATAATAAAAAGAGGGATTACTATTTAAACTTAAACGAGGCCTTCCTCGTCGACAGTATTTTTAAATACTCAACTCGTATATTTCAGATAGATAATTTCGTGTTAGGCATGACAACAAGTTTTCTGAACTACATAACATATCAGCAGGAGTGCTTCAGGGAAGTGTCCTTGGCCCAACCCTTTATTTACTGTTTACCCGTGATATACCTCAGGAAAATAATACCACCATTGCAACCTGTGCCGACGATACCGCTATCTTAGCTGTTGGAAAGGATGCTGACGTTGCGATCAGTAAACTGCAGAGAGCTGTAAGTAAATGAATGGACTAAACGTTGGCGCATTAAAATAAATGAAGGCAAATCAACTTATATTCATTTTACTAGTAAAAAATTAGTACCAATACCTTTGATAATAAACGCTAAAACATTGTCCCATGTAAATACAGCCAAGTATCTTGGCATTACCCTTGATACTAAGCTAAAATGGAAGGAGCTTGTGGAGAAAAAGAAGGAAGAACTATATATCAAATACAGGGAACTTTACTGGTTGATTGGACGAAACTCAGAGTTATCCATACATAACAAGCTTTTAATTTACAAACAGGTGCTGTATGAACCTATGGCATCCAAATGTGGGGCTGTACGAAGGAAACAAATATGAAGAACATCCAGAACTTTCAAAATAAAGTCCTTCGAGGAATAGTTAAAGCTTCGTGGTACATCCGGAACAGTGATTTACACAGAGATTTGAAAGTAAATTTCGTAAAAGAAGAAGTAAGGAAGGTGGCTTTGAGGCTTACAACGTCTCCTAGTTCACGTTCTTCGGGACATGAAGGCAATGACTGACAACGTTAATGATGAGATTCGCCGCCTCAAGAGAACTAAACCTCATGATTTGATGTAATAGTGATCTGGTGATTAATGGTGAAGGGACCAAATACTGGTGTTAGCCCTACAAAAGTGATGTAATAGAGATATTAGTCTTTAGTCGATCCTATTGGGATTGGTCAAGATGTTGATTTTGTTTTGTTTGTTATTTGTAATTGTAATATGTAATAATAAATAAAATAATAATATATATGAAAATAAAATATGTATAAAGAATTGAAAATGTTAGTGAGTTCTCTCAATTTATTTCAAATGAGGTATAATTTGGAATAGAACTGTTCTATCTTTCTAATTTTAGAATAAATTGAAATCTATTTTTAAATTATAGCGGACAAGGTGTGTTTGTTTTCTATGTTTGACCACAATTTGTCTTTGTATTACAAATAAGGACACTGGTTTGAGTCAATACATCTTTACATTACATCAAAACATGAATGAAATCAGTAGGTTTAATTCTGAGAAATTAGATGTTTTTTACCAGCTTCTTAGGTAGAGTTTAGTGTTATTAAGAGTACGTTTTATTTAATTTCTTATAGACTACATTTTAGAAAATTTATGATAAAAATAATTTCAACTGATTTTGAGGAAATCACAGTTTTGAGATTAGCCTAACTGCAGCTAACACAAAATTTTAAGTTAAACAACATCATTCTTAAACTACTGATGGCTCAGATAATTTCATAGATATTTTTCCAAAAACTATTACAGTATCTATAACGAATTACGTAACCCCACGTGTAAAGAGTGCTTTATAATCGGTTTTTCAAACTTTAAAACGTGATTCCGGAAATATACCCGGAACGGAACATATCAATACCTAATTTTCAGGAAATTATATATACTAATATTAATTTTCAATGTTCTGCAAAATCTGATAATTTTCTGTTAATTTTCAAAATGACATTTATTTCAAACTTTTGATGCTGAAAATCTCAAAAACTGTTCATTTTACAAAATATTACAGCCTCTACATGCCGCATATTTCTTTAAACAAGCATGTGAATCAGATCAGCTTAATTTGTATTTTATTTAAAACGAAATACCAATGACTGGTTGTTGAGATTGGATTAATTTTCAGTCAATGTTTTCTAAATAAATATATTATGCAGCTTTATAGGGAACTAAAGTATGTTATGAGAGTTTCAATCTAGGGGCTTCATATCGTCATACACTGATGAGCTAGTTTGCCTACATCGCCCCTTAACAGCTGAAAAATTGATTTTAGGTCGCGCTTGGGTAGTGATTGTATTTTCTTTCTCAAAATACAAGTTGTTTCACAATATATTGATTATGATCATAAAAATTAAGTAAAATATTACTTTAAAGATGTGTCCAGAATTGCTTCATTTTCCGTCTATCTGTCTATTTTTTTCAAAACATGATTAAAGTCTAGAGATAGTTGATATATTTATACCAAATTTTTCAGAATGTTTTATACTGTTTGTGTAGAGTGTACTACAAAATCTTATATTTTTCTCGTAAAGGTTTATACTAAATACGGTCCATCCTCAAGATTTCGATCATTTAATGCCGAACAAAGTGATATTTTTATTGTTTTGTTTATGTTAAAGAAAGGTCAAAATATTGTAAAAACACACCCAAAAACCAATTTTTGGTAATTTAAAATAAAACAAAAGAGTGTTTATGTAGTTCAACTTAATCGCTATTTTAAATGTTTACTCTTAATTTATTAAAATTATTGAAAAGTTCTTGAGTATTCTAGTAGATTACCAAAAATTTGTTTATTCACGTTTCAGTTTTTTACCAATGCCTCCGTTATCCGTCAACATACAACAAAAATAAATTCTTTTTTGTTCGGTATTAAACGGGCTACAAATTTTCTACATTGTAAATAGTTTTTAAATAACGAGATCTTGACCGTAGACAATTTTTAATGAACGCCATTTTGAAATTTTAAGTGAAAAATTATGAGATTTTATGGTATGCTTCATAAAAACAGTATTAACCATTCTGCAATATTTTCTATACATATTATCTACTCGTTCTAGACTTTAATCATGTTTCGAAAACTAGACAGATAGACGGACAACGAAGCTATTTTGGACACATCTTTAAAAAAATATTACTTTACTTTTATGACCATAATCACTACGGTAAGTTTGACAGAAGTATTATGAAACAACCTGTATTTGAGAAAGAAAATACAATCTTTGCCAACTCATCTTAAAAACAACCTTTAGCCAAGACTGGAGGACGTGAGAAAATTAGCTCCAGCAGTGTATGAAACTACAAGCTTAAAAATATCTCGGAAAAAATACTTCTCTTTCGTGTATTGTTAATAAAACACTGGTTGAAAAATAATCCAACCCCTACAACCCATTGGTGGTTGGTTTTTGTTATGTAATCTGTATTAGTAATATTAAGTCAACATTGTAGCAACATGTCCTGTCTATGATGCGCAGCCAGCAGTCTTACAATGAACAGCGACTGAAGTAGATCGCTTAATAATAAAACTGGTACTTCTAAATGTAATGTATACATTTATTTAAATAATTTATAAACCCGAACATAACATGGTGGCAGCGGTGTAAACCAGATTTAATAAGAATTCAGATAAAGTGTTAACTAGTTTGCAAAACAAAAAAATAGTTTCTATTTTACTACGGAAAAATGGATTTTAGAAACACAGGAAATGGCGTCTCTCCGATGGAATTTCAAGGTGATTTGGCAACTAACTGGAGAAAATTTAAAAACAGGTATGAAATTTTTATTGAAGCATTTGTACCAGAGTCTACAAAAGACAAAAGAAAAGTAGCTTTATTACTTCATTACATAGGTGAAGAAGGACAAGACATTTTAAAATCGTTTAATCTTAGTGCACTGGATTCAGACAAGTTAGAAACTGTAATTCAAAGTTTTGAAAATTATTTTATTCCTTTGGCTAATGTAACATATGAGAGACATTCTTTAATCGTAAACAATTACATAATGAATCTTATGAACAATATGTGGCAATATTAAAAAACCTAATTGCTTCTTGTGACTTCGGTGGTTTACGCGATAGTTTAGTTCGAGACATTTTTGTTAGTGGTATTCATGATTCCGATATTAAAGTTTCTTTGTTAAAAACACATAATTTGACTTTAGAACAAGCCTTAGAAATGTGTAAATCTAAAGAATTAGCTTATGATAGGGCTCATAAACTAAATGTAAAAAAAGAGTTATTAGATTCTACGGTAGATAGAGTTTTTAAAAATAGTAAACCAAGAAACAAAACTTTAAACTTTAATTTAAACAAGTTTCAAGCTGGAACCGACAATCGTGGACAGAATTCAACAGGAAACCAAGTTAAGCGCAATACATCAAATACAATGTCAAATGCTATGCATCAAGGGTCAACTACAAGGTCAAGATCATCCTTCCAGGCACACAAAGCAAAGGCAAACATGCATAATAATCCGTGCGGTAGGTGTGGCCGATTTCATCTTTTTGGAAAGTGTCCAGCATGGAATCAAGTATGTTCACAGTGTGGTAAATTGAACCATTTTAGAAACATGTGTAGGTTTTCAGTTAACCAACTGACAGAAACAGGTAATGAAAGTTTATTATGTAATAATGAAAATAAAAACTTTGTGATAAACACTTTAGCTAAACCTAACCTGCAAAATTATAAGGTAAACGTAACTCAATGGTATGAGACAATTATAATAAATAAAGTGCACCAATCTTTTAAAGTGGACACGGGAGCCCAAGTAAACATTTTATCGTATAATTCCTTTCTTAAATTAGGAATTAATGTTAATTTAATTAATAAAACAAATGCTAAAATTACTTCATTTACAAACAACAGATTACCTGTTGTAGGGACTTGTACATTACAAAGCAAGTTTAAAGGCTCAAACTATGCATTGACTTTTTATATTGTTAAATCAAACTGTGAAAATTTGATAGGACTTGATACATGTCTTAATTTAGGAATTGTAAAGCATATCAATACCTTAAAGTTAGACCAAATAGATAAAAAATACAAAGATTTGTTTAATAATGAAATAGGGTGTGTACCAGTTAAAGTTAGGATAGAGTTAAATGAAAATTCATGTCCTGTAATTAGTGCTCCTAGAAAAATTCCTTTTGCACTAGAAAATAAATTGAAAGCTGAATTGGATAGAATGTTAAAGCTAGGTATCATTGAAACTATTAATGAGCCTACTTATTGGGTTAATTCGCTAGTAATTGTTCAAAAGAAAGATGGTAATATAAGGTTATGTTTAGATCCAAAACCTTTAAATGAATGTATTAAGAGATCACACTATCAATTTCCTACTTTTGAGGAAATTATTCATAAAATTAAAGGTGCAAAGTTATTCACAGTGTTAGATGCAAAATCAGGGTTTTGGATGCTTCCATTAGATGAGGAATGTGCCAAAATAACTACTTTTCAAACGCCTTTTGGCAGATTTTATTTTAAAAGATTACTATTTGGATTGAGTTGTGCTCCAGAAATATTGCATAGAGTAGTGTCTCAAATTTTTGAAAAAATCAATGGGGTTCAGTCATTTCAAGATGATATATTAATTTGGGGTGAAACAGAAAAACAATTAACTGAAAGAGTTAATGCAGTGTTAGATAAAGCTCAAACTAATGGATTTAAATTCAATATTAACAAATGTAAATTTAATGTTAAAGAAATAAATTTTCTTGGGCATAAAATTAGTTCTGATGGTATTTCGGTAGATGAAAACAAAATAAAAGCTATAATTGACTTACCAATACCTAAGGATAAAAAAGAACTTGCAGGAATTTTAGGAATGTTTAATTATGTCTCAAAATTCATAGAAAATTTTTCGGAAATATCACAACCTCTTAGAGCTTTGCTAAAAAAAGATGTAGAGTTTACTTGGAATGAATATCTTAATGAGGTGTTTAACAAATTGAAAAAAACAATAACACAAGCCCCAGTATTAAACTATTTTGATCAATCTAAGCCAATATTGTTGTCTGTCGATGCAAGTTCGACGGGGCTAGGTGCTTGTTTATTGCAAGATAATAAACCTGTATGTTATGCTTCTAAAGCCTTAACAGAAACTCAAATTAACTATGCTCAAATTGAAAAAGAGCTCTTAGGAATAGTTTTTGGTTGTACAAGGTTCCATCAGTATATTTTCTCAAAAAATGTTACTGTTGAAACTGATCATAAACCTTTAATAACAATATTTAAAAAACCCTTATCAAAAATCTCAAGTAGATTACAAAGAATGTTGTTACGCCTTCAACAGTATAAACTTAATGTAGTGTACAAACCGGGTAAAGAGTTAGTTATTGCTGACACTTTGTCAAGACATTTTAATGTAAATGACAAGGTTGAAGATGAGGTTTTTGACGAAATAGAATTACAGGTTAATTTATTAATTGATAATTTACCAATTTCACATGCTAAGTGGTTATTGTTTGAGAAAGAATCTAAAAATGATGAAGAATTAAATAAATTAAAAGACTATATTAATCATGGCTGGCCAAAATATAAAAGTAATGTAAATGATAAATTAAAATGTTATTTTGATTTTAAAGATGAATTAAGTATTATAAAAAATTTAATATTCAAAGGTGACACAATTATTGTACCAAAAAATCTAAGAACACAAATGATGGAAATTGTTCATCAAGGTCATATGGGAATAAATAGATGTAAATCAAGGGCTAGGTTAGCACTTTATTGGCCTAACATGTCTAATGATATTAAGAATTATGTTGAATCTTGTCGAACCTGTAGTAAATTTAAAAGAAATCAAAGTAAAATGCCTCTATTGCCACATAGAGTACCAAAATTACCATGGTCAGAAGTGGGAATAGACGTGTTTGAATGGGAACAAATGTTGTATATTGTTGCTGTTGATTATTATTCAAACTATATTGAAATAGCAAGTATTTCAAATACTAAAAGTGTAACTATAATATCAAAATTAAAAAGTTTTTTTTCAAGACATGGGATACCTCTAAAAGTTTATTCTGATGGGGCGACATATTTTAAATATGAAGAATTTAGAATGTTTTGTAAAAATTGGGATATTGAGCATGTAATTTCAAGCCCTCATTTTCCTCAATCAAATGGCATGGCTGAGAGTGCTGTAAAAACGATGAAATCATTATTAAAAAAAAACAGCTGATGCAGGAGAAGATATTTATCTTGCACTTTTAAGTTTTAGAAACACTAATAAAAATAATGTGGAATCACCTGCTCAACTTCTCATGTCAAGGAAATTGCGTACCTTAGTACCAACGCATTACAAATGTCTTAAACCTAAACTTAATTATAATAGAACCAGAAATCAACTGTATGTTAACAAACAGAGAATGAAGGGACATTTTGACCGCAATTCTAAACCACTGCAGAGTTTATGAAATGGTCAAGATGTTCTCTTTCAGAAAAAACCTAATTCCAATTTTGGTCTAGCGGTAACATAATTCGAGAAACAGAAGAACCTCGATCATATATAGTCATAGATCAAAACGGTAAATCATATAGACGTAATAGAATACATATTAGTCCTGCGGTTGAAAGAATGTCGCCTCCAAAATGTCCTTCCATGTCTCGTCAAAAGAATGAAATAAGCCCATTAAATCAATCTAATAGAAGAATAAGATAAAGTGTTAATTCAGGGCAAAAGGTTAGTCCAGAAAGTGATTTTTTAAAAGATCTTGATAATTACAAAACCAGATATGGTAGAGTAGTCAAAAGCAGTTGTCGATTAGAAGATAAATTTTAAGTTGGCTAAAAAAAAAATAAATAAAAATTTTTTTTTTTTTTTAAAGTAATATTGTTATTATTATTGTAATTGTTATTAATGTTGTTGTTCTTAAAATTAAAAATAAAAAATAAAAAATTTTGATTTGTAAATGGTTAGAAGATAGTTTTAATTTGAAAAAAAAAATAATAATACATATTTATTAATTTGTGTATTATTTGTAACGTCTAGTTTTGAATTTCTTTTAAAAAAAAAAATATTGTTTTGTATTAGAATATAATTTTAATTTCTTTAAAAAAAAATTATAAGGTTATAAAAATATTTTACTATTATTTGATCTATTCTTAGTTAAAAAAAAAAAAAGAAGGAAATTGTTATGTAATCTGTATTAGTAATATTAAGTCAACATTGTAGCAACATGTCCTGTCTATGATGCGCAGCCAGCAGTCTTACAATGAACAGCGACTGAAGTAGATCGCCTAATAATAAAACTGGTACTTCTAAATGTAATGTATACATTTATTTAAATAATTTATAAACCCGAACATAACAGTTTTAAACAAAATACAAATAAAATTGATTTGCTTCACATGCATATCTAAATGAATACATGAAAACCGTGTGAGTTTATTTTTGTAAAATATTAGCTTCTCGCTTAAAGGTGAAACACCTCTATATATCTTTATTAAAAAAGACGAAAAGAATATAAAATAAAGAACCCTAGCCCTCGATTACACTAATAGCTTCAGTGTCAGGAAAAGGAGTTGGTCAGGAGAGACCTGTTAGGAAATGATGAAAGAGAGGCATCTAACTCAAGAAAACAAGAATATATATCTGTATATATATATTTATACAGATAAGGTCCTTAGGAATAGCTACGCTGTAGGCTAAGAGGTACAGCTATTAGAGAGAGGGTAAGATGGAAATAAAATCTTGGGAATAAAGCATCTTGGTGGTAATATTAAGTCTCAGCTAAGTTTACGTTTATTTATCGTTTAGCCGATATTTGTACAAGACACATATAGCATAGTATAAAAACTGATAAATGTCGATCACATATATAAATCTACTTCCAATTAAAATCACATTACTTATAGTCAATAATCGATTTGTTTCAGTTATATCGGCATTAATATCACTCATAAACATAATATGTACATTGGTATAATTTTCATTGGCTCATTAAATCGTCCATTTTTACTGCACCTTGATATTTCATCAGTAATTTGTAAATTTATATTCCACAAAGTACCTCTAATTATTCCCAACTTGGAAGCAATTATAAAATGAAGCAAAGTTTCCAGCAGGTCAAAACACTCAAGTTGTAAGTAGCACAACTTTCCCAAAGTACAGCAGTTAATAATAAACCACAAGTTTCATAATTCTAAAGTACAAACACAGTTTATGTTTGCAAATTATAGGAAAGCTTATAACTATTTTCAATAATAAACTATCCTCTCCAAAACAGATGTTATCATTGATTGTAATAAAATAGTTCCAATCTAGCTAACCTATTTTATAAAGGAAAGCATTATCAGAAGCTCACTATAATGAGTGCGAGATTGGCCAGCCTGAGAGTACCTAGCCACCTACACGATCTACACAGTTTTTCACGTATTCTTGAATCACGTAACTCTCTTTCATCTTTGGTATCTCTCGATCAACTCTTGTTCTTTTCCGACCCTGACGCTAATAGAGTATTCAAGGGCTAGGGAGTCTTTTCTCTTTTCATCCTTTTTTTTTCATACAGTGATGATGACCGATATTTTTTTCCTTTTAAACAACAAAGAAAAGCCGACTCCATATATCAATATACAAAGCGACTAAAAATAACAACTACCATCCCTGTTATTTTTTTAGATATTAAAGATATTAGAATTCTCTTTGCGGAAATCTCTTTAGGTCAGATTTGGAACCTAAAAAAGGAATGGATTAGTGTTTTTTAATTGTGGTGGAAGGGGGGGTTTGATCTTAAATTTAAAATGGCACGTGCAGACTTGTGATAACTCATTTTAAACGTCTCTGTGAGACAAGAAATATTACATTAAGGTAATTAAATTAAAACAGAATGACGGTCACAAGAAATATTTTACTTACAATCTAGATTGGTACGGAACTATCGACTCAAAAGAGAAGACGATCGATTTTTTTTTTTTTTAAATTTTGGATCACTGCTTCAAGTAGCCTCCAAGACCTTTATACGCCCTAAAACGTATTGAGCTTTTAATAGCAGGGATTGAGATTTATTTTGGTTTTTTGCAAATCCTAGGAAACCTTAAAGCTATTTTTATTAATAAACTACTCTCTGCAAAACAAATATAATTTAATAAGATGGACTAATTGCAATTTTCTAATATAAACATTTTAGTTATAGGATGTTATAAGGAAATGTTTATACGTGTTGTACCATTAATATATAAAAAAATAATAAGAAATTTATTTCCAATAGTAGTTGTATTGTCCACTGTCAATACATCACTGGGGTACAAGGTTTTATCAGTTGAGTTTATTTATAGGAACTATTGCTAATAAACACAAGTTGTATAGTTTACTACAATTTATTAATTTGTTTCACTTTGAAATGACACTTATTCAAAATACACCACCGACACGTAAAAATAAAAATAAAAGAAACAACTTCAGTCACTTTTTAAGGGATCTTCGAAGAATCGAGAACTTGTACGTGTTCATGTGGACCCTGTGTAAAATGAAATTAAACAATACTTAATTCAAATACAATAATTCTTTTACGATTTATACCTGAAATTATAATAATCAACAATAAAACAGAAAAGTAAAATGATTATCGAATTCAACCTACTTCAAAACTAATGAAGGTCCACACAAAGCAGGAAGAGGCTTCCGTCCAGCATGACATCGGTCGATATAAAACCCCAAAGAAAACGCGTTACCTACCCCCACCTCGGGGGATCCCCCAAACATGTTATTGAACCAGGTCAAATCCGTCATTTTACTTTAGCGTATTAACAAAACGAAAATAAATTTATTTTAAAATTATTGAAGTTATAGGCCCACATGGTACAGTGTACACAAGGCCTCTTACTATTTAAGATTATTTTCTTTTTCTTTAAAGGCGGAAAACCTCTCGGTCGTCTTGTCTTATTTAAAGAAGAAGAAAAGACTATTAAACACACCTAACCCTCCAATACTGTAATGGCGTCATGGTTAGAATAAAGCAAGAGTTCGTCAAAAGATACCTGATAGGAAATATAAAAGAGAAATATCCTACCCCAGATCCCTTTGATCCCTAGGGATCATACTCACTATTAGTGAGCCCTGTAGGATTCAGATATTTGAGTTGACCCCAGAACTTCTCTCATAAAAGGCGGTAAAAAAGTAATTACACCAAAACGCTGGGTCCGTCTAAGTTTCCTAAATTGTTTATACTTAATTTTAAATATTTACACAAATAATGGTTCCATAATATTGCACAAACTGTTTAAGCCTCACATCTTCAAAATAAAATAAAAATTAATTGTCACAAATATATCATTTAATTTTATTTTATTTTTTAAGTATATATATATATATATATATTATTAAAATAGTTTGAAACTATAAGCTTTATTGCTTTATTTGATCCTTGTATATCATTTAGATGGTTGTTAATCAAAACATGAAAATGAAAAATAGGTGTGAATAAATAACCTTGAAAAAATATAGTGAGGAATACATTGAAAATATGGTAAACGGTTAAACATAAAATGTTTGATATTAGGTTTGATGTTAGACCTTAGCAACGTAGTACCTTTTAGTTTTACTGATTTTCATATTGCGGCCATATTGGATTCGCCATATTAGAATTTAATTATATATTTTAAATTGTAAAAGGTTCGTGTGATACATGATTTTACTGTTTTTTTTTTTGTTTTTTTTTTTATTTTTTTATTCTAGTTTCAATTATGAAATACTTTTTTTTCTATGTTTTTTTCACAAAAAAACATGGGATATTTTGAATATTGTTTTAATAGTTTGATATTTAAAACGTATACAATATATGTATAACACTGCATTCTACCTCTAAGTTTCCAAGACCAAATAAAAAAGTAACATTGTGTGTTTGCAAACTATTGCGTGTTATTTACAACAATTTCCAAGACACAGAATCCTCAATATACATGGCGAGGAGAGAGGGGGGGAGAGATAGAGACCCTACACACGCTACGACCATAATTACGACATGCGCAGTAAAAGGTAACCTATTCTGACAAGTACTAAACTTCTTTATATGGGCGAGAAACAACCACTATCCTTGTAAATATTCGAACTGTATGGATCTTAAAGTGGTTACAAAACAGTTTAGAGTTGAGACATTAAACGTTATTTTAAGTCGTCATTAAATAAACAACGGAGGTGAACAAAGCAAGTTTCTTTGTTAATATATTGAACCCAAATTAATTGTTACAAATCACAAAAGCCTAAGAACAATACAGACTTAAATAGCAAAACGCCATCTTGGAACTTACCCAGCCCCATCATATTTGTAATACAACCGGACCCTATAAATGTATCACGACCGAATTTTGGTTTCTTTTGTCATGTAGGAAATGTTATATCCTATAGATAGATTGAAGATCTTGTCCTGTAGGTTAAGTTTGTTTAAAACAGTTGTTACACAGCTTTACTGAGCCTCGTGTGTGTCTATATCGTTACTTTCTTGACTTGGGTTAGGCCTAGTAGATGTGTATATAACTTATTAAAAAATCTCCACTACCTTCCCTCGTGTCTGTGTCTCGAACCTGGCGTGCCTTGAAGATGTAAACAGCCTTCATCCACTGCGCTCGTGTCGGTAACTCGGCGCTGCGGAATCTCGTAACTATACAAATATCAAATTTTATTAAGAGGTTAGGATTATAAAATACAATTTTAGCAGTAACTGAACTTTGCTTTTTGTCAAAGTAGAAAGTATCATTACATGGAGAATTGAACTAAAATTTTTTTATCTAATTTAATGTGTGTAGTTGAACAACACGAGATATGAATAAGAAGTGTTTACAGAAACCCCTATTTTGACATTTTCAATTCATTTTTTCTGAATAACTCTTCTATATCAAATTTCAGGTTCATATCTTAATTTCTGTGGCCGCTATCCTGCTTGCATACAGACAACAATTGAAAACGGAAGGAACATAACTGAAATCACTTTTTTGGTGATCTGAACCTATTTACATGTGAAAATGTGTCCTTTATCCTTCGTATACAGTCTGGGTAAATAATAAACGTATCACATTATGTGAAATTAGGTTTAGTTTGGTTTGGTTAGGTTTGGTTTGGTTAGGTTAGGTTAGGTTAGGTCAAGTTAGATTAAGTTTGGTTAGGTTAGGTTAGGTTAGGTTTGGTTAGGTTAGGTTAGGTTAGGGTAGGTGAGGGTAGGTTAGGCACATCAAAGTTACCATAGGGGTTACGTGTTGTGACTTGAACCTCTGAAATAGGTTAGGTTAGGTCAAGTTAGATTAAGTTTGGTTAGGTTAGATTAGGTTAGGTTTGGTTTGGTTAGGTTAGGTTAGGTTAGGTTAGGTTAGAATAGGTTAGGTTAGGTTAGGGTAGGTTAGGTTAGGTTAGGTTAGGTTAGGTTAGGTTAGGTTAGAATAGGTTAGGTTAGGTTAGGGTAGGTTAGGTTAGGTTAGGTTAGGTTAGGTTAGGGTAGGGTAGGTTAGGCACATCAAAGTTACCATAGGGGTTACGTGTTGTGACTTGAACCTCTGAAATATTATCAAATTTCAAAAACAAAATTAGAAAGAGCTACTAAAACACGACAGAGTGTTAGGTTAGGTTAGGTTAGGTTAGGTTAGGTTAGGTTAGGTTAGGTTAGGTTAGGTTAGGTTAGAATAGGTTAGGTTAGGTTAGGGTAGGTTAGGTTAGGTTAGGTTAGGTTAGGTTAGGTTAGGTTAGAATAGGTTAGGTTAGGTTAGGGTAGGTTAGGTTAGGTTAGGTTAGGTTAGGTTAGGGTAGGGTAGGTTAGGCACATCAAAGTTACCATAGGGGTTACGTGTTGTGACTTGAACCTCTGAAATATTATCAAATTTCAAAAACAAAATTAGAAAGAGCTACTAAAAAACGACAGAGTGTTAGGTTAGGTTAGGTTAGGTTAGGTTAGGTTAGGTTAGGTTAGGTTAGGTTAGGTTATGTTAGGTTTGGTTAGGTTAGGTTAGGTTAGGTTAGGTTAGGTTAGGTTAGGTTAGGTTAGGTTAGGTTAGGTTAGGTTAGGTTAGGTTAGGTTAGGGTAGGGTAGGTTAGGCACATCAAAGTTACCATACGGGTTACGTGTTGTGACTTGAACCTCTGAAATATTATCAAATTTCATAAACAACATTAGAAAGAGCTACTAAATCACGACAGAGTGTGAGTTACTATTATATTTGAAAAGAAGAATTACAATTTCAACGTTATTATATTATGAAATTTCTACTCCGTGAATTATGACTCGGAAATGTTCTTAAGAGTGTTTGTTCACAAGGGTTCTTATATAGAATCCTATGAATTGATTTCGGTTCCACTAAAACCCTGGTTTTTTGAATATTGTATTTAAGGAGAAGATTTCAAAATGTAGTTGATTTCGTACAAAATGATTTTTTTATATTTAGGTAAAATGTTACTTACTCATTTATGTGATGTGGGAAAAGGAATTCAACAAAACCAAACTCATTTTGCTCAGCTTTTAAATTTTTATCCAATGATATCCAAGTATATTACCTAAAGATCAAACCAATAAAAAATTAAAAATAAACATTTAGAAAACAAAATATATTTAAATTTTGAAATAATCATATAAGCTCCTCTTGCTTTAAGTTTAGTAGCACTTTAAGCAAATCCTACAAATGTATGATTTGTTGAGAATAATTTTTAATAAGTACGTGGGTCATTTTTTTTTTCTTAAGAACCGTTTCTAAGTAGAGAAACAGCAATTTTATTTATGAACATAAATTGTACCAAAAACTTAAGTATGAATATTTTTTTACTTTTCTACATAGTCACCAAGAATATCTAAGCATTTGTTAAGTCGTGGTAATAGCTTTTGGATCCCCTCATCGTAGAACTCTGCCGCCTGAGCATTTAACCAGTTAGTAACAGTTTCTTCATTTTCAAATCGCTTTCCACCAAGATATTCTTTGAGTTTAGGAAACACATGAAAGTTTGGTGGTGCCAGGTCAGGGCTGTAGGGGGGGGGGGGGTGGTCCAGTAATTCCCATCAAAATTGGCCAGTTGCGTCTTGGTCATTGCTGCAGCGTGAGGCCAAGCGTTATCGTGAAGCAGCACGACGCCGCTAGACAGAAGTCTCCGCTGGCAGTTTTGAATAGTGCGCCTAAGCTTGGTTAGTGTTTTGCAATATATCTCAGCATTTATGGTCCGAATAACAGAGCGCACTTCACAATCGGCGGGTTTATTGATTAACATGGCGACAAACAAAAGCAGCGCTACGATAGAACCAACAGTGGCAGAGACATGAAATCAACTGACTGCATAGTTGGGGACTAGGCAAGAGTGGCTAACCTTGAGCGGGCGTCACGTGACAGCCTGCGCGGTTGCTATGCGCAAACGGTTCTTACTTAAAAAATGACCTCTCATATGTCAAACAATATCCCAATAACGATAATTTAGATAATTTCTAAATTTGTATGTAGAACTAAACCACCAAATAGCGCAGACAGACAGCAGATACATCTTAAAAACAAGTAAATTGTCACCATCATGGTACCGAACTCTATGTCACACTGTAATGCAAGCAGATCCTCTAAATGTAATTCCCAAAAGTTAGTTTCTTATGCCTTGTAGGAAGTGTTAAATTTCATTTGTAGACGAAACAGTCTTAACCCAGTATGGTAAGTTTGTTTAAAACAGGTGTTACACTGGTTTGCTGAACCACGTAATGTACCCCTTATGTACTTTCTTGGCGTCAGGTAGGCTCTAATGGGCCTCGTAGATGTGTTTAAAGAGTCTCCATTCGCTTCGCTCGTCTCAGTGCACTAGATCTGGCTAGCATCCAAGTTGTACATATGTGAAAGAGCCTCTACTCGCTACGCTCGTAGGCTCGGCTCGGATCTCGTAACTATACGAATATCACACTTCCTTTGGGTGTGAGGGTTCTTAATTACATTTTTTACAGTAACTGTTTTTTATCGTAAAGAGATTGAAGAATTGAAATCTGCAAATTTTTAAAGTTGAGTAACACGTGATATATGCAAATACAACTGTTTAAAATGGCAGCTATTTGACATTTTCAATTCGTTTTTTTCCTAATTTTAATTAGGTTCTATATAAGGACAAACCTTATAACAAACAAAATGTTTTTAGTATCTTCTTGACGTACAGACAACGACGACGGACGGACACCATCGTAAAAAACGACTGAAATAAACGTGAAATCAGTCAAAAAGATCAATTTTTGGCACTTACCAACTTACCCTGACTAGGTAAGTAATTTGTAGTCAGATACACCTAATTGCATCTTCGAGTGTATTCACCTTAATATATTTCTAATTTGTATGTAAAATAAGTACATTAATATTTTAGCCGCCAATAAGTGATGATCACCTTATAAAACCATTCAGTTTTATTGAATTAGCCTACCTACAGACACATTAAGTTTTATTAACTTCTACATAGGCTAGTTCCTTCTTTATCCAATTCTCTTTTTATGCTTGTTTTTATGTGTTATACGGGCTTTAACAGTGACATTCGTCCAGTATTAAGCGTTGTTTTATAGCCACCTTCAGTTCCGATATTAAAACAATTTAGCGAGAGACGGCCCTATAAAAGACTGTTAAAATTTAAAGTGTTTAATTTTGTTTTTTTTTTATTTTCCGCTTAGTTTTATAAAAACTAAATAAACATTTCATAGACGTTACACCCCCTCCACTCCGGATCCTTACTGTCTTGCCTTCTTTTAATAATAAATATATTTATTTTTAAAATTTTTATATTTTGTTCGTGAACACAACTGCAATCATTTAAAGCGTGAATCTGTACATAGACAATCCCGAGCTACCATAGCTTGATCTACACTTGTTTTCATGTAGACGAGTTAGATCCCTCTTGTTCATCTTTTCCATCAGTTCTTGCTTGACCAACTATTGTTATTTTTCGACCACGAATCCATTAGAGTATTCAATACCTAAGGGACTTTTCATGTTCTTTTCTCCCTTTTCTGAAATGTTAATAATGAGCGAGAGGTTTTCCACCTTTAAACAACAAAGAAAAAAATAGAAGAAAGGTAAAATGGACGGAATGTAAGAAAATCAAAATGGTAGTTAGAAGTGAAGTATTTATAAATTTAAATTGCACAAAGCGGTACGTTATTAACATAAGTATACTATAACATTCTTATCAGACGCCAATTGCGTAATGAAACATTGGACCATTGCCATTTCTTTACGAACTCTATTACGACAAAATATGCAGAGTGTTTGGAAATTACGTTCCAAACTTCAGTTTGTAGTTCTTTAGATTAAAATAAGTAAAAACGTGCCTATTAACATTTGGTGTTTTTCACAAAACACTAGTGCTATATTTCTTTATTAGTATCGAAAGTGTCCTTTTCTGGTAAGCGATCGTGCTACCGCGAAGCCGAGCCTGAAATTCGATCGAGCACTGGAAAGTACTTTCTGTACGATTTATGAACGATACTTTTCATCATATATGCACAAAAAAAACACACAATAAGCCTAAGCAAAATAAATACAAGTACATTTCTCATAATATAAACTTTTAATTATTAATTTTAACTTTTATTGCAAACAAAATTATCTCAACAACAATAAATGAGTTACAGAGTTATCAACAAAAAAGTTCAGATTATTGTTTATGGTACAATTTTGATTTTAGTAACATTTATTCTGTCGTTTAGAAGTTTTTTTCTGAAGTCAATATAATGTTGCCACGTTTGTAGTGGCAAATGTTTGTACTCATTCTTTTTTTTTTTTACTTTTTTTTTCTACTAACGTTATCATCTGACACATAACAAACACACAGAACACAATTCTCACAAACAATACGCCAAAGTATCAGACGCGTTTCAACGACAAGGTCGTCCTCTTTTGTTATATAATCGAGTTTACAAAAATATAATCAATATTTTAAAAAATCAGTTTCGCTGTTTACAGTTTCCCGTATTCAACATTTTATCCTATGCTCTCAGTAGCCGAAATGTTAAAAACGACAGAGAAACTGCCCTTGTCTCTAATATATATATATATTCAAATATAACAGGTTATACTTTCGACAGGCACCATAAATGACAATAACAGTTCAAATAACTTTGGTTAATAAATACTCATTGTCAGGAGTGTTGACCTTGAACTTTTCCTACTTCAACAGCAGTGAACATCTTAGATTTTTTTAGAAATGCATGAGTTTTTTGGAAAATTATAAACATCAATCTTTTCTTTTCTTTTTAAAGAATCATCGAATAAAATAAATAGTTTCAGGTCTTTGGATCATATCTATTGCGAGATTTCTCTGGTAGCCTAGTAGGTTTAGTGATATGTCTGAAGCTTTTTTCCAATAACTTATCTGGTATGTTAGAAACATTTGCAGCAGTCATTTTTAAAAACATGTAAATACAACATTAAAATTTGACTATTTATTTTAATTCTATTGTTAATTATTTAAGATCAGCTAATTTGAAAAGCACAAATGCATTGTAAAGAAACATTAGTCCTCCTGGTGAGCAAACACGAAACTATATTAGAGCAATGGAAAGTCAGCTTATCGTTTTTCCCTTTCTTTAAAATTGAAATTGGGAAAGTGCTTTCGGTGCAGTATGAAGAAAACATATTTTTTAGTAAATAAATTATATATTGACTTCAAATTTTGTATACATTTTTTAATCCAACCTATTAACTAAAAACCAGGACTTTTTTTTATATGTTTTCAAAATGGCGGCCGTTTAAAATTTTTAATTTCGAATATATTAACACCCCTAACTTTACAAAAGTTTACAAGAGTCCAAAAAAATTTTTTGTAATTTTTTTCAGTAGCGAACACATAATCAAGTTATCGTCAAAATAAAATAAAAACAATTTCTTATAATTGTCTACAATAAACCAAAATATTTTTGTATTATGTTGTTTTTTATAAAACATTTTTTGCTTATGACTAAGGTTAACGAAGTTATTGTAACAAATATAATAACTTTACTAATGAAACCTGGTAGTTTTAATTACAAACAAAATTACTTATTTTATTGTTAATCACATGTGGATACATTAACACAAGACTACGGTAATGAAATTAGTTGAATATGACAAAAGATATATCTTAAACAAACTAGAGAATGTGTTCAAAGGGAATGTCCCTGTTTAGAACACATGCATCTAAGCGCCTCCTCATGGCTTGTTGAACTCTTTCTTGAAATGAATGAACAGATCAAATCAATTTATTGTAAATAATTAGACTTTCATGTTACCAACTACTGCGCCAAATTTCATTTCATTACAATAAACCCTTCTTAAAATATTAATTTTTCTATTAAAAATACAAAATGGCAGCTAGGCTGTAAACTAAGCAATGGATTTTATTATTACTATTAAAAACATAATAATTCAAAAATATGTTGGTTTTAGGCTAATGTTGGGTGTTTAGACTTTTAGCAAGAAATTGCTTTTTCAGTTATTTTGACAATATAACTGAAAAATTAGAAATTTCGTTTTTGTTTCTCATTAAAAAAAAAAAAAAAAAAAATTTCAAATTTTTTGTAATGTTGATAATGGTTTTTGATATACCGGGTGTTCAAAAAGTCTGGAAACCCCTTAATATTTATTTTATTAATAAACGCAGAACAATGGAACTCTAGGATTACGTCCTCACTGTAGTTACTGACTTTTTGGTCATTTTAACTGTCTTTTTTCGCTTTGGGGGGACGTCCTGTGGAGGAAGTCTAAAAAATCTTAAATTTAAGCATAGGTCGAATTATACCTCATTTTAAAGGTCGTTGTTAGAGGAATACATTGCCGCAATCCCGAATGAAAAAGGACCATTCGTTTGGAAATGGCAGCCTCTTAAAGTTTGTTTGATTTTAATGCTAATGCGATGGCAAATAACGTTCTTGGCAAAACTAATTACTAATAACTAATTGGTACACGTAAAGTTACTATCACTACCTACTACTTTTCGAGTGAGTAGTTGACTACATTAAGTGTAGCATTCAGCCACAACCTTAAAACATTGCCTTATTGCAGATTTTAACATGTACTATAGTACCAATTAATTGTGTTTATTTCTAAACATTGAATATTAATGTCCACTGTGTGTAATTGTGTTCGCATCTGATGATGGCATAAAATATATCGAAACAATTGTTATAACAAAATAAAAGAAACGAATGCTTGACGTAAGTTAAATAATAATTATTAAAATATAAAAATAAAGTTTGGATCTACCAAAAACTAGTTAAACAGTTATATAAAAACACAGGAAAGGCAAATAATAACAGCAAAACTAAAATTACTAATTTTAGATATGCATTCTTTCAGCAAGAAACCGCAAAGTGTTAAAAAGAAAGACATAAGGGCAAAGTATGAGGAGATACCAAATTATATCAGAAATCAAATAACCTAATTATAAATTAAGAACAATAATTGTACGGTGTGACTACGTATAGAGGGCGGTCCATCTGTGTACTGCGCTTGTTGGACACGACGAAAAACATATCATGTTTCAATTAATCGAGATACACATAAGCTTATACGAGAAGCCATGTTTATTCACATGTATACTAACAATCCCAAACATTACAAATACGGACAGGGAGAAGAGGGAGGGGCTCAAAAGCTTTCATGTACAATTTGAAAAGTTTTAATATCCGGCCGGAACAAAGCAAACAAAAACTAAAGTCCCTCAACTCTATAAATGTTACAGTAAAAAATAACATATATAAAACTGGAGTGTTAATGTATAAAGACCGTAATTTAGATAATTAAATGTGCGTGTTCGTGTGCGTGCGAGTATCTGTGTTCGTGTGCGTCTATATGTACGTGTTGTTTGACTGTACTTGTCGATGTGTTCGTGTGAATATACAACTGTGCGTGCTCGAGTTTGTGAGCGTGCGTGTTTATCAAAAAAAAAGTTTATTTTATTTCATCTCCAATATTAACAAAAGCTGTATAGTTGTCTGCGGGTTCTTTGTATATACTGTTTCAAAGAACAATATATTTACATATAGGTCATGGAATTGTATTTGTATACAAAAATATGCTATAAAACCCATTTATGATCATAAGTTTTTCTTCTATAACTGTATATCTGAGGTTATACAATTCAACATTGTTAGCCAAAATTTTATTTGAATATCTAAAACAAATTTTGTATGTACCCACACATACAGACTTTCTCTACTAAGTCAAAGAAACCTAAAAATACACAAACCATTAAACTTTTTAATAACAATAACTCTACATTAATTTAAGTAATTACCTTAGTTGGTTTGTAAGCTTTCCTTCTTTGTCTTCTTCGCGGCGGCAGTTTTGGGTATAATAATAACAGAAACGGCTGCCGTGAACAAGACAAAGTAGGAAAGCTTACAAACAAATTAAGGTAATACAAATGAATTAATTAATTAAAAACTAAATACTAATTAATTTTATTTAACAAATTTAAGAAAATAGTCTCCAAAAAGTACAAATCATTAATTATTAACAACAACACATAGTAAGTATGAGCTTGGTACTTCCGTAGGGAACTATCTGGATCTACACCTTTATTTCATATAGTCTTGGGTTACATCTCTCTCTTTCATCTTGCCTATAAGGTCTCTCTTGTTCTTTTCCGACTTTGACGATATTAGCATATTCGACAACAATGAAAAGTGAATTAAATAAACATTTTAAGTGAAATTAACATACCACGTTTATAAAACTGACTAAAATAATTTTTCATAACCCTTCTACAATTTTGAAGGAGGATTGTTAGTGGCTATGGATATATTTGGAATACTTGGAGAGAAAGACGTGGGGCGCAGGCAATCTATGATAGTTAAGGAGGGGTAAATAAATTAATTTACTGTGAATCTCATTTCCGATTCACTGAAATTTAGCTGTGAATTCATCCGGATTGTCTACTTGTATTATTTACTGGTTGCGCCCCACGTTTTTCTCTCCAAGTATTCAAAATATGTTCATAGCCACAAGCAATTCTCCCTCAAAATTGTAGAAGGGTCATGAAAAATTATGTTATACCTTTTTAGTCCGTTTTTAAACGTGGTATATTAAAAAAATAATAAATAAATAAACATTTATTTATTATTTTCTGTTTTTTTAGTCTTTTGTCCGGGTGAAAGATTTCAATCGGTTTTGTATATATTGATAAGACTCTGACAGTCCCTAGCTAGGCGGGTGGTATGCGCTTCAGGAGTCCCGCAAATTCTTTTTTCAGAATGGCGGCGTGCATCACTAGCAAGCCGAGCAGCACGGGCTTCGGGAGCCTCATTTGCTCTTGCTTGAGCATGTCGATGCACGTCATCGGCAAGTCGAGAAGAATTTGCGTCCCACGTTTCACGCGACCTCGGTAGAGCCTTTCGTTTCTTATCATTTTCAAGTTCGATCTTGCGCTGTTTATCAGGACGTTCTGTAGCTCGATTACGGCGTTTGGCTAATCTTGCCAATTTATCTGCTTCAGATTCCTGTTGTAGCCCAACTAGCCGTGTTTGCTTCTTCTTCTCTAATCGGCGCTTCCGTTGAGTAGCCGTCTCTTTAACCATTGTAACGATTGTCAGAAATGTAATATTCACATACACGCTTAGCACAATATTGAATGCACATCTGACGGAGAAAATCCAGCTCACTGTTCACTATCACCAAACGCACGTGAAACGGGATGTTTCCACTGGAAAATGCAATTATACTTTAAACTAGGGGGGCGAAACGCGACACGCTCATACAGGTAAATGTACACACTTGAAACACAAGTTCTGCTGTTATACACGTGCACACTTGAATCCAAAGTTCTGCTGTTACAGCAACGCGAGAGAGCAGAAACGATAATGCTGATTCTGTACACTTCACTGCAGAATATGCAAAGCGCGCAAAGCAGAAGCTGCTCTCATCAAATATTGTGTAAACAATCTTGCAGTCAAGGGACAGAGTGAATATTGCATTGTTATCCATCCTCGAACCATGTTTAAAATTTCAAGTCTATAAGTCATTGGCCAATTTTTATTTGTTTAAACAATTATTGTTTAAACAAATGTAGAGACAAGAAACCAACTGAATATTGTAGTTATCCAATTCTGACCTATGATCAAAATTTCAGGTATCTAGCGTATCGGGAAGTTAGTTTAAACTCGATTGCCAAATTCCACCCGGACAGACAGACAGATATGACGGAAACCGAAATAATAAAAACGTAGTAAAATATACGACCTAGACCGGGAATCGAACTTAGGACCTTTGGTTTTACACGCCAACGCTCTTCCAACTGAGCTATCCTTGAGGTTCGATTCCCGGTCCAGGTTGTATATTTTTCACTTGAAATATTTATTTAATCAATAATACTAGCTTAGTAAAATAATGTATAAAAGTTAAAATCAATAAATTAATAAAACAAAGAATGATAAGGTTTTAAAGGGAGTTATTCTTTCCCCTAATAAGCTAAACCGATTTAAACTTTTTCGAGTACAGTGAAATTAAAACAACTTACCATACTTCAAATTAACCAGAATCTATAAAACAATTATTGTTAAATAGTTATTTGTGCAACTAGTGAGCAAAGTGGCACTTTTTTAAACGAGAGAAATATGTTGACACACGAGGCTTGCCGAGTGCGTCAATTTTATCGAGTTTAAAAAAGACACTTTGCTCACGAATTGCACGTTATACTTTGTCTACAGTTGTTATTTTGTAACAAACAACAAACATACTTCAGCAGTAACACAATTTAATAAAACAATAATTTAATACAATAGTGTTCAAACTCACGTCAAAACTGATGTTATTTATGAATATTACAAATAACTTAGGTGTATTGTTGAGGAAACGGGATTGCTAACTTCAAAACTCGGCAAACGAAATATACTCTCCGTGTACATACACTTCTTTATAAATAATTACTTCCTTTTTCAACTTTAAAACGTTGTTTTATTGTTTATTTATGTTATTTTACGTGTAAGAATTAATCTGACATACATACGGGACATTTCCTGTATATTATAAATCAATTCAAATAAACTTAACCTAAATTTCGTTTTGTTCGATTGCCATTCGGAGTGAGCAAAGTAGTGGGCAAAGTGAAACTGTTGAGAAATCAGCTGTTTTTCAAACTAATTTAAATGAACAAAATGCCACTTTGTCAACAACTGTAGACAAAATGAATTATCATAAAAGGATAGTCTTACAAAGACGGAATTCCCTGGACTGGAGCTACAAATTAAAAGAAGTGAATGAAGAATTTTTAAATCCGATTACTAAGGATCTACTTTATCCTTAAATAGGATTACAAATAAAATCAATGTTCCCTTCAACTTTGAACACTTATTGTACGCTTGAATTAAATGAAAGACTTTTACGAAATGAAACTCTTCTTTAAGAAGAGAGGCGCCATGATAAAATTCTGTTTTAAAAGGTTTGCTTTGATATAAGTTTTGTTTTTTCTTTTAATGAATTTCCAATATAAAAATGCTAACTCTTGTTTAGCTGAAGTTATACAGCCAAATATTTTATTAAATCAGATAGTCGCCGTCATTGTACTTACTCAGCCCATCATATAATGTAAGGCAAGGAGGTCCTGTAAAATTGGTCTTTTGAGCCTTGTGGGACATCTTCAATTGAATTGTTAGATCAAGGAGTCTTATCCAGTGTATATAGTAAGAGTAAGTGTGGTTAAAATAGTTGTTACACATGTTTTCTGTACATCGTAGTTATGTAGGTCTGTATCACAACTTCCTTAACGTCGACTAGGCCCAAAGAAGTCTTGTAGATGTCTTTCACTCGCTTAGCTCTTGCCAGTGCCTCATTCTTATCAGGCTATGTAACTGTATTTTGAAGAAGCCTCAACTCGTGTCGGTGAGGCGGCTCAAACTGGATCTTTTCACTATATGAATATGATATTTTCTTGTTAGGTCAGAGTTTGAAATTTATTTTTCACAATAATTTCGCTATTTTTATAGATCTGGGGTTGGTATAATCACATGAAGAATTGTTTATCTAATTTTATGTGTTTAAAATACAAGCAAATAACTGTTTAAAATGGCCACCGTAAAGTTTTTTTGAATACTCTAAAGATCCCTATACCAAATTTCATATTCCTATCTTAATTTTTGTGGTCGTATAAATGAAAAGCAAAGAGCATGTTTCCGGTTACCTAAGGCTATGTGATGATCAGTCAAAAAAAAGGAGGTTGCATTCGTTACCCCTGTACTAAAGTATCAATCAACATGTTGTTAAAACTATAATAGGTACGTCAAAAGATGCGAAATTAAAAAGAGAATTATTTCTGAAAAAATTGATTTTGTATCTCATAGGGTATAGGTGAAATTGCAGCTTAAAAATGTAGGACAATTCTGTTTTTTACATTTATATTTTCACCACTTAACATTCCTTTTTACACTCTTACATGCATATAGTATAGAGATAGTATTCAGAATTTTTTTTAAACCAATAATTAATATTTAATAAAATAAAACTTTAACACAAGTTCTCACAAATAGTACGTTTTCATTTTTAAAAATACGTAAATAAAAAAACGTACTATTTTCGTTAAATTTTTAAGTTTTCCATCTCACAAGGCAAGCTCAATATTTATTTCCAATAATAATATGTACACTAAAAGATTCATATTTAAAACAATAAAAATGCAGTAAACAATTGTTTTGAAATCACAAACAGTTTAAAAGAAATCGCAGTAACAAATATTTTCCTAACAGTTCAATTTTTTATTAAACCAATAAAATCGTTAGAACGAGTTTCATAACTCAATGAGTTCAATGAAATATTTCAGTATTAATAGAAGAAAAAAGCTTAATATTAATATTTCTATTTTCGCCACTTACAGTTCTTTTTAAATGATTATGACGCGGTTACCCAATGATACAAACGTTTATTAAATAAATAACAAAGTTAATATTGTCCTGTGGTATTTTCAAATTGAAAATATATCTTTGTTTTCGAGAAATAAAATAGACAAAACTGTCATATTTCAAGTTGTACGAAAAAGTAAATTTAATATCAAGAATTAGTTTTGTAAGTATCTAACACATATTTGTAACTGCGATGTGTTTTCAGAATTTCAATATTTCTAATTTATTATTACTGTTTTCACCTCATGGAAACTTTTACACCAGAGACAATGTCCACAAAACCCAACCAAAATCGTTATTTGGCATATTTTCTTTCAGTCTCTATTCACAGAGTGATCCAAGTTATAAAATCAAACTTAAGTTTACGGTTTTACTAACAAAAATAAAGATAAACTGTACAAAAACATTGCACTAACTTTCTCACATTTATAATATTCATCATCATCTAACCCCAAAATGTAGCTATTCTACTTACCCTTGTGAGGAAAAAAATTGTTCTTATAAGATATGATAAGAAAACTCTTACTTATCAAATTGATTCCAATATTATTTTAAAAGTTCTTATACTATATTTAGACCTTAAACTTCATTCTGCCATGAACTCGTCCTAAGCATTGAGTTTTTCAAAAACGGCCTTAAAGTTTGATATTTAACTGTATTTTTTTTTTAATTAAGATTTGACATACAGGTTTGGAACATTAATTTTCAAATTTTATCAAAATCGGTCTAGCTAATTTTAAGAAATTATAACACCTCCATTACAGTAACATTTGTGCTAAATTTTTATTTAAATTATTTAAAAAATTTAAACCAAATTGATAATTTTTTAATTTTTTTTAGTTATGTATTTATGGTCTATAAATGTTAAGTTATCAGAAAAAAAGATAGGAAGGATTCTATATTTTAATGAAATGTATCAACGTAATAAATTTTTATAAAACTCGGTGTGCTTGTTTGGATTTTAAAGCACTGAAAGACATCATCCCAAAAACCCACTTTTAATATCAGAAGCCCCTTAAAACGAATACATCACTCAAACAATCGACATCAATTTTATCCATGAGGTAACTTTTATTTTACTATGTACATATGGAATACACTGAAATATCTTTTCACTTAAGGCAAGTATTGGCAGAGTAGATTTTCTTCTTTACAGTTGGTATTTGAACAGTTTAAGGAGTAGGCCTAATAGCATTAGAATCCTCACAAGTCTGTCTGTGAGTTCACGTCAGCAGATATAGGATTTCTAACTGAGGTCAACGAACTTTTAGTAGGATTAAACGAAGAATTAAGAAAGTTACGTCATAGAAATTGTTTTGAAGTAGTATAAGCTTAAAAATGTGGTTTGGAATGATTTGTCGTCTGTACAGTGAAAACTAATGAACAAATTTGTGATGTAGATAATACGATTATATGTATAAAACATATTTTGTTTTGCAAATTTTACTTTCTCACATAGAAAAACATATATGTTGATGGTCGCCATCATGAAATCACCCAGCTCATCATAAAATTTATTACAAGCAGATCCTTTAAATGTAACGTTCAAAAGTTGGTTTCTTAGACCTTGTAGGAAATGTCATATTATATTGTTAGATCAAGGGATTTTATCAAGTAGGGTAAGTTAATTTAAAACAGGTGTTACACAGACTTTCAGAACCTCGTAATTATTTAGACCCTATATCACTAACTTTTGGACATTTAGGCCCTAACAGGCTTTGTGGATGTGTATATATTAAAAATCTCCACTAGTTTTACTGTTGTAGATGTGGTCGACCCTAGAGGGTATCAAAGCTGTACATATGTAAAGGAGCTCCTTCTACTCACTACGTTAAAACAGCCTTCGTAACTGTACCAATAACACATTTTTTAAGGAGGTCAGGATTGGAAATTACTTTTTTTGAAAATGACTTTGCTAATTGACATCTTAGACAGGTGAGGTTGGTACTATTTCATGTAGAATTTTAATCCGCATATTTTGATTTCTAATTTAGTGTATTAGTAATCTGAATAACATACGAAATATGGATACGAAAACCGTTATGTTCACCATTTCGACATTTCAAATTCGATTTTTTGAATTTTAATGGTGTTCCATATGAGCACACTCAACCAAATTTATTTTTCATACTTTAATGTTTGTGATCGTTATCTTAGTATCGTACAGAAGAAACGACGACGGTATCAAAAATCACTTTTTTCGGTTTCCTGAGGAAGTAAAACGTGAATAAAGATCAAAAAATGGAGGCTAGGATTTGTTATGATTAGCAAACTAATCCAAACTTCGTACACTGGGTAAGTAACAAGATGGTACTGTACTAGGTAAAACAAATTTATGAGAGTCATTCATGAGAAGTGAACTTACTCACCGAGTAAAAGGCCTCCTGCAACAACAATGGTCTGGCTGTTTTTAAAATTCTTAAATTGTATTTCCAGTCATTTTACGATCCTGTGAGAGTAGTTTCTGCAGATATTTAGTTTATGAGACTTATAGGGTGAAATAGTCTGATGATATATAGACTAGCTAGGCTATATACTTGGGAGAAGCTATATACTTGTATAGCTAGAATATACTTGGGAGAGTTAATATAAATGTCTATCTGTCAACCTGGCGTCTGTAACCCAAGGAAGTGGATGGATTTTCTCAAATTTAGCATCAAATCGTTTCTTTTTTTTCAGCTTTCGATCAGTCAACATTAATGGTAGCTGCCATTAAAAAATTACAAAAATGCAAAATTAAGATTTTCTCGAAATTGGGTAAATATATTTTGATAGAATTTCGTATAAAAATAGTACCCAAGAGATTAAAAACCGTTGGTACACAGATTTTCTGAATTTCGTAATTGTGTATAACACAACTTTGACGTCTAGACCCTAATGGATCTGGTAGATGTGTGTACAGTATATTAAAAAGTTTCCACTCTCTCCGCTCGTCTCAGTGGATATATACAGGGTGTTCGAAAAATGTGGGGCAATAAATTACGTGGTGATTCCTTGGGTCAATATAAGCAAAAACGTTTATATAGACATATGTCCTATCTCGGTTCATTTAGCCTCTGTCTGTCTGTATGTGTTTTTTACAAAATAATTCATAACTCCTTAACGGTTTGAGTTACAGCGTTGAAATTCTGCACAAATGTTCATCTTATTGGCCGCTATCTTTGTGCAAAATATGAATTTAAAAAATCTTTAACCGTTTCAAAATGGCGGCTATTTTAAATATTTGTGACGGCAAATTTCACGAAAACCGTTAATTTTACAAAAAAATTGCAAGATACATAAAATGTAGTAAGTTTTATGGAGATTCCAACGATATCTTATTAAGCTTATTTTGGACGAAGAATAACAGAGAAATTAATTTCTTCCTTGCTATACCTACAGTTTTCTCCATTTAAACAATGTTAAAATGCCAAAGATAGCGGCCAATAAGATGAACATTTGTGCAGAATCTCAACGCTGTAACTAAAACCGTTAAGGAGTTATGAATTATTTTGTAAAAAACACATACAGACAGACAGACGCTAAACAAATCGAGGTAGGACATATGTCTATATAAACTTTTTTTCTTATTTTGACCCAAGGAATCACCACGTAAATTGTTGCCCCATATTTTTCGAACACCCTGTATAAATGAGATTGCATCATTACCTTATAACAAATTATACAAAAACTACTCCTAGTCCGTCGAATACTCTGATAGGAAAGATGATAGAGAGGGATCTAATCCAAGACTACGTGGCAAAATGTGTAGATCCTACTATGGTACCTCGGGGTTGCCTTACTGGGGTGAGCTCGTAAGGGTGACAATGATAGTTTTTCACATGATTAGAAAAAACGTTTGGAGTGGTTTCGAAATATATAGTATTCCCTTTTTGCGGATTCATATATGAGAAATTTAGTATATTGTTTGTATTAAATGTTGAGTTATAGTTTGATTGGTGTAGCTCGTGTATCACTGAAGAGGACGACCTTGTCGTTGAAACGCGTCTGATACTTAGGCGTATTTTTTGTGAGAATTGTGTTCTGTTTGTTTGTTATACTGTATTTTGTTCTTGTAGTTTGTTGCACTATTTAATAATCTTTCCGATAGTCTTAGGATCACGGATAAACTGGATTAATTAATAACTGAATCACGCATAATCTCACCAATTAATCATTAAAACATTTCTGTGATTTTTAGGAAAATATATAAAGTGCAAGAGATATTAGACGACGAATATACCACCAAGCATGCCTGGAGCAGTACATTCTTTGATTTCATCCACCTTTTAATATCCTGTTACAACCTTGATAAAGATACAAACATTTTACTAATTAGGTAATTAAAAACGTAAAACATAAAAACAGATTATAAGAAGAAAGTTACAAAATAAAAGCCACGTAACACATTTAGGTTGATTTGATTTACTGTACAGTTATTCAACTTCTATATCGGATTCTTTCTGAGGGGCAGTTACAGTGGAGGTTTCAGATCAATATCTAACAGATATTTTCGTATGTAATATTAATATTTTGAAAGATTTATTTTTCTTACAATTCACAAGATTATTTAACAATTTATCCTATGAAATTAAACCATGCCTCGTAGATATATATATAATTACGAGCATGGATAATGAGTATTGAATATTAAGAATCACTTTTTATATTTATTGGATAAATTAAGAAGAAAACAAAATTAATTTCAATGAGAGTTACTAATGTTTCAAATCTTTGACATATATTATACCTGTTACAAATTGAGAAGGTAAAGCCAAGACAGTATAGCTTGATTAAAGGGCTATCTAATTTCATAGAAGTCATTAGTAAGGCAATGTCAATGATGTGGCTTCCTTTACAAATGAACGTGTTTATACCTTTAGGCTTGTGACTTGTAATGTAATTGTTTTTTGTTATTATTATTATTAGTTAATTACTTGTTTCTTTTATTTTTACATGTATTGGAGATTTCATTTAATGCCTTCTAATAAATAAACTTTTTTTAATCCATACAGGCCATCTATGGATCCTGTAAATCTCATTTCTTCTCGATCCTTTTGCTTTCCTTCTCTTCCACATATCTCTCATTCCTCATTCGCTCGGAAATGCCTTTCTACGAATAACAGTGCGTATTTTTATTGGTTAAATGGATCTGCCTTTATAGAATCAAATTTTCCAAGACCAGAAAACTCCATCCCCCCCCCCCTTAGTTTTGTGAGGTATTAGGCTTAAGTTGACGACGTTCATAGTTCGTTTTAATTTTGATCATTTGGTAGCTAACTAACTCTTTTGTGGAAATGGAAACAAGTACTATGTGTTTAAGTCTTTAAGGGCTACATTTGGACAAAATGGTTGTACCGAATTTCGTCATTTTGACAGATATCTTAATATTTTGAGTTATAAAAACGTATGACCAAGTATACACACCTACAAAATTTACCTGAGTCCACCCGATACTGCACTAAAGCACAACACTGTTACTACATATACTAGTTCAAATCGCTTGACCCCCCCCCCTTAAGTCACCTTACAACTCCTGACTACATTCTGGTGTAGTAGAGTCACGCTTTATGCTTCTTTGCGTGTTTTCGTATTTCGGAATCAACAGATTCCACTTTAAAATCCCGATGGATGGTGTCGTTACTGACATACTAAGAAACATTTATTATACTCTTTCAGTATATTGTTCTGAAACGTTTAAATAATTTTTATATTTTATCTCTTGGTACAGCCCTAAAGCTGAATGCCGTAATGTCCACAACAGTTGAAGCACTTGCCAGTATAACAACGGCTTATTTTTCATTGATAACTCGGAGTGTTTTCCAATTTTTGTATCCATCTTTTAACTTTCTCTATACATTACTTGACTAATTACAACCTAACATATTCTCAAATTGTGTAACGATTTGAAGACACACTTAGTCGTAACGGCGTATCAAATGCACTAATAGATCACTCTACAGATAAAATACTAATTGGTGGAGCTACTACCGGAACTATCTTCAGGGGCTCACTAAAGTCAGTACTTTCCTGGTAACCCAGAAAGACTGTATTTTCGGGTAGTCTTGGGTTATATCCCTCTCTTACATATTTTATATCAAATCTTTCTTGACCAATCCTGATGCTATTTGACTATCCAATGACTAAGCCTCTTTATTTTATGTTCTTTTTTGTAAGACGATGATAACCTAAAAATACAACAGGGCCTATCTTTGCATCATCAATTAATACAGAGTTCTTGAAGATACGGGTAAATTATTTGTATTGTAGGCTATTAAGAAAATGTCTGCTGTATAAATGCGCCCTTCATTATAATGCAACATTTCCGAATGATCTACGGCAAGGATATATTACTTAGCTTTAGAGGTTACATAAAAATATTGACAAGACCTTTAAGGCAGACCTTTATATCTTCCTTCATTCTTTGTTTGATATTTGCATTCTTAACCTTAACATAAACTGCGGTGTTATTGGACTTCTGTTAAAGCGACCTTTCAAAAACACTTTCCTCGGAAGGATGATTGTATAGCGAAATCGTTCAGTCAGAAAAGCCCTCAACAAATTACATTTAATGTGACACTTTTAAGCCCAACAATTGGCGAATTTCGTAAATAACTACGTATACAATACGAAACAAGTTCGTGGGGGCTATCATGGTACTTACCCTGCCCTATCAAACAAGCAGATCCTCTAAATGTGGTGACTAAAAGTTGGTTTCTCTAGCTTTGTAGGAAACGTTAAACTGTACAGAGAGTTCAAGAGATTTTATCCAGTTTGCTTAAAACAGTTGTTACACAAGTTTTATGAACTTTTGCCATCGTTAGTACCGATACTAATTTTGTGCAATAACACACGAGATATAAACAAAAAAACTGCGTTAAATGGCCGCCATTTTGACATTTTCAATTCGATATTTCTGAATTTCAATAGCAGTTGGAGCGCACTATAATCTTCTACATAAAATTGTATCTTCTACATACAGACGATTGTCGACAGATGGGTGGTATTTAAAAATAACTGTCAGATAATATTAGATAGACTAAAACTTGAAAACAAGATCTCACAAAAATTAACCAAACGTGTTTCAACGACAAAGTCGCCATCAATACTTAGCCACTTACTGTACATTATACAATTACCATCAATAACTATAGTTTATTTATTGTAGCTCTTTTATCACTGAGGATGGCAACTTTGTTGTTTAAAAAATGTATGAGAACTTTTGTTCCAATTTTATTCTATCTATACGTATCAATAATTAATTAAAATCATATTGTGTCCTGAAGCCATGCTAGGTAACGTTCCTTAGAAAATAGAAATCCTAAACTTGCAATTACCAAATTTACCCTATGGTTGGTATACCGAGTAAATACTATTAAGAAAATTTCAACAAAATCGTTAGAACTGATTTTGAGAAAAAATGTTATACCGATTTTGTTCAGATTATAGTGAAATGTAGCTAAAGATTAATCACCAAAATCCATGTACAGTATTACAAGTAACAAAATATTAACCTTCAGGAATATAAAGCAGAAAACAAAATTGAACCTTGAAAGCTGTTATAAAAAGATATATTTTAATGAAATAAGGTTTACGGCGAGAATGGGTTTATGGTATAATGAAAACGTGTTTAGGCCTTTATTTAAAATATCGTTTATTTTTATTTCGTGACAAACAATGACCAAACAAATTTTTGTCAACGAATAGTTTGGATTGGATTTTATTTGCTTTTAATTACTCGACCAAACTACAGGAACTGATTGGATAGGACAAAATATACAAAACATTGCATGTAACATAAAATATATCTTGCTTAGTTTTCCGTCCATCGGGTATTTTCTTTTTTTTTTGTAAAGTTATAACTTTTTAAAGAGATAGGATATTCTTTACTAAAACTAAGCACATGTAACTGAAATTTGATACATGGATATTTTTATTGATATTTAAAATTGTCAGAATGCAACAAATTTTAGATTTAGCCAAATCTTGGGTGTTTTAGACAATTGCCAAGAAATAATGTTTTCTGTTTTTTTGTCGATAACTACATTATCCTTTAAACTACAGTAAAATACAAAAACTATATTGTTCGTTATTTAAAAGGGAAACTTTTCGTCCTTGTACATTTTTTAAGAAGTTAACAGTTTTCGATGTATTCAAAGTTAAAAAATTTAAACGGTAGACATTTGAAGGAAAAAAATACTAAATAAATTATTTGTTTTTGGTATAAAATATGTTTATACAAAATGTGAAATCAATATTCTTTCTATATCTAAATTTATAATTTTTTTTAATAAGGCGGAAAACTAACCAAGATATGACTATATGTTACATGACATTTCTTGTACATTTTGTACTAACCTATCAGTTCTTGAAGTTTGGACACTCTGTATATGTGTATGAGAAAGATTGTGCTATGTTTCTATAGAACGTAAAATATCCTCAAACACTTCCTGACAATACTTCTCAAAATCCTTTATGTAAATGTTAACAGAATAACGAGAAGTAAATCTAAAGGAAATGTCAGCAAGAAATACAGACAGACTTCTAGGTAAAGCTTTACAAGGATATTAAGGCGGACAGGAAATTAGTTCTTCTTATTCTTGTCAGACGGAAATGAAAATGGAAGCCAATTCGGAACTGTCAGTTCTCATGAAAGACATTTGTCAATGGAACGTGTCGATTTTTGCTGAAATTTCTAAATTTATTTTATTAATTGTTTTTATGCTATTAGTGATGTTGGAAAATATTTTATAAAAGTTAAAAAAAAAAACGGGGAAAAAACATTGCACAAACTTTCTCACTAGCGCACCAACAAAACAGAATAAAATAATTTAACTAAAATAATTCTCTACCACCATTAGTAATTCGGTAATTGTTTGTAAAAATATGAAAATAGATAATATTTAAATAAAGATCTATATTAAATATAATTCTCTTGTAGTATAAACTCACCCTCAGATTAAATCTTATTAGGTCTTAATTTTTATTAAATATTATTATAAGATTTTATTAAATCTTATTAAAATCGAACTTCTTATAATAACGCAATAAGATTTGAAAATATTATTAGAATCAATTTTTTAAAATTACATACTTTAGATCAGCTTCGACGATTTGTTTTTTACTGATAACACAAACGGCATTTCTGTACACCTAACCTAACCTAAACAAACCTAACCTAACTTAACCAATACGTTTTTCTGGTGTCCTTACAAACTACACTTGATCAAAATAATTAGAGCAAATTTAAAAAAAATATATTTTGTATTTATTTTTCTTATGTAAGATACCCCAAAATTTGAGTTATCGGAAAAATAAAATAAAATAATATAAAATAAAAAATAAGATGTGCTAAAATATTCCCAACTATCAAATTTGATTACAATCGCTACATGTGTTAAGATTTTATAACATTTCACAGGCGGCAGATAACAGACTTATTTATAAATAAATATTGAGCTTGACTTGTGAGATAATATTAGACAGAAAAAAAAAACTCGAGCACAAAATCTCACAAACGTTTACTACAAACGCGTTTCAACGACAATGTCGCCATCCTCATAGATACATGAGGTACAATAACAAAACTATAACTAAACTGCTCTAGATAAACTAAATATAAAATTTAGTTATCGTTTTGTTATTATACCTCATGTATCACCGAGGATGGCGACTTTATCGTTGAAACGCGTTTGATTAAAGTAAACGTAATTTTTGTGAGATCTTGTTTTCGAGTTTTTTTTCTATCAAACATTTTTATACTCAGAAAACCTCAAGACAATTTATGGTTCCTACATAACTTTCTCTAAACTACCGCTACACATGTGAGAAACCAATAATCGATTCCACATCTCACCGACATTGAAAAATTACAGATTAAAATTACACTCCTACTACAATATCACAAGTAATATCATTTCTATCAAAACGTGACTCTTACTCAAAGTTTTACAGAAGTACCAACCGTTCCTCATCAAATTCAGGTGACGTCTAACGATATCAATTTATATAATATTTTATATATTGTTATTTCTTCTGAACTCCCAGAATTTCTTTATAGATATACTGTAAAGAACAACACTTACAAATAAGAAAATAAAATTCCTTATCTTTAATTTTTAAAACTAACAAATTCCTTTTTTATTTCAGACCTAAATGCTGATCCCCAGTAGCATGGATTCCGAAGAAGATGATCCTGAGGATATATAAAAGAGCGTCCTCCAAGACCTCAGTACAAAACACCGAAAGAACCGAGTCCCGTCTGCATTACATAGTATTTGCTATCATCTGGTGTATATGGGGGGCTTCGGGGGATTGTCCTCACTTATGCGAGTGTAAATGGAAAAGTGGAAAAGAATCGGTATCATGTTTCAACGCAAATCTAACCAACATCCCTCTACATCTAGACACCGGGACACAAGTACTCGATCTAACGGGGAACAATTTAATAACAATAGGACGCGACGCTTTCCACACAGCGAAACTGTTAAATTTACAGAAAATATTCATAGCAAAGTGTAGAATCAAAACGTTGGATCGTTTCGCGTTCCGAAAACTGACGAACTTGGTCGAACTTGATTTGAGTTACAACGTCATTTCTGTTGTACCATCGCATATTCTAGATTCTATATCGGAATTACGTGAACTTAAGTTGAGCGGCAATCCGATACAAAGAATATTCAATGATGCGTTCAACAACGTTCAGCAACTTGTACGTCTTGAACTGTCCAACTGTCGGTTAGGTACTGTGGAACAGCGTGCCTTTAATGGACTCGAACATACTCTGGAATGGTTAAAACTTGATAATAACAAACTAGTTAATATCAGATCGACAACGTTGACTACTCTGCATAGTTTACACGGATTAGAATTATCAAACAACCCTTGGAATTGTTCGTGCAGTTTACGACCTTTAAGAGAATGGATGTTGCGACAAAATCTACCTTCGAGCATTTCACCGATTTGTAAATTCCCTTCACGTCTAACTGGTAAACCTTGGGATAAGTTAGACTTGGATGATTTTGCTTGTAGTCCTTCTGTGGAAAGTACAAGAACAGTTATCAAAACCGTTGAAGGAGGGAACGTCACACTGAGTTGTAAATTATCCGGATCACCTTATCCCGACGTAAAATGGTTTTGGAAGAGTAGATTAATCGCGAATATTTCTACCGGTGTTACGAACAGTGCGAAAAAATTATACATTATAAACACGGTTAATGATACAAGTAAGTTAACAATATTAAGTCCGGATTTATTAGATACTGGTTCTTATTTATGTGTGGTGGAGAACAATGCAGGCAAAGTAGAATCAAACATGTCGTTGATAGTGACACGGAGAACGTTAGAAACTGGTATCTCTTGGACAGTGCTGATATCAAGTGTGTTTGTTGCTATGTTGTTTGTGATAACATCTTGTCTGTTTATTTTGTGTATTGTCAGTGTACGTCATAAACGTAACACAATAAGTAATTCGTCACGGCAAGATAGTTATGAAAAGATTGAATTAAATCATAAACCGCCAACGGTTGTAATGAATCATTCTGGTGTACCTAAAGCGAATAGTAATCATTATACAGAGGTCGCGATTGTTGGGCCTGTTAAACAACATCCACGACACAGAGAGTATCGAGGACTTCCGGCGGAAGAAGGTGATGGTGATGATGAAGATGATACACCTAGTACGATAGCATCGGATGCTAGGGATGCTGTGGAACTTGCCAGATCTAGTCAAGGGGATAAATCAACAAGGTGAGTGTTTAAGGAACAATTTTAATATCGTAAAAAAAAATCTAAGACGGAAAATTAACTATTGAGATCTGACTTATAAAAACGGTTGTATCCAAGTTTATGAAATGTCTACTGATCCTACTCCATGGAACAAATTTTAACTTACATATTTTCCTAGTAAGTCTCGTTTCGTTTTTTTCAGTTAGTTTTGACATTAATACGTTTTTAAATTCTGTCCCGTATAGGACTCTAGTGATCAAAACTAGTTGTAGAGGTCATCATGGAACTCACCCAGCCCATCATAAAATCTAATACAAACACATCCTCTAAATTTAATTCCCAAAAGTTGGTTTCTTGGACCTTGTAGAAAAAGTAAAATTGTATTGACAGATCAAGGGGTCTTATTCAGTTCAGAGGTTTATTCTCTTGACTCTGTCTAGGACCTAACTAGCCTCGTATATTATACAAAATCGCTCGTATCAGTGGCTCAGCCTTGTCGAGTTCAAAGCATTACATATGTAAAGATTCCTCCAATCGCTACGTGGCCTCACCTGATCTTCAATATTTGTCATCGTAGAGATTTGTAGTTGCTACTATTACACACACAATCTGCAAATTTATATCTAATTTAGTGTTATAATTTAAATAACACTCTGTATATGAACAAAAAACAACAAAAGCTTTCCTTTAGGGATCACTAATTTATATCATTATTAGTTTGTATTCAGACAAACACTTTTGTTATTATTTTTAGTATTTGCTATGAATATATTTTTTATTTTTGTACTTGTATTTTCTTTTAAATTGTCGATATTTATTTTCTATATAAATACATTTTCTGAACTGTTTAAATGGCCACCATCTTGTCATTTTTTTATTCGATTTTTCTGAATTTCAATATGGTCCAATATATAGTCCCGTATACCAAATTGCATGTTCATATCTTAATGTTTGTGGCCGCTATCGTAATTTCGTAAAGATAACGACGACGCACAGAAGTCGAAAATCACTTCTTGGGTTTCCTGAAGCCACAGAACATGAAGATCAGTCAAAATATAGAGGTCGATTTTTGCAATTACCTAATTTCCCTCTACTTCTTTTACTGGATAAATTAAAAATGGTAGCATTGTTTCCCTTATAATCTCATGAAGTATAAATGATGTTCTCATAATTTAAATTGTCAGATCTTTATTTAAAGTAGTGAAAGATAGAGGAGGGGCTTAGCATGCACTTGAACACTGAAAATGGCAATGCCATTGGGTGTTGAGCAGTGGTGGATTCTGAAGATATGATGTTTAATTCAGTGCAGATTTTCAGAGAATAGCAAATTCTAAAATATTATTTAGGAATAGTGATTGTAAAATAAAATAAATTTACGTAACTGTGTAGAAGGATAATGTCATAATATGAAATCAAATTATTAAGGAAATAAGAACAGAACTGTGAGAAACGTATGTCTATGGAAAGAAAAATTTAAAAAGAATCAGAAAAGTCCAAATCACGAAGGACTTTGATACATTGTTTTATATGTCATTTTAAAATATTGAATTATTTTATGGGGACACCATGCGTCTAAATTAGGACTTATTACCTCCTTTATCATGAGACGATTTTCAAATAACAATAATGTTAATATGGGATGTAATTTCCTTTTTGTTCTTCTTCTTCAATGGCGCTTGAACACAATGCAAGCTCTGATCTCCTCAATGATCCTCCTCCAACCTCCAAGACATTCCGTCCTCCAGTTCCATATATTGAATATCTCCCTTTTTGCTATCCTAATCCAATCACGCCAAAAGCCGTCATTACATCTACGGTAGCCCAAATACGTTTTCTTCGCAACATTTTTCTTCTCTGATCGATTCTTTTTAAATGATGTATTACATGACAATATGTACTACCTGCTCTTCCACCCGCTGAAATCAAAAATATGATAACGTGTGCTTCTAGAAACAGGCCTTCAGTACGAAAACTTTTACCGCAATCAGTATTTAGCTATCTTTATAACGAAATTCATGGTTATAAGTTTCTTTTCAACTCCCTCTGTATACAATTGATGCCAAACTACTTCAATTGATAGGATCTGTGCACATTTCATGGTCTTGGGTGTTCCCCAAAAGATCTCAACAGCTGGAATTTTTACACTAGATAATAATTAATAATACGAGAATATTAATATTAAATATTGTTTTTCAACATTGAACCTTGTGTCCTTACAAAACACAATTAAAACAATCCTTTACTTTCCCACAGCGAAAGTATTTTTTATTAGTGAAAGTTATGTGTTGTGTTAAAAATGGATGTAAAATTTCTACCCATATATCCGTTTTGACGTTCCTGAGTCTAAAACAGGTGTTTTAAAAATATTCTCGATAGCCCAAACTTTTGGACACACTTTAATCAAATTTGTTATGTCTGTTTAGATTAGCCACATCTCGGACATCTTGATAATTTAAAATTTCAGTTTAACTACCATAAAAACACAACTTTAGGATTTTACCAATATTGTAATATTTTAAATTATTTTTGTAGCCTATAAGAACAAAAACAAACTAAAACACAAACTCAATATTTAGTAAATTCTACAATTTTATTGACTCTTGCCAACCATGGTTTCGCCAGCAACGGCATTTACAAGGCAGTTTAACAAAGACAGTCTTTACTAAATATTGTGTTAGTTTTTTCATTAAAATGGAATTCTACCCAGTACCTTCGGTGAATAGTGTAAATCGTAAAAAACAAACGTATTGGTCACCTCAAAACACGAGGCCGTTGTGCTGTTACAAAATACACTTCTCAAAATAAGCTCCAATTATTTCGTACAGATTTTATTAAAATATGATAATTAATTACTCGAAACCGTATGTAAATTCGTAAATAAGGTACACGAATAATTGGCAAATAAAAAACGAACCTCGGTTGCAGTTGTTGAGAGCTTGATTTTAATCAAATACAACTTACACTTAATAAATGTTTATAGCACAAGCGAAACAAAGTAGGCCCTTATTTAATAAATATATTAATATTTCTCCATAGACGGTGTCCGTAATTTATTTTGAACTACCTAAATGACGTTTTTGGCAACTATTAGTTTAGATTCGTTAATATTTGCTTTTTGAATGAGAAAGTTTTCTCGGCGTTTATTTTTAATTGTAACAATCCAAACTTTCACAGAGTGAAATTTAAACGCAAGATGACGTTTCATTGACAAAATCGTCGTCTTCAACTGTTACATGTACACAAATTTTAATCATTACTGATCTGCAATAGACAAGGTAAATCCTCCAATCAGATAGGAGGTTAAGTCTTTAACAATTATAGTGTCTGTTTAAAAAAATAGTGTTTTCAGTTATTGAAGTTTACAAGTGTTACTCATTTTAAGTAAAACAATACTATTATTTATCTTAAATCATTTTAATTTATCATTGTAATAAAACCAACTTATTTCTTTAAAACACAAATAATGACATTATAAAAAGTTAGAAATAAAACCTCTTAAGAAAAACGTCTTCCCTTGAGATCACAATGTTGTAGTTATTATATTGTAACGTCACACTTTCAGCAGAGAGTACTACAGTGAACTTCCGGTGCAGCATCATGTGTTAAGGAAGGAAGTTCTAGCAACCGGAAGTCTTTATACGACAGCAACGCAGGAAGAGAGCAGGAACTACCCCGATCTTTTAGAAACTTCACCTCAACCGAAAACCTCACATTTCTTCGGGACAATACCGAGGTTAGAATATTATTGTGATGTAACTCTGGTGTCTAACTAAAAATGTTTGCTCCATAAAATCATGTTCTTTATTTTCAAATATAAACAATATTTCAAAAATATGTGTAGGACAAAAAATTCTGTAAATGTACAAGAAACGACTCGTTATCCACCTGTCAACATATTCGAAAAATATTGAGAAGTTATTAAGATGTCAAGTGGAAATTCGGTATACACATTTTTCACTCTATGTTTTACCAATTTATCAATAATTAAAACTTTATCTTATACATTCTAAAAATGGCGGCCATTTGTAATTGTGTATTGAATATCTCTAAAACCATTATCCTTACAAACAAATGTACCCCCCCCCCCATTCTAAACGTTTATATGATAAGGTTTTGATTTTTGGTATACTGGTGACATATAACATAAAATCTGTATACTAATTTCGTCTGGAAGTCTTAACAATTTCTAATACAAAATGGCCGACAGATGGGTAACGAAACATTTGCAGCCATTCTTTATTTTGTTGTATTTTTATTAATTCGCAAATATTTTAAAATATTGTGTTATTTAAAATCAAAACAATGTTAATTTCTGGTAGAAAGTTACTTGATAATGATGGATTGATCGTATTATTAATAAGGTCTAATCATATATGTTTACTATAATTTGTGTGTAGGAAAGTTAAAACACTAAGTTTCGAGAGGATAAATCTACTTACTTTATCAATATCAATAGTAAGCCTAGAACATAAAAATGGAAAACACCAACAAAAAATAAAAATTCTTTTAGTTTAAATAAAGCAGAACTTTTGAATCCAAAGTGAATATAATGACTAGATCTTGCAACTAAACTTTTGAAAGGAAGAGCAACAAGTTGTTCACTTCGATAAACAGTTTAGGATACTCTTTCTTGGCACCACACTAACTTGCAGTCCTGTGTCTGTTGGTATTTCTAATCAGTTTTGTATTTAGTCTTGATTTTGACTGCTCAGTCATTGCATTAGTCCTGGGGTTTTCTCTTAGGTTATATATTTAGTTTTGGTTTTGACTGTTTTGTCCTAGCTTTAAATCTGAGTTTTTCTCTTAGGTTATAGATTAGTTTTAGTTTTGACTGCTCAGTCCTAGCTTTTGACCTGGGTTTTTCTCTTAGGTTATAGATTAGTTTTAGTTTTCACTGCTAATCCTAGCTTTTGACCTGGGTTTTTCTCTTAGGTTATAGATTAGTTTTAGTTTTTACAGCTCAGTCCTAGCTTTAGACCTGAGTTTTTCTCTTAGGTTATATATTTAGTTTTGGTTTTGACTGTTTAGTCCTAGCTTTAGACCTGGGTTTTCCTCTTAGGTTATAGTTTAGTTTTAGTTTTGACTGCTCAATCCTAGCTTTAGAACTGAGGTTTCTCTTAGTTTATGAGTTTAGTCTTAGTTTTGACTGAGCAGTCTTAGCCTTAGAACTGGGTTTTCTCTTAGATTATAGATTTAGTTTTAGTTTTGACTGCTCAATCCTAGCTTTAGAACTGAGTTTTTCTCTTAGTTTGTACATTAGTTTTAGATTATACTGCTCAATCCTAGCTTTGGATCTGGGTTTTTCTCTTAGGTTATAGTTTAGTTTTAGTTTTGACAAGTCAACACTAGCTTTTGACCAGTATTTTTCTCTTAGGTTATAGTTTAGTTTTAGTTTTGACAAGTCAACACTAGCTTTAGACCTGGGTTTTTCTCTTAGGTTATAGTTTAGTTTTAGTTTTGACAAGTCAACACTAGCTTTTGACCAGTATTTTTCTCTTAGGTTATAGTTTAGTTTTAGTTTTGACTAGTCAACACTAGGTTTAGAACTAAGTTATCTCTTATGTTTCATAGATAAGTTTTAGTTTTGACTGCTAATCCTAGCTTTTGACCTGGGTTTTTCTCTTAGGTTATAGATTAGTTTTAGTTTTGACTGCTCAGTCCTATTTTTATACCTGACTGTAGATTAGTTCAACCTAACACACCCCTAGGCTATTTATCTGTTTCGTCATTTTTCATTTTATACTCTAAGATTATTATGTGATAACGAGAGTTGATTTATACTCCTGAAAAGTCGTGTATTTGTGTGTATAAACACAAATAATAGCAAATCATATTAATGAAATTAATTTGTTTAAAATATACATAAATGTTATTTTATCTAATTAACTTACATCTAATTTCAAAATTATTTGTGAAGAAATGTAGCCTTGCAATATTTGGCGTTAGTGAAATTTTAAATAAAAATAAACAGAACATTTCCAAGGGTTAGTCAGCAAACATGGAATGCATGCTATTAAAGGCTTACAAAAAATTTAACAACCCCGAGCTGAAACTTGCAATTCCCAGTCTCTACGTGAAGACGACGTTACCCTGAAGGTACAAGTCTTGCATTAAATAAACCTTATACAAATGTATTCAAATTCAGTACGGGCAAAGCAAGTTGGTTGTCCCAAATTAGTTTTTCCTATTTTTGTTATTTGTTACATTAACATTCTTAACATATACTGCGTATAAAGAAATTAGAATGGTGGCAAATGAAATCCAGTTTGTTATTAATCCGAACATATCCATTTCTTAATTCTTTTTAAACATATCCTAAAGCATTTCTTTGCCTTTGAAAGCATACAGTGGCTTTAACTGTAAAATAGATTTGCATTTGAAAAGTGACGTCTTTTGGTGCACAAACTATATTTACTTATTAACTAATTCGTTCATCAAATAAAATAAACAGAAATAATTTCATAGCAATGTCACGTTTAATAAACTAAGCCAACATATTCAGTTGTTTTCAGGTAAACAAGCTTTGTGTAACTGAACTAAAAAGTCTAGGTCGAAGCCTAATTCATATATCAGCAATAGGCCAGTTCAGCCACACCCCCAAAATCAATGTGTTCATTATACAGTGTGACTAAAATGAATCTTCCCCTCCTTTACATTTATTATTTATTTGTGAGCTACAAACAATTAATATATATTTTCAGTTTTTATCTTGGGGTAGGAAGTATGTCAAAAATGGGACTTATGGTATTGTGAATCTCTAAGAAACCAGAGAAATGTCGTAAAGAATTTTTTGTGAGCAATGGAATAAAATTAAGACAGTTGACAAGATTATATTAAGATAGTTAAAATTTCACCTCCCCAATTTAATTTTATTGTTTTTTTTATATATATAAATATTTGAATTTTGTTTTCATCAGCTATGTAGTGGGTCTGGTGGAACTGTGTTAAACACACAAGTATATTACAAAAATTAGGAAACATTTTAATTTCCAATTTTTAATACAATCATAAGATTGATAGTATTTTCAAATACTTATTAGTTACGGTAAATTTTTTTAATTGAAAAATTATTTTCTATATAAAATTAATTCTCCTTAATTCGTTGATAATCAATTTAAAAAAATAATAAAAAATTTTAAATCAATAAAGTATTAGTTTAAAATGTTATTGTGGTATACTTACATTTGGTTAAGTTTTGAACATAGTGCATTTTCACACCCTGAACTTAATATTTTTTAATTAACTTGACCACCGTCATTACAAGCTAGATTTTACCAGATAAGGAAATTCAGGTTCTTATTTACGTAAATATATAAATATGTTTTCAAAGACGAATTCGTTCATTTTCACTTTGAACTGAAATGTTTAGTAAGGTATTTGGTTTTTGAATTGTTAACTCAGAAAGTTTATACAATGTTGTTCCACAATTTATTATTTCTTAGCTGATGTACACAAAACTAATACCAGTATTCTTGATACATTACAGAAGCAGAGGACGTTACCCGGCAGTTTCAGAAAGTCAGAGTCCTCTTTTAACAGACAGCCGTTATGGAAGCAGTGGTGGTGATAGTGGAGGATCTAGACACTTATCAGCAGAATCCAGATCATCTTCATTTTACAGGTTTGTAAAGGTATCATTGTAACTGTTTGCTGACAAGAGAGCAAAAACTCGATACTCACGCAAACGGCAGATAACTCCTTCGAGAGGGTAATTTTAAGAAGAATCCCCGGACCTTAAAGATAAGTGTAGGATAAGATACATTGACGAACCACCTAACTCTAAATTAATTTAAATTTTAAAATTACGATGGGAAAATTACATACATTGTTTGGAATATGGTACTGTTCAGACTTACTGTACTGAAGGCATGTGCTCTGTAAGATGAGTGGATTGTATCGACATCAACAAAACAAGAAGATAAATAAAGAACTGGAGGACGGTATCCCGTAATAGTGACGATTCCTGGAGGATTATTAAAGAGGACGGGACTCGGCCTTCTATGTACCACCATTGAAGAAGAAAAAGCAACTTAAGTTAGTGTGGGTACTTATTTAATAATTCTATATACAGATTATTTTAAATCATTTATCTAATTCGTTTACAACTAACTTATTTTGAAAATCTAATATAATATTTCAACGTGGAATTCACTTTTAATTGAAAATTTTAAAAGTGTTTTTTTAAAGTAATTTTTGCAATTAACAATCGTGTGACTGGTCTTCAACCATTTCGTCCATAACGTTAACAAGACACATACAACATTCGATGGAAAAACACGTTTTAACGACTCATAAGACGTAATGCGCATGCGTCATACTATACGTGTAAATCTTGAACTAGGTTATGTTTGCCCGTCAGTGGTTAAAATGCAGTCAAATCCTATAAATAACACAGTATTCTAACTTTACAAAAATTATGTTATTTTCATTTTTATGTTGAACTTTCACGCTTATATAATTACTTTCTTTTAAAATAGGCTTTTAAAGTTAACGTTTTATGTCATTTTTGATCTTATGAATTCCCATTGTGATGTGTACATAACCTATGCATACTAGTGATGTGTTAAATGATTACTTTTCCGTACTTATTACAACAAATACGATTACATTTGCGTACTGACTACTGATATATAGCCAGTAATCATGATTACAAAGTAGTCATTACGCAAATGGAATCCTACTGGTTGTATCAGTACGGGAAAGTAATCAAATAGCACATCACTAATGCATACTTGAATTTGGTTACGTTTCTAGTTGACAATGATCGAAATAGTTTTTCGCCTTAAAACTCCAACAAAAAAAAATTGGTAAGTTTAAATTTTTAATTTTTCAGTACAAAAGTGAATTCCGCTTTAAAATATCATATTTAAATTTTAAATATAAATATATAGTACACGAATTAGACAATATATAAAAAAAAATGTGTATTTCACTTACGAAATAATTACCGTTTAACCTCTAGAGTTGCCTTTATCATTTGTCGTACAATGAAAAGTATTTAATTTATCTGAATATTCAATAAACTTATCTTTTCACCATTTTCATTTAATACGTAGAAATATCTGTTTTACATATAATCTAAGCCCAAAAAGTGTTTATTTAACAATATTTGTCTCTTTTAAACAGCAGTCTAAAGTCAAATCGCGTGGACAATTTTGCTCAAATTTGATATTAGCTGTATTTTACCTTTCTCTAGAAGGTATTTGTCCGAAGTAACATGATTTGAGCTGGCTACCAACATGTTTTGTTTTGTCTTTACAGGTTTTCATTTAAGAAATTTGACCTTTAACCCCAAACAAAATTTGGAGTTACTTCCTAAATGATAACCTGTAAAGACAAACCGAAGCATGTTGGTAGCCAGTACAAATCATGTTACTTCAGACGTTAAATGAAAAAAAGGACTTAAACCCGGAGGTATTTGTTTTATTCAGTCGTGGCAATCCCGGGGACTCTAGCTGGATCAACACATTTTGCTCATGTAGTGTTACATTACCTCAGCTCTATGATCAGGTATCTCTTAAACAATTCTCTGTTCAGAACATTACGCAATGAGATTATTCAAGGGCTGGGAGTATTTTATTTTTATGTTTTTGTTTTGTGTTTTACCTCCTGTTATTATTAATTGAAAACGATGAGAGATTTTTTCGCCTTTAAGCAACATTTAGGGGAAATGTTTTATCTAAATTATTTACAATCTTTTCTTGTATTTTTGATTGGGTCAATGTTTTGAGATAAATTCAGTCAAAATTTGATAGTTTGAATTATTCAAACGATTACGATCTTCACCCCCGGTTAATTTAACTTATATTTTCTCATAAAAAAACTAACTTTTGGTTTTTATATTGAAACTATATTAAAATTTGTATTTGGTTTTGAGTATAAAGTATGGGAGATATTTTGTACAACGTTTTATTTGATTGAATGAATATAATTGCAACGTAATTTCCACAGTATGCTTGTGACGGGGAGAAAGTTTTGTCATGATAACTTCACTAACACGTAATGGTATATTAATTCCAAGCATTTGTTTAAAGATATGATATAACTCAAAGTAAACTTTGTTAATAAAGGAATAGTTGTATCTAGGGAGGAATGGAATGTTTGAATACCTCTCCACTGGATCGTAACTATGGAAACAATTTGTCTAACATACGTAAATATTAACAGTAGATTGTGAGTATGTGCGGATAAGTTTATCATTGCTGTGAAATAATTAGATTGTTCCAAACAGTACAACAGTATTAATTGTCTTACATAGCCATCTACAAAAGCAAAAATATTTTTAATCTTTTTATACAACCAATGACTACATAAATACTATAAGACACGACATAGGATAGGGAAATAGTCTACGCTTTACGGGTGCTGTTCGTCACAAGTTTGACACACAGCTATCAGAAAGCGCTAGCAGCAGGTGCTTGACTGTACGCATCCCACTTGGTTGAGACTGTACAACTGTTGACCTCTCTCTCACAAAAATTCTCACTTACTTCCGTCAGCATAGTCAGTGTTGTCAGTTCGTGCGCTGAGATAAGCGATTCTCGACCTTCCCTCGCATCTCTGGTCCCATATGTGGCATCAGTGCGTTTTCTCTTACCCGCCTGAAACATTGTTTGACCGTAGAGCCACCTAGCGCCAGTCACATCAACTTCAGATTCTCTAGCAGAGCGACAGATCCACACCCTAGCGGGTATTGGTCAATTAAAAAATAAGCGTAGAATATTTAACATAGCCATATCGTGTCTTATAGTATTTATGTAGTCATTGATACAACTGAACAAGTTGATGACGCTTTTTTCTTTTTTTTTTCTTATTGTTTAATGGGAAGAACCTCTCGGACGGCTGTGACCACTTAGTGGTCAGTGTTTTTTGCGCCGCATCTCCAGTTGACAAGGTCAGAAGGGTTTAAAAGGTTTCGAGATTTATCCGCTGAACGGCACATTTTTCTGTTACATTCTTTTTCTCCCTGCACTTACGTTACATATTGCTAACTGACACACTGCCTAAAGGTTTATTACGTTTGTCAATGGTACATAGGCCAACATTCTTCGATTTATCGTAGTATTAATACAAGATAAAACATGTTCCAATAAATCTTTTTGGAAAAGCGTGAAAAACAATATTTGTTTTAAACTTTGAATGATTGTTAGGTATATTTTTTAAATCTTCATAATAAATTTTAGAAACTAAAGTAAGGTAACTAAAACATGTCACTTTCTAACCTAACCTAACCTACCCTCGACTATCTTAGAAATCTCTTTTAACAGAAAAATTTGCTGCTCAGCGGAAAACCTTTAGACATGACAAACCCTTGTTACCCTTGTTAAATGAAGATACAACGATCAGACCACCAGCCGCTCGGAAGACAGCATCACCGCTTTATCAAAAAAGTAAGAAATGGGATTAAATAAAGATTCCTAATCTTCGATCAATCTAATAGCGTCAGGATTACAAAACAACAAGAGTTGGTCGAGAGAGACCTGATAGGAAAGATGAATGAGAGGAATCTAATCCAAGACTACATGAAAATTGGGTAAATCCAGCTATAGGCGTTCGGGCTTACTATACCCGTACTCACTTTGATTGAGCTTCTGAGGATATTTTTCTTAAAACAGAGTTTATTATTTGGGTATCTCCTTATCAAATTTGATTTATTTTCGTCTTATTTTATTCGTATTTATCTATTTAAATACATCATAAACTTTCTTCGCTTGAGTAATAAACTCATCCAGAGGGAAAATCGCTTTTCATTGATATCCAGGGTCATTAAGAACTATTTTTGTCTTTGCTAATTATCCTTGAACCGTAATTTTACTTCATTTATAATTAGGTACAATTATTTGGGTCGTTGAGCTTAATCTTTACATTTCATTAAATTTATCACGAATCATTCTCTTAAAACAGCTTCATGGACGGTTTTTTACCGTTTATTAAGGATCTGCCATTTAAAAGTTAATGGCAACCAATATATTTTGTTTGGTATTTTATCAAAATAGATTTTTGTGATTTTGATCAAATTTGGTGAATGTTCCTGATTAGATAAAGGTGAAAAACAACAGAATCGCCTCAAAAAAAAGGGAAATATAATGAGAACAGGAGATGTAAGGAAAAGATCTAACCCAAGACGACATAAAAAATTTGTAGAGTCAGTTAGGTCTCTTGTGATTGTCCCCGTACTTACTATATAAGTGAGCCCATAAGGGTTAAATTTCGTGAAATGTAAGGATTAATTAACCAAATCAGTGTGGAATGAATAAATAAAAGTATCTTATACGCCATCATTTAATGTTGATTTCAAATTATAATAGTTTTGACATTTAACGTAACCTTGAGATTTTTAGCACAAAATAACGTACTTGACGATACCCACACAAATAACGCCTAATTTAAGGTTAGGCAGAGTTTATTAAGCACAATATTGTCTCTAATATTTTGTATAAGTATAAAATCATGATTATTTTCATTGTTTGATTGACAGTGTGTGAGACATTTCGTATAATGTTCTCATACGGTTTATTTAATAATTGAGTGAAATGATTAAACACCGAAGAATTACCCTCAGGCGCTCACTTATAATGAGTACGTGAGCAATCCTGTACTCTTATACATATTGCTAACTGACACTCTTCCTAAAGTTGTATACGTTTGTCAATGTAAATAAGCCAACATTCTTAGATTTATGGTAGTATTAAATACGTTCAGTTACTTTTTTTTCGGAAAAAACGTAAAAACATTATCTATTTTAAACTTTGAAATAATGTTTATTTTTATAATTTTTAAAGTAAATTTTAGAAACTAAAGTAAGGTACCACTTAACCATGTGTAAGGTTAATTAGGCGTGTTAATTTTGAACCTAACCTAACGCAACCTAACCTAACTCAACCTAACCTAACCTAACTAAACCTATATTAAATGTTGAGCTTGACTTAAAAGAAAAATTATACAGTATAACAAACACACAGAACACAATTCTCATAAAAAATACGCCTAAGTATCAGACGCGTTTCAACGACAAGGTCGTCCTCTTCAGTGATACACCAGCTACACCAACCAAACCACAACTGAATCTAACGTTGCGCCGAAGCCCATATTTAAACAAACCCCCTTCAGTTTGTTTAAATATGGGCTTCGGCGCAACGTTAGATTCAGTTGTGGTTTGGTTGGTGTAGCTGGTGTATCACTGAAGTGGACGACCTTGTCGTTGAAACGCGTCTAACTAAACCCAACCTAACGCAACCTAACCTAACCTAACTCAACCTAACGCAACCTAATATAACCTAACCTATCATGACCGTGGCAATTCCTAGGGAACCAAGATGAATCTACACCCTTGATATATAGTTTCCATTAAATCTGTAATTTTTTTTATTTCAGACTATCAACAAACGTCGGAGAAAAACGATCTTCCAGTTCATTGAACCTTGCATCACCTACCGTCTCTTCCATCACCGGAATGTCTATCGGAGGACGCGGTAGTAGTTGGAGACATCCGAGTCTACCTACGTCACCAGTTCGGGAGAGCAGACACTCTATACGCTCTGTAGGTCCTGTTACAGAAACACCAATCCTAGATATACTAGAACCCCGACCGATGGACTACTCGCCAGGAGCGTTAGCCAGCACTACTTATGACTACCACGCCGCCCAGTTGGAAAGATTCCTTGAGGAATACAGAAGCCTACAAGAACAGTTATCGAAAATGAAACAAACATGCGAGAATATCAGGCAGACAGAAATACCACCTGGAACAGCTGATTCTGTCGTACGTCTACTTGAACCTATCCTGAAGTCTGGTGAGGAGACTACACCCAAGTCGATATTGAAACACAAAACATCATCTCCTGAAGATAGCGACAACTATTGGTTGCAAAGAAATTCAAATTATGAATTTGAAAGTGGGAGACTTTCAGACTATTATCAAAGCTAAAAACATTTACATTGTTTCTAAATATAAAGGGACGTTTTTTTAATAAAATATGTGTTTTAAAGATTGTCATTTGTTGTTGAAAGGTGATTATATTGTGAGATATAAATATAGGTATTTTATGACACAATTGCATAATATATAAATATATTATATATATATATACATAATGGTATGTTCTTTTCTGTACAAAATAAAAAGAGATTTATTTATATTTGTGTTGATATTTGATTTTGTTTATTAAGCCTTCGGTTATATTGTCTTTTTCGACATAGCCTTCGATTTGTCTATTGGTTAACATTTTGAAGAAAGAGTGTAAAAAACTGCTTATGAAAATACTGTGTATGACAATATGTAGTTAAGGGGGGATTAATTTAAAAGATGTAAACAGCCTCTTCCATATTTTAGGCATTTTTCCTTATCTTTAAATACAAAAACCTCCCAGTCATCATCGCCTTAAGGGGAAAAAAAACATACAATTAAAACCGTTGGCCAAATAACCTGATAGGAGAAATTCCTAAAGGGATTTTTGCATGCATTAAACTTTGGTAATTATTCTACTTTGAACAATACTTTTTTAAATATTTTTTTCAAATTTTTTACATTCAAATATATTTTTCGACAAAATGTACATAGTTTTAAATGTCTAAAATTGACACATACGCAATGCTTCTATACTCTGATTTAGCTAAGAAATTCACAGTAATATACTTTGCTAAACCACCGTTTATTCATAGTGGGCCACCCTACCTCAATATCACAGGTTGAAAGTACCAAACTGAAAAGAATAAACTTTGTGTTCAGGATGGTTTTTGAACCCATAAACCTAAGTGCCACTTTTGATAAGAGAAGTGACGTCTTTAACCACTGATATGACAGAACACTTTTACAGGGGACGGGCATTCATTGACAAAAAGTTTAAATCAAAATCATTGAGTGTAGTTACGGAAATATAGCTTCATGAAGAACACAGATTTAAATCCTGATTTCGCTGACTTTCCACTTAAACTAAAACCATACAATGTACTGCAAATAGATATTCTAAATATAATTCCCAAAAATTGGTTTCATTGGAATAATAACAAATAATGTTAAATTGTATCGATAGATCAACGGGTCTTGCCCAGTTAGATAAGTTTTTTTAAACAGGTGTTTACACAGGTTATCTAAATCCCGTAACTGAGAATATCGCTATTTTCTTGAAGTTGACAAAGCCCTAGGTGGGCCTCGTAGATGTGTGTATATTATATTGACTCCTCCAGTTTCACTCGTATCGGTATCGACTTAACTAGCCTCGATGCTGTACCTCAACTGAAGAAGCCTCGACTCGCTTTGGCTTATCTCGTAACTATAAATCAAAGTTTTAAATTACATTTTTAACAATAAGTTCATTTGTTGTAAATAGTGAAGAAGTTTGATTGGTGCCAATATGACTATAGTTCACAGTACTAAATTCTGTTCTTATTTTAATTTGTCTGACCGCTATCGTGCTTACGTACAGACAACAACGACGACGGACGGACGGCTTGTCGAATATCACTTTTTCCTGAAGCCATGAAACGTTAAAATCAATCAAACAACAAAGGTTGGATTTTATTCAATTACCAAACTTACTTCCTATCCAGTAAAGAAATACACCTTGCATGTTATACCAAACAAGTTCATGAATTAATTTACACCACTCCTCAGTTTACTTTGTACTAGGTCCGTTTAATAATTTAGATTCATTCTGTCCACCATCTTGAAATTTAGTCACGTGCTTGTCCGCCAGGGAGTACCGCTAAATATTCTGAGTCGTGGCTCTGAAGTAATTGCGTTAAATGTTAATACGCTCAGAGAGTTTAACAAATTCTCTCGCTTAGCTTCAAACTTAAATAAATACTCTGCATTCAGTTGATACACTGAGAGTATGCCATGAGAATTTCATTTATTGTGTACGTGTATTATCAATATGTTCTGTTCCACAATTGACACATTAAATATAAATTGTTTCAAACAAACTTCAATTTGAAATTTAGGGACTAAGTTTACTCTCTCACATAGGCTATACGTTGCATAAAGAATTTATGCTTTCGGGGGAGAATCGACGTCGATTTTTTAAGGATATATCCGTTACGAGGTTTCCTGAGTCCAAAATGAGGTTTTTTTATTATGTCTGCCTATCTGTCTGGCGTCTCTGCGATGATTATCAGTCTAAGCATAAGGATCCATTTTATTCAAATTCGGTAGGGAATACTTTAGCTTTGTCTCAGGAGGTTTAATATTAATATAGCAAAATTGAACGTTAGCATTGTAAAATAAAATAAACAAAGTTTACGCCCAAACTAAACGTATTGGTCACCGTTTCTCCAGAAATACCGTGTTTTCGCTAAAAATCAAAAATCGGCAAGGGACTATTTTAAAAGGATGATTTCTCTAAATTTTCTTCACCGTTTCATATCAAATTTTATTGAAACGTGAAGATTACTGACACAAAACTGTGTCTTAAATAGTAAATAACACAATTAAATGAATCAGGAATAATTAGTAAAAATAAATAAATTTGCCATTATTAAAAGCTGGAATTAAACAAATATGAATTATACAAAGGAAGATTTGAGACTTAATCTCTAAACAAATAACTATTTATTTTTAAGGATGGCGTTGTTTGCTTCTTCGTTCCATTTTTGAGAAGAATGAGTGACAAAAGATTGTGCACCGTTTATTTTTAATATTCCTAATTTCCGTATTAAATTTGTCCGATAGCTAGAACTACTTTTATACACATTGTATTGTGTGGATTTTTTTTTTATTTTTTATTTTTTTAGTAATAATATCCTCTTATTTATGTTTAATTTTCACTTTATTATATCTGGTTTTCAAGTTTCGTAATACCTCCATCTTCAATAACCATTTGTGTAATGCTTCATACAACTTCCGAAAGTGTCTTATATAACATACCTAAATGCTCCTATCTCCACTACCTCCCATCCACTGCCTTTCTCCACAACCTTCTAAGCACAGCCTCTATCCACAACCTCCTAAGCACCAACCCTCACCACTATCTTCTTAGTATCGCCCTCTCCACAACATCTTAATCACCAACCCTCTCCCCAACCTTCTAAGCACTGTCCCTCTCCACAACCTCCAAAGCACCGTCCCTCACCACTATCTTCTAAGCTCCGCGCCTCTCCACAACCTTCTAAGCACCGTCCCTCTCCAGTATCTTCTAAGCACCATCCCTCTCCACTATCTTCTAAGCACCGACCCTCTCCACTATCTTCTAAGCACCATTCCTGTCCACTATCTTCTAAGCTCCGCGCAACTCCACAACATCCTAAGCACCGTCCCTTTCCTCTAAAGTACCGCCTTTCTCTCCAACCTTCTTAGCACCGTCCCTCTCCACTATCTTCTAAGCACCATCCCTCTCCACTATCTTCTAAGCACCGTCCCTCTCCACTATCTTCTAAGCACCATCCCTCTCCACTATCTTCTAAGCTCCGCGCAACTCCACAACCTTCTAAGCACCGTCCCTTTCCTCTAAAGTACCGCCTTTCTCCCCAACCTTCTTAGCACCGTCCCTCTCCACTATCTTCTAAGCACCACCCCTCTCCACTATCTTATAATCTCCGCCCCACTCCACAACCTTCTAAGCACCGTCCCTTTCCTCTAAAGTACCACCTTTCTCCCCAACCTTCTTAGCACCGTCCCTCTCCACTATTTTCTAAGCTCCACCCACTCCACAACCTCCTAAGCACAAACCTTCACCACTATCTTCTAAGTATTGCCCCTCTCAACTATCTCCTGAGCACCGCCTATCTCTCCACAATATTCTAACCACCAACCCTCTCCACTATCTCCTAGGCAACCCCCATCTCAAATACCCCTTAATCACCACCTCTTTCTCCACAATCTACTAAGCACCGTCCCTCTCCATTATTTCCTAAGCTCCCCCTCCCAACTACATCTTAAGCACCGCCTCTCTCCACAATCTTTTAAGAACTTTCCTCTCCACTAAGTCCTAAGCAACCCCTCTCTCAATTACCTCCTAAGCTCCGTCCTTCTTCAATACTGCCTAAGCACCCCCGCCTTATTCCCCCTCCAACTATTCTGCTATTTCATTAATTTTAAAAAATATTGGTCTAATTTAAATCTTAGTTAAAAGATCAAACTATTTTTTCTCCCGTACATTTACAAAATTAATAGTTTTCGAGATATTCATTATTAAAAATTGTAAACGGCCACAATTATTAAAATGTTTTTAATAGACTCTTGGATTTTATATAGGTACTGGTAATAAACTGCACAAAATACGTATATAGCAATTACGAACACATTATTGTATCTTCATACTGAATCACTCTCAATAACGTTTTAATTAATTCAAAAAATGGCAAGTTCTGTCCAAGAAATAATATTAGAGATGTTCAATGACAATATTAAAACAGAAAGCCCAAATTAGTCATTAATTGACAACAAAATCACCTGCAGACGGAAAAATAATAATTAACCTATTACTATTTATACATGTAATATTTTGAAAGCAATTAAGGTTTTACAATACTCCACGTCAATTTACAATTATTTGTTGTAAATTTATTGCTGCAATCTAAAAATAAACAATTTTAGATAAATAAATTTTAAAACAAACTGCAGGAAATTTGAAAAATTTGTATGCACTATATAAAGTTGGAAATAAAATATATTCAGAATACATAAAGAATAAATCGAGAATTTATTGGAGTGGGGAGTTACAGGTCCTGCTACAGTGTTCCTACGTCAAGATTTACGATCATTGGAAGTACATAGATCTTACTGATTGATGGCAGAGAGAAACAAGGATTTGATAAGTTATATCATTTAAATAAATATGTTTGTGGGTGTGTGTGTGTATGTGTGTGTGTGTGTGTGTGCGTGCGTGCGTTGTTAGAAATAAATATGATGATTGTTTTTGTGCTGTTTTTTTTTTTTTTTTTTTTTTTTTTTAGTACCAATTTTATAATGGAAACAAATCTGAAGACAATTTCATGTAATTCGCAATAAACCAAAGCTGGACCTTGGTAAACGTTCTCAAAATAAATAGTGAAAAATTATTGCACAAACTTTCTCACTCCCTCATACCCAAAACCATAAATCAGCAAAATGTCACTAGTCGGTAGTTGTCACTCATAAAGTGAAATACACTCGGTAAGAAGTAAATATTTATTCAATTAAATAGGACCGATACTTGCTTTGCATGTGCCCTAAATGTCTTCGGCGTAAACCGTATTTGACGGTGGTTAGTTTTTCTTTATCTCCATATTTCTTTATAATTTCATCGATATTGTTACAGTCGATTTTGATAGTTACATTTCCTAAACAAAAGCTTTTAACGTTAAACTTTAATCGTTTAACTATACAACCAATGGCCGATGTTTATAAAATTAATAATTATACTAATTGAAACATTCCGCTTTCCACTATGAGGTAACGAAAAATTCCCATTTTCTTATCATCAGCATTATTGATTTTGATTACATTTTGCTTAAATGTTACCCCTAAATACGCAAACAAAACCTATTTTCCCCCATCTCTTTACGAACACTGGTTAGTGAGTTATTGGTAATAAACCAGACATAACTACCATTAGGCATTTCTCAAAATCAGCTCTACCGATTTCGTTTAAATAAATCCTGTATCCAAACACGCAAGTTGAAAAAAATCACGATTCAGGAATAGAAAAAAAATCCGTCATTTTAAGCTCGATTTTATTAAAACACGGTTTTCCTAGAGAACACGTCTATACCACAATCTATTATTTCTTAAATAATAATAAAAACAAAGGAAACATATCAATTACAAACAAAATCATTTTTCAATAAAGACAAATCTATCTATCTGTATAACATCAAAACACACACACACACACACACCCACACACACAAAATGATTTTTATTTTACAAAAATGTTCTTCATTACACAGAGGTACAGAGTTTAGAAGCAACGAAGTTACAGCTTACATTGCTAATCCAATTTAGGATAAAACTGATGTAATTGAATTTCCTGATCCTTTGTCCTTTATCCTTATAACAATGTACTCCGTTAGTTGAATTATTTAACTACTTAACAATGACAAAACATATTCAACAAACATTTCAAGGAAATTCCTTATCAAAATGTAGATAAACTATTGTTAAATTAGTTTATTCGTAAGTACTTTAGGCAGGAGTTTGTGAATATTAGACGAATCAAATGAAAAAGTTTGGTCTGGGTGTGTTGCTTAAATAATAGGTTCTTAGTGACATTTAAAATTTTCACTACAAATCTTTCTCTTTTGAAGGTAAGCATATAACATTTTAAGTAACAAAATGGTACTTTTCATTATTTTAATATCTCTACTCTGTACGTTTACAAAAAAAAATATATATATATATTTAAACAAATTTGTTGACTATAAAATTAAACAGATGAATTTTGGTACTAATTAATCGATTCAGTGAATTGTTTCATAACCTCAAAGTTTACACATGCACATATTATACAATAAATAGTTTATTGAAATTATTGTTGGACTTTAACGAATATTTAGGAATAGATTTGTAAAGATAACAACCTTACTATTTCAGTTAAAATATGCGATAAATAATCTACTAAACTAATTTTGCAAGAAAAGTTTTGATACCTTTTGAAACATTACGTGGAAGTTATTTCATGTTCAAGAGGAAACCAAACGTTACAACTGGTATGTAAATTATAATTTAATTGATATTTGTATAATCTTATAAAACTTTAATTCTATAAATGAAAACAACAATAAAATTATGAAGTTTGTATGATTTTTAGTCTGGTAAAAAGATCACGAAAAAAAAATATGTTTTTTGTACGACTAGTATAGGTTGTACCTTTTACACCAATATGTAAAGCCCACAGTATTCTCAATAGTAACACCAGTGCCCAAACCTTGGGAAATTGGAGTAAATGTTTTGAGTATCCATCATTACAAAACGAAAAATATTTTTTTTAAACACATTGTACGTACACTATCAACCAAGGGTAGTATAGAACCGTATTCCAAAATTTTTATAAAGATTGGTACACATGTTGATGGTAACTGCGTAATAAATATTCAAACAAACAAACAGACTTAATATCATATGGTCGAAATAAAATAAATCTTCTCCTTAGGAGCTTACTGTAAATCCTGAGTGACTGGACCTACAATCTGTTTTATGTAGTCTAAGGTTAGGTTAGGTTTGGTTAGGTTAGGTTTGGTTAGGTTAGGTTGGGTTAGGTTAGGTTAGGTTATGTTAGGTTAGGTTATGTTAGGTTAGGTTAGGTTAGGTTAGGTTAGGTTAGGTTAGGTTAGGTTAGGTTAGGTTAGGTTAGGTTAGGTTAGGTAAGGTTAGGTTAGGTAAGGTTAGGTTAGGTTAGGTTAGGTTAGGTTAGGTTTGGTTAGGTAAGGTTAGGTTAGGTTAGGTTAGGTTAGGTTAGGTTAGGTTAGGTTAGGTTAGGTTAGTTTAGGTTAGGTTAGGTTAGGTTAGGTTAGGTTAGGTTAGGTTTGGTTAGGTTAGGTTAGGTTAGGTTTGGTTAGGTTAGGTTAGGTTAGATCCTCCTCTCTTTCATCTTTTCCGTCTGATTTCTCTTCTCCAAGTCTTCTTTTCTTCTAACTCTAATGCTATTATGAATTTTCTTCCTTTCTTATGAGATGATGATTTCTCAGAGGTTTTTACCTTTAAAAATAAAAACAAAATTAAATAAGTTCTCGTTTCTCTACGTCGATTAACAACAAGGAAACATTAATTTAAACTGAAATAGTTGAAAATTGTCGTAATGATTTTCTTATATTTATCTACTTATTACATATTGTAGTTTTGTTTTAAAAAAGTAACATTACGCAGTGTGTTCTAAAATGAAACAAAACTTTCACAAAAGAAAGATCTTGAATCTTTACACTCTATTTTCTAGGTAAAATAATATGGAGGAGCCACATTGTTCTGCTGTTTTATCATTCTTGTAGTGTCTTGGAAAATAATTGATTTTTTTTTATGAGAAGCCATTGATGAGCACTTAAAAGAAAATTACCATTCAAAAGTAAATTTGAAAAATACCTAAATAAACTCTCCACAACTTAAAATTTCAATAGAGTGTTACTAAAGTAAACAGAAAACTTCTCCACTATCCAAAATAATAATAATAATAGTAAACGGTGAATGGTACAAAAGGGAAGAGATTGAAGTTACGAATAATTATTGAAGAGTGAATTTTAAATCGTCCCTATCTCCAAGCGATCATTTCAAAGAGAAGTCCTCGACTACCTAAGCTGCTATTAAGTCATTTAGTAATATTATTTTTAATGATAAAGTATAATTCTCAGACAAATTTGAAATATGTAATGCATTTGCAAGAACAATTTGTGTTATTCAGCATGAGAATAGTGGTACAAGGAATATGGAGATATTAAAAAATTCTGACGTTTTTTATACAAATGAATTTTGAATTGTCAAAAGTTTTCCAAACCATTGCAAACCAAACAACTTCTCGTAATATAATGTTCTTGAATTTAAAGTACAGTGTGTCCCACGAAAATATACACGCTTTTGATGATCTATTAATTACTTCTTCCCCACCTGAATCTTTTGAAACTTTACATAACGTTTAACAAAGTTACCAAAAATGTTGTGTGAAAATTTCAAAACACCGATCTTCATCGAAGCAAAATGGCGGCAACACAAAAAACAACTGTTGAAATAAAGTACCGCTTTTATTACGTTTGGAAAAAAAACTTTTATTGCTATAAACCTAATTTAATATAAACACAATTTCTTTAAAAACCAATTTAATTTTCTTTTTCCTTACGATTTTCTGCACTGAATATTTAGACACTCCAGTTTAAAGCTTAAATTTTCTAAGTGATTTTGTTTTACATATAAAGCGTAGTAAAGAAGGGCATACCAGTTCTTATCTTCCCATAACGTGTGTATTTTTTCACTACGCTTCCCAACAACAAATTTCCACTTAATAATTGAGTGACCTTCTGTTAAGGCGAAACAGCTGCAGGAATAATTAAGAAGTTGAATTACTTTTAACAAGATATGAAAAATGTTTGGTGGATCAACACCTGGGAAGGCAACCTGGATTTGTCTAATTGATTCTGCAACGTTATTAAAAACAATGACCCACGCTAAACACTTTACTTTTTGCTCAATTGTAAAAAACAATTTAGCAACTACAAAGGTCAATAAAATTTAACTAAAAAAAGATAGGTTATTAGTATATATATTTTAATTTAATTGTTTATTTTAATCGAACGCAGTTTTTATTGCATCAAACAGCTGTTCAACAATTAAACCTACAAGAGTAAAAGGCATAAAACTGTAGAGACAAAGAAGTTGCTGTTTTTATTTGTTACCGCCATTTTGTTTCTATTAAATCACTACTGTGTTGAAATTTTCACACAACGTTTTTTGCAACCTTCCAAAAGAATCGGTTGAGGGATAAGCAATTATTGGAAAATCAAAAGCGTTCATTTCTACGTTGGACACACTGTACAACATGCTTTCTAATTGAATCAGAATACATATCCAAATATTTTGCTAAATGAAGTGTTAAATAAAAATATATATTTCCATAACGATTGGAAGAATGCATGCGATTTAATTCAGATTAGGATAAAAAAATGGTATCACTTTGAATTTTAATACCAATGAAGTTATTAGTAAATTAAACCATAATTTGATAACTAAGTATGAATCAGTGGCAGATAATAGCCAGTGTCTTTAGATAAATTATTCTGTGGACTCTATCGGAAGTAATGTGGACTGGCGTATGTTCAAAACTAGAGCTGAACTTATTTATCTGAATAAATATTCTCATAAGTTTGTTTGTGTTCATTGTACAATGAAGATATCATTTTATATCAGTCAGTCTGCCATCTGTGCAGCATTGTACATCCAAAATAGTGTAATTACTTTTCAAAAATTTAGTATATATGTAAGTTTTGGTTACATCTCTTAACTTTGTGTCTTTTCAATAACCTAAAATTCTGAAGTACCTGCCATAAAACATAAAATCCTGATTTATCTATAACAATTATAATCAAATTTTGCCAATATATAAATTGACGAGTGTTCTATTATAAAAGAAATTCGATTGAAAATTTTCAAGAAAAGTGGATTTAAGGTGAAAGACATTGAATGGTAAAGACAGGACCTCTAATAAAATCAAAACTGTCAATATAGATTTAATTTAATTGAAGTATTGACCTAACGTTCTGTATTTATTTAAGACAGACTTCAACTGTGACCACGATAAAAGTCCCATAGACTTAATCAAGACAATAGTAAAGTTTTATCTTACAGTATAGGAGGAGCATTTTAATGACATTTCCATTAATTTAACCGCCTTAAACAAATTACAAGAAATACAATTTGAACCATTTATATGCACCATATAAACTTGGCAGTAAAATACATTCAGAATAAATAGGGAATATATTAAAGTGCGGGGGGTAACAGATCCTTCTGCAGTGTTCCTGCGTCAATATTTACGATCCTGGGAAGCACACAGAAGGAGGAGAAAAACAAGGATTTTATAAGTTATATCTTTTAAATAAATATATATCTATGCGTGGTTAGGAATAAATATGAGGATTGTGGATTGAGTTATTATCGCGCTGTTTTATATACGGTAGCTTCTTAGCAAAGGTTGTGTTTTTAGAGAAAAATAAATAAACAGGTTAAGTATTTTAATAAATGTATACACCTTAGTAATAAATCATTTCAATTTGTCATTACTTTTCCTGAGAAATTTATAGGTTTTGAGATCCCTTTAGCCAATAAAAGTAGTTTTTAGAACTGTCTGTCTGTGCAGCATTGTACATCCAAAAGTGTACTGATTTTTCATATATTTAGTATATAAGTAAGTTTTGGTTACATCTCTAAGCTTTGTATGTATCTTTTCAGTAACAAAATTTATTAAAGTACTTTTGTTAAAACATAAAATCCCGATTTATCTATAACAATTATAATCAAATTTGCTAATATATAAATTCCTACTGGCCCAAAAGAAAATCTTTGTCAATATCTCCAAAAGTAATATCGGTTCGTGCTTTTCGGTAAAAAAAAAAAAAAAAAAAAGAAAAAAAAAAAAGTAAAATATACCGTGAGTATATTATAGTTTTAATCCTTGTTGTAAAGACCCCTAACCCTCAAATTCTCTAATAACATCAGTCTCGGATAAGAACCAGGGTTACAAATATTGTAAAAATGTAAACTCTTAAAATTGGCGAAATCAATTTTAAGTGAAAGTGAAAGACAGGTGAAATAAACCAGGTGTACAATATCGTGAGTAAAAATAAAATTACCGTTCAAAAACTCTATTTCAATTATTTAACATTTACATTTAGGAAACGTATATACATGAAGAGAAGCCAAGGATAGTCTTTATATAAATTTATAATTATCTGTAAAAATTTCTTTTTTTTTTTTACTTTACAGATATTTAAAAAAAAAAACCTTTTACTTATCTACAGCAAAAGCTCAGTAATAATAAAAATTTGCTCACGTGTAAGTAATAAAGATTGGGGGGGGAAGATGGCGTCGAATATTACTGTGCTATAGATTGTTTTGTGAAAAAGTTAGTTTCAATATTATTGAACCATTTATTGGTAATTACAATTATTCAATATTAATAAAGTAAAATACTGACACTTAATGTAATAATAATGCATAATTGTAATAAGAATTATAGGAGTATTCTTAAAGAATGAATGATGAGGCTAATTTGTCCCGTATAAATTAAATAAACGCATTGCACTAACTTTGTCACACATCTATTTAACAAAACCAGATAGAAATTCTACATGAAACAAAATTGGTTGTGGGTGAACGTGTACAATGTTTGACCATAAGACGATTACTCGTTACAATTAATTGAAGTCAAACGCATTTTTGAGAAACTTATTTAAAATGTACCCTAACTGCCGCCCAATGTCTCTCCATGTTTGATGATTCCACAAACATCTACGTCCGTATATTGTCGCGTTAACGTAGAACCAATTTATAGTTATAACCAATTTACCAGTTATAGTTTGGTTGGTGTAGCTCGTGTATCACTGAAGAGGACGACCTTGTCGTTGAAACGCGTCAGATACTTAGGTGTATTTTTTGTGAGAATTGTGTTCTGTGTGTTTGTTATACTGTATAATTTTCTCATAAGTGAAGCTCAACATTTAATAACTTATAGAACCAATTTCATTACCTAGTCCCAAAGCCACTGCCATGAGAGATTTTTTAGCGTCGTATTGTCGCCTAGGCTTTCTTTCGTAGCATTACTCTCTTATAAGGGATTTAGAGGGCATTACAGGTTTGCTGTTCAGATTTTCTTCCCAACTGTATTCTATATCTGTATTTCCCCTTAGTTTTTCCACGAATATAATAATATATTGTGTTGAAATTTGTATGTTTTCTATATTAACTCAATACTGTTTCTCCAGAACCATGCATAAATCTATATATTACAATCGTGACTCTCGATTGAGACCACAACGAGTGTTGTAGCTTCACTGAGTCACAAGTTATACTGCACGGAAGTTTACAGAAGCGGGGAAACGATCACAAAATGGCGTCGCGTCTTACTCAACCCAGCGCAAGATTTATATTCCCCAATAGATGAAATGAATTGTTTGATTCTTTAACTATGACGTATTATATTTTTATTTTCGATGTAAACTATATTTTTGAGCTGCAAACCAAAACTGTATCCCTTCATTTTGCTATCATCATGATTTCTGTAATGTCCAACAAATAATGCAAAGATATATTTACGTCAAAATGTCTTAATTACTGGTATTCTGTACAAGTATGTCTTATGAAGAATCCAATAGTATGAATCGTTTTTGAAAAAATTTTAAAAACAATTATTTACATTAGGTATATTATCAAGCAGAATGCGAGAATACATTATACACTTAAACTACATTTTACACACATGTTTACAATTTTAAAATATATTATTTAAAATTCAACTCGTGTCAACAGAAGTGAAATGTTGTGCCACAATCCAAATGTAAAAGTTTAAATTTGTTTGACGTGTACTATAATTTCAGTGCAATAATATATTATAAAAATGTAAACATGTGTAAAATGTAGTATAAGTGTACAAAATATTCCCTTGCTATGCCTGAAGATGCCTCATGCTAAGGTGAAACGGTTGCAGCAGTTACACAATAAAACCAATTTTGACGAAGGTTATCAAAAGTTATGTTGATTAACTAAATAACGGCAGTTCAAAAAAGCTAAAAATGGAACCACTACATGATATGTATATATTCAAAAGGAGCCAAGTTTAATTTGCAGCGGTCAAAGTTTATTTTAGTGTTTGCAAATTATGTAAGAACCATAATGAATCAATAAAGATTTAACAACTCAAATTCTACAGTAAAGAAAGATCAATATAGCCTAGACTTACTTACTTGAGATTATTTCAATTCAGAACATCAAAATAAGCTTTCATTATACTGTTATATAAAAAGAACATTAAACAATAAATAATTTAAATAACACAATACATTTTACACTTAAAATCACACTCGTCAATTGTGTGTTATAATTTATATTCCATTATAATAATTCTTAAGCTGATTTTTTTACAAATTATTACACAGAAGAAATATTTTCATATTTGTCACATAAAAAACACTTCTGTATGAAAGAAAGGCAAACACTAAAGAACCAAAGAATCATCAATCTTTCCTTTTATTACTTCATTTTGAGATCATTTATCAAAAGTCAAACACTCTTCACTCTACTCTAAAGAAACGTATGATCGATAGAGTGGCGGTACAACATCGACTTCTGCTCGAATTATTGTTCCATAGTCACACTTAATAATTGTAGTCTTCAAGTATCTACTATGATAAATTCACATGAACTACCAATATTAAATTTTTGTATAATATTGTAACAATCTGTATAATATAACAATGCGAATTTCATTTACTGTTTACATTTTTTACAAATACGTTACGTCGTATTGCAAAAGTTTTGAGACAGGTTAAAAAAGCAATGTCGGCTATTTTGCTGAAATTTCCGTTATACGGTACACAAACAATTTCTTTAATTATATGTGTCTATATACTACTCTACAATCCAAAGAAGTAGACACATTTTTATCAAATTTGGTATGTGAGCATATTGTGGCTGTATCTCGATTCTACAACATAACTCGTGTTGTGGCAATATCACGAAGCACCACATATCTTATATTGTGACCATATCTTGAAACGACACATATTCATATTGTGACCATATCTCGAAGAGAAACATATCTAATATTGTACCCTTTAAGTAAAGAGAAGTTAAGGCACAAGTGGAGGCAACGCTGGATTTGCTCCCTCCTAACCTACAGGTAAAAAACTGTGTTCAGTGCTGCTCTCAGTCAGTGGGGGACGAAAAACAATATTCCAACAGAGTTGGCTGGCATATAACCTGCAAGGCAGAATACCACTCATAACTGTATCGGACATAATGGCAAGGACGATAACTTTTCAAAATAAATTCAAGATCTTTTTCCCAGAATTATAGGTTTGGAAAAAAGGTGGACCTAAATCGAATGAAGGATCCCTCCAATAGCATACGGATGAATCCAAAATGAAAGGAAAGGTAGGAGTGGGGATAAAATTCCCGCACTTTAGCTTTAGTAAATCCCTAGGAAAAACTACTTCCATATTTCTAGCCGAAATATATGTAATAGAGCTCTGCTCTAGATACAATATTTAAAAAAATCTCAAAGGCGCAAAGATCTATATCATCTCGGACAGTCAGACAGCTCTCAAGGCTCTAAGTTCTGAGTCGAAACTGATCTGAGAATGTCTACAAGTAATCAATCAACAAAGTCTTCTTATTAGGACACGAAGGAATAAAAGGCAATGAAGAGGTGGATCGCCTCGACAAGAAGGGTGCAGAGTCAGACTTTGTCGGGCCTGAACCATTCTTTGGAGTGTCTAGGTTGTATCTTCATCAAGGAAGCCTGCGAACAAGATCAGAAGACCAAGTGTTGGACCAAATACCCTGGTCTAAAACAAGCTGAAAATGCATAGCCTTCACTAAAACAAAGGCTAAACAATTACTGAAACTTAGCATAAGGTAGATTGGGCTGATAATTGGCTTACTGTCTGGACATTGCCAGGTAAACTATCATCTCAAACATATAGGAAAGTTTACAGTGGTTACATGTCGCTTTTGTCTAATACACAGGGAAACATCTAAACACTGGTTGTATCAGTGCGAAAGACTAATTTGCCTAAGCATTACATTCCCCACCATTGCAGAAGTAACAGTTATGTCCCCCAGAACCATTTTAGCCTTTGTAGGAAGCTTAAATCTCTGCTGGGTCTAAACTTAGTTGAGTAGTCACAAAAGATACTTTTGGGTCGCAGTGACAGGAGGCTGAGCAGCCTGCATAACAAACTAGGATTAGGGTTGTAAATAAACAATAGTTGGTCAAGAGAGATATGATAGGAAAGATTAAAGAGAGGGATCTAAACCATGACTACATTAAAAAATGGTGTACATCCAGCTAGGTCCTCGGGATTGCTACGAAGTGTAGCGCTTTCCCATGAACACTATACGGCGACGACGCGAAGCTTATATAAACTGATAAGTATGGTGAGTTGAAATTTCAAAGTTGAAAGTATGTTAATAATGTCAAAAACAAATTACAAAGCAAATGTGACCATAAAAGTACGTCATTTGGAAAATAAATATATGTAAAATGAAATCAGAAAAGCAAATATTGACTAATGGCTAGATTGTTAGAGAGTATAAGAAAGCCGAGACGGTCAACGCTGGTGCAAGAACTGCCAGTGGACCTGCGCATTATTAGTTTCCTTCTTAAACTTCCTCTGATAATAAAGACGGATTTACGATTGCACTCGTAACTCCATAATACAGTTCACGATTTTTTTCCCTATAACTCAAAATTTGTCCGCTAAGTGTCTGTAATGATTTTGAACAAATTATAATATATTTTTTAAAAGCTAAAAATATATCGGTCATCATCGCCTTATAAAAAGAGGAAAGAACATAAAGGCCCCCTGATTCTCTGATAATCTAATAGCGTCAGGATAGATGGTTCAGGGTTGCCAACCACTCACTCACTAACTGTGCCCTTGAGGGAATTTTACTACAATGTAGCCTCTAAGAGTTAAAAAAAATGTATTGCTTGTCTTCTCTTCAATTATACCGGTTTGAGGATAAAAGTAAATCATACGTGAATAAATTTTCAAAAACGGTTCAATCAATTTTTTGAAATTTTATAACAACTCTATGAACAATTTTTGTTCGGTTTTTTACCGATAACTCATGAATTTTTGGGGAAACGGGTACCAATACGTTTTGGTTAAGCCATTAGAGGCTGCAATTTTTAAAATGTCACCAATATTGTTGGAGAATATTTTGATCAAAATAGAATTTTATACTAACCTCCTCACGAAATTTCAGTTTTATAAAACAATATAAAAAACGGCTCGATATAGAATATACCCATAAACAAAATTTTAACAAAAATCGTTCTCCTCTCTAGTCTATATACAAAAAGGATATGTTCTCTAAGACTCACCGTAATTTTTCTACAGAAACATATTTGTCTCTATACTATATACCAGTAAATACAAATTGGCTTTAAAAAAATTTACAATTTTGAAAAAAATATTCTTTTTAACGCGGCTCCAAAACAAAAACAATCAAGTTTTTTATGACTCGTTTTTTTTAATCGAGCCTAAACGAAATAATCAATATGTCCAAAGACCAAACCGTGTTCTATTACGAGAAAATCAAATGAAAGATTGATTGGGCAACATGAAGGGCAATAGCTCCCTGCAGGGGTGATTTACACACCTACCCTCTTCAACCCCCCGTGTTGTTACTTAAGTACTGCAACATTCCTTCCCCTAGTACTTAAGTCTTCACAATATATAACCATTAACAATAATTTAATGCCAGACTTCTTCAGATAATTAGGCCTATTTGCAACTTGTATGGATTTTTTTTTTTACTCTCATCTCTCTGTAATTTCAAAACTCTTAACAGTAATACTTGCTGTAAATGTGTTTGTGGATATACAGAGTGTCCCGTAAGTCTTGCATCGTTTATTTCGTAAAATAATATTTATTTCAAACACTTCAGTAAAAGTATTCATTCTTTTACTCTCTCACATGCAAGTTAAGTGATGGGTCAAAAATCGATGTAGTGTTTTTTAGCAGATATATCCATTTTTATGTCTCCTAGGTTCAAAAAAGTGATCTTTAATATGATGTATGTCAGGACAGCACGAACACGTGCTCAAATTTGTCAATGGGCATATTTGACCACACAAAATGGGCATGTTTTTTTCATTTTTTCTACAACTCAAAATTTGAGAATAGTTACGATAAAAAACTCAAAATTACAATTTTCTCAACTTCGGTTGCAACGATTTTGATCAAAGTTTTCTCATGTATAGCCTCTAAAGATCCAAACAAAACGTATTCGTTGCCAACTCTCCAAAAATAAAGGTTTGCGAGTTATCGTTAAAAAACTAAGACGTAATTTCTCAAAATCAGCTCAACCAATTATATTCAAATTTCAATCAATTGTGAAGAATAATAACCTAAACTCGTCTGAAAAATCATAAATAAACCTTTATAGTCGTCATTGAAAACCAGTTTCAATCCAATACGATTTACTCTAAACACGTATTTATGCACAAACGAAGAATTTTAGGCCCTATTTAAATATACAAATGTTTTTAAATAATCGTGTACATAGTTGACTTTCACTTTTTATCTAACGATCATCGAACCGACGTTTTTAGTGGCTAATTTAGAGGTTTATATTTATTTGATTATGGGGATGCGTGAGCAAGACAATTTACGCAATCTGTTTGCAAAGATAAACATTATAAATCATTGTATTATAATATTATACTGGTAGTAATGTACGAAGAGTGTTTACTATCTTTAGATAAGTTTACAGTATTTCGTTTTGTCCTTAGAATTGAACTGGACTCACTACTGACGTGCAATCCCGAGGGACACGCAGGAACTACACCTTCATTTCCTATAAGATCTCTCTTGACCGATCTTGTTCCCTTCCGGCCCTGACGCTATTGGAATATTCAAGGGCTAGTGGTCTTTATTTTATATTCTGTCCTTTTTTTTATTATGCGATTATCCTAGAGGGGTTTTTTGCATTTAAACCATTACAGAAATAAAAAGTTATTAATAAAAGATCCTACAAAACGTTTGGCAGCGACTTAAATCGTCTACAGGTATATCTATTAAAATATCCCTTCTTTTCTACAGAAGACGTTTTTGTACTTTGGTTTATTTTCTAGGCAATGCCATAAATATATTTTACGACTAAAGCCTGCAGCCAATGTCTCTTACAAAGACTAAATTTCCTTCTGTCCTTAGGTTTTTATTACAATATTTTATGTCGTAAGCATATCTTTAGAATATATTTGCGTAAGGTTTTCATTTTTACAGCAGTGTATATAAATCCCTCCCAACTACTCTATTACAGGTTTACTATTTTCTTCTTCTTCGCTGAAAATACGAGGGGCTGGGCTTTTCACCCACCGAAGAAAAAGAGTGTGATACAGGGTGTGAGACAAAGGTTTCTCTAAAATAAGTTAATATCTACTAAAAGTACTAGTGGTTCTCTTCGCTACTTGGATCTTTTTCTGAAAACATGTCGGTCATTATCGCTTTATAAAAAAGGAAGAAAATAACATAAAATAAATACCCCTAGGCCTTAATAGCGTCAGAGTTGGAAAACAATAAAAGTTGGTCAAAACAGACCTGATAGGAAAGATGAAAGACAGGGTTTTAACCCAAGATCTCATAAAAAAAGTGTAGATCCAGCTAAAATTGTCAAGCCAGTACTCTGTATAAATGAGCTCCTAATGATCCTTGGTTGTTTTAATACTTTCAATAATTAATTTGTTTAAACTCAAAGTGGTTACTATCTAGCTCGCGTAACGGAAGTAACGGTAAATAATACCAGAACTACTGTACACTTGAACAAAACACGTCACTATTTGAAATAATTAAAGGTAAATAATTTATGGATGAAATTCACTTTTTATTGTGTGATTTAACATACATTGGAATAACAATGCTAGTATATATTATACTGTACTCGATTGTACACAATGGAATGCTAATACCCTAACTTACTCCTCCACTGGTTGAAGTATTATAATTCTTTGGTAACGTGCACGAAGCATTAGAAACAAAGTGTAACTGTTACTTACATTAAAATGTATTTTATATTTTTATAATTCTATAAAACGTGAAAATATTAATTTGTATACGTTAACAATCAAACGAGGCTGTGGTGAAGTGAATATATCATGAAGGAAAAGTTAAGAAAACAGTTTAAATTTCATTTTACATTTGAATTGTTTATTGCTGTTTAGTTCACATAATTATATTTATTATTTTTGAGAACGATCTGTAGATGAAATAACATTGGACATGACTTTGAACCGTACCGTACGGAGTGGTCTATAATTTATAAACAGAAAGTATGTTTATAGTGTAAAGAAAGGTATGTGATGGGTCAAAAATTGAATGTCGAGTCATTTTGGATATATTCGTCTTTAGGTTCTCTCAAAAAAAAAAATGTGGTTCTCTCACATTTTTATAAAAAATGTGATTTCGAAATGATTCATGACTGTAGTTTGTTGTTAATTAATTAGGAATGGGTGAGTGGAAAAGTTTGTGCAATATTTTTGCACAATTTATTTTTTAAATCATGAGCATAAATTGTTTTACCTGATTATAATTAATCTATTTTCTAAATTTGATATAGAATAGTACAATTGATTAGCAATGCATATAAAACATGTTGAGAGTTTAAAAAAGATTTACGATTTACTCGGTCAATTCCATTTCATATTCTTTTACACGATCATAACATTCAGAATATGTTTTAAGTTTTCGTTTCAATTCATTTTTGAATGTGTGTAAGTTACCACTCACAAATGTTGTTCGTATGAGACACAAGCTTTTCTATAATAGCCATAAAAACCAACAAGTTCTTGGAACAAAGTTAATCAATTTCAAAATGGCGGAATTTTAAATAACGTTTATATATTTTATAATTAAATTTCAAATTTAGTTTTGTTATATTTAATTTCAACAAAAATTATTTAACTTTCAACACGATATCATTGTGTTAACGAACACAATGAATACAGCTAAAATTAAATATTTCAAAATGTAAACAGTCCAGATAATGAATAACCAATTAAATATTCAAGGTCCGACAGTAAATGAGACTAACATTCAAATGAAATGGAAGATATAAGTGGGTGTCCATATTCCCACTGTGAAGTGGGTTATAACGCTTCATTACCTCTGAATATTTCGCTTCATCAGATTTGAGTTTCTAGATCAATGACTGATAGGTTAGTTCATTATTTTTAACTCTCTTTCCTCCCCACATTTCTATCTTTATGTTCTCCATATCACTTTTTTTAAATCGCTGTCTCGCTCCATCTGAAATTCAGCAATCATTCACTCCCCTATCCTCTTCTTTTAAATCCCCTCCCCCCTAGTGGTCACTAGTTTCCTTTCTTTTTTCCTTACTTTCTGTCTAGACTTCTTATAAATCAGCACTGCTGAAGACTTCAGGCCCTACAAAGACATATCTTAAGTATGCAGACTCCTCAGAGATTCACTATAATGAGTACGGACGTGGCATTCCCGATGGTTTAAAGTTTTGTAATCTTGAGTTAGGTCCTTCTCTATTTTGTTTCTCTTGATCAACTTATGATCTTTTTCGATCCTAATGCTATTAGAGTATTCGAGGAGAAAACAATCCCCACCAACGAATACTGGAAATCCGATCCTCCGCAACGTAATCAAATTAATCTTCTTTTCATTATAAGGTCCAATAAGCTCAAAATCCTTTTTTAATAACCAAAGCTTCTAACTAAAATAGTTTGTTAAAAACCATTTGAAACGAGTAGTCTGAAACATCCAGTATAGTTGCACATTACACGTATTGCATGATGTATGTATATAAATTTTAAACAATTTTATCCCCCCCCCCAACTCTTCTTATAGATCAGGCATAAACGTTTGTCTAATTTTCTATCAAGAGTGAATCACAACATTGCATTTTGTTCTTGTTGGTTAAAAGCGAAAGATCATGTATTTCAGGATGAAAAAACAATTATTATATTATCTCACAGCGCACCCTAAAAACAAATATTTTCTCAGCCAAGCAGGGGAAACGTATGTAATACATTAGTGTATGGCAATACGAAGCCCGTAAATAGATTTTTACTGTTTGTAAATTAATCCAATCACAGCAATCGGTTATTTAAGCAAAAAAAAAATTCAGTCATCAAAGCCTTTTAAGAATAGAAAGAAATATCGTAAAATAAAGTTCCCCTAGCCCTCGAATACTCTAATAGCGTTAGGGCTCGGAAAAGTAAATTAAGTCAAGAAGGATCTGGTAGAAAGGATGAAAGAGAGAGATTTAACCTAAAACTACACGAAAAAATGTGTAAAACCAGTTAAGATCACCTAGGGATTGATAACACAGTAGTCACTGTGAGTGAAACCTTGTTGTATTTTTAGTAGAAATAATATATTATTACATATAGTACTGATATTAGTATCAATGCATCCAAGGTAGTACATTTATTGACACGATATTTTATTTATAATAACAATATCAGTTTATTGAATTATATTTTACAGAACTCAAATATGCAACATTCTGAAGGGAATTGTCACAAAGGTGAATATTTCTGCAAAATACACTTTGACTTCAACAAAATTGAGACTGGAATATTTGTAGATTTATGCAAGAGATATGGATTTATGTAAAATATAAAATTGGAAATATCGAAGAAGGAGCAGATTTTCCTTAGATATTGCATAACAAGCGAAAATTGCCATCAAGTGAGGTCGTAAAACCGCTTTACTGCTTTGCCTAGAGCTACCAATCAACTTAATATAGAAATCTGAGCTTCTGGGAAGACGATATACCGATGTAATAATTTTACTATACGATATTTAGGGGGAAATTGTAGCAGAAAAAATAATAACATTTTTCATAGAGAGAATACATTTCACAGTATTTTTCGTTTACAAGAGCAAAAAAGTCGTAGGATTAGGGAATGTAAAAATACATTCAAAACTTATAACACACTAAATTAGACACAACTCTCTATAATCAACACCAACTCTCTAGTATCAACACCAACTCTGTAGTAGTCTACTAACACCGACTGTAGTATCAACAACAACTCTCTAGTATCAACACCAACTCCCTAGTATCAACACCAACTCCATAGTATCAACACCTACTCTCTAGTGTCAACACCAACTCTGTAGTAGTCTACTAACACCGACTGTAGTATCAACAACAACTCTCTAGTATCAACACCAACTCCCTAGTATCAACACCAACTCTCTAGTATCAACACCAACTCCCTAGTATCAACACCAACTCCTTAGTATCAACAGCAACTCTCTAATTTCAACATCAACTCTCTAGTATCAACACCAACTCTCTATTATCAAAACCAACTCTCTATTATCAACACCAACTCTCTAGTATCAACACCAACTCTCTAATTTCAACATCAACTCTCTAGTATCAACACCAACTCTCTATTATCAACACCAACTCTCTAGTATCAACACCAACTCCCCATAGTATCAACACCAACTATCTGGTATGAACACCAACTCTCTAGTACCAACACCAACTCCCTAGTATCAACATCAACTCTCTAGTATCAACACCAACTCTCTATTATCAAAACCAACTCTCTAGTATCAACACCAACTCTCTAATTTCAACATCAACTCTCTAGTATCAACACCAACTCCCTATTATCAACACCAACTCTCTAGTATCAACATCAACTCTCTAATTTCAACACCAACTCTCTAGTACCAACACCAACTCTCTATTATCAACACTAACTCTCTATTATCAACACCAACTCCCCATAGTATCAACACCAACTGTCTAATATCAACACCAACTCTCTAGTATCAACACCAACTCCCTAGTATCAACATCAACTCTCTAGTATCAACACCAACTCTCTATTATCAAAACCAACTCTCTAGTATCAACACCAACTCTCTAATTTCAACATCAACTCTCTAGTATCAACACCAACTCCCTATTATGAACACCAAATCTCTGGTATCAACATCAACTCTCTAATTTCAACACCAACTCTCTAGTACCAACACCAACTCTCTATTATCAACACTAACTCTCTATTATCAACACCAACTCCCCATAGTATCAACACCAACTGTCTAATATCAACACCAACTCTCTAGTATCAACACCAACTCCCTGGTATCAACATCAACTCTCTAGTATCAACACCAACTCTCTATTATCAATACCAACTCCCTCGTATCAACACCAACTCTCTAGTATCAACAATAACTCTCTAGTATCAACACCAACTCTCTAGTATCAACACCAACTCTCTAGTATCAACAATAACTCTCTAGTACCAACACCAACTCTTTAGTATCAACACCAACTAGCTAATATCAACAAACATCTCTCTAGTATCAACACCAACTCCCTGGTATCAACATCAACTCTCTAGTATCAACACCAACTCTCTATTATCAATACCAACTCCCTCGTATCAACACCAACTCTCTAGTATCAACAATAACTCTCTAGTATCAACACCAACTCTCTAGTATCAACACCAACTCTCTAGTATCAACAATAACTCTCTAGTACCAACACCAACTCTTTAGTATCAACACCAACTAGCTAATATCAACAAACATCTCTCTAGTATCAACACCAACTCGCTAATATCAACAAACATCTCTCTAGTATCAACACCAACTCGCTATTATCAACAACCAACTCTCTAGTATCAACACCAACTCTTTAGTATGAACACCAACTTTCTATAGTGACAAATAGCGGAGTTATTGTTCATTTCAAAGCCTGACTTATAAAGGATAATCGTATAGTTATAAGACCCCGCAGGACCGAGACACCGACACGAGCGTAGCGAGTGGAGACTCCTTGTCTACATCCTTGAAGCCAGCTAGCCGAAGTGTGATATACACAATTGCGAATTTCATAAAATCTGTGCAACAGCTGTTTTTAAGAAACATACCCTACTGGGTAAGATCCTTTGATCTACCAATAAAATATTACAATTTCCTACAAGGCCCAAGAAACGAACTCTTGGTGATTACATTTAATATGTAATCTCTGAATCCATTTCTATAATCTGACCTAGGTAAGTGCTACAATGGCGACCATTTTTTACTTTCTCACATATGATGTATTTTCAAATTAACAAAGGGCTTTTGATCCAAAATGAAACCATTGTAAATAGAGACGTTACACATTGGGTGATGCCAATGTACAACAGTGCAAATAACACATAACACTGGCGTAAATAACATATTGTCATTGTAAATAACATCCGTGCTTAATGAAACGTACACGTGGAAAGTTAATTATCAATAAATTACAACAAAAACCAAACCTAACCTAACCTAACCTTACCAAACCTAACACTTTATTTGTATTGTAGACAAAAACTGAGTAATATCTGGTTTTTATTATTAATAATAAAATGTTCCTCTATAGGGAAAGTTATGTGATGGATTAATAAAATGTTGTCAAGTTTTTGTGTGGATAGAACCTTTTTGAAATACACGTCCGTATTTAGTTTCGAACTGTACTATTTTATAATAAAATCCGAGTTTCCTTAACAGTTATAATATCGAAATGTAACAAAATTTATATTTCATGAACAACTTCACTGATCATCACGAATTTTGCATATACAAAACTCCAAAATGTGTCGGTTACACCAAAGACAAATTTTTAATTTCTGACCAGAATCAATAGTTATAAATAACCTACAATTTTCTTTCTATTACACATAATATAGTAACGTACAAATCAGCTGTTTCTTTATTAAAAGTTAAAAACTCTAACAAACTTTTTTTTACAAATTATATACAGATGATTTGTTAAAATAAACATTGAGGTTAAGAAATACAACTACACCAACATAATCCATAGAAGTTTATAGCTTAAAACATATTATTTTGTTGTCATTATGAGTTCTCATGGCTATTTTAGATAATAAATCAATGGTAATACTTTCTAATACTAACTCTTCCAAGGAATAATATTTATTTACAAAATGCGCGTTTCAACGACGCATAGGCGTTTTCAAGGTTTCAATATTCGTATATTAACTAAAACACTAAGTGTTACAACTGCCCAGTATTTCGTTGTTGTTTAGAGGCAACAACCTGTTGCCCTTACAAAATCAAACAAGAAAAAGACCATAAAATAAAGACCCAATCACAATCAACTAAACGAACGAGGTGCTGATGTTTGTCCTGCAGGTTCAAGATCTCTGCTTATAGGACCACAATCAGTTTTTACTGCTTTTCGTAAGAAGTAGAAACACACTTTCAATATTTAACAGACACAAAACGTAACACATAAATAACCCGGTTAGAGTTTATTTCATATATTCTTAATTAACCAAAGTTGAACTTGAAATCAGTGCAGATAAAAGTCCTATAAAAACACCTCCAAATGCGCTCAAAATCCTCTTTTAGAATCCAATGTTTCAACCTGAAAACCTTTCTTTACAATCGTTTCAAACGAGTGTTTTATAGTTGCCATTTTATATTTATCACATGATGTATGTATGTAATTTTAAAATATAGATCAGGTTGGTTAATCAATAAATTGTTTTTGTTTTTTTTTTGTTTTTTTTTGTTGTTTTTTTTTTGTTCATAAGCGAAAACCTCTTGGTCTGCTTTATTAAAAAACAGAAATGAAATACAATTAAAACATTATCACACAACGCGTTCTAAAAACAACAATTTTTGTGCCAAGAAGAGACAACGTAACCTATCTACCTAGAGAAGTGTATGGCGATACGAAGCCCCTAGATAGAAAATATCTCGGAAAAGATTTTGTTTACAAAAAACTAGTTGTATATTAATCCAATCGCTGCAGCCAGTAATTAGCGATTGGTTTCAGGCAAAAATAAAAATAAAAATTAAACTGAACTGCTTCACATGCATATGTTAAGAAATATACGGCCGTATGCTCTTATTTATACAAATATACGATTTGGTTTCTTGTTTTTTAAAGACGAAATACTTATTGGTCATCATCGCCTTATGGAAAAAAGGGAAGAAAAATACATGGAATTAAAAAAAAAACCCCCATACCCCTTGAATACTCTAATAGCGTCATTGTTACATGTAGAGATAAATAATAAAAATTAGGTTGTTGTGTAGCGTTAACCAGAGGACCAAAGCTTTATAGTAAACTCAAACTTGTGTTCGTTACAAAATATAGAGTAAGAGATTTGACGGGTGACAAAAGGATTTTTGTAATAGTTAATTTTTCAATAAACAATCTGTCCAAATAAATGAGTAACATGAGATGCATTACCTTGAATTATGAAATGTCTACCAGTAAATGTTGGACGCGATACTTGCAGTGCACTGGAGTGACTAAAACTGAGTCTTAGATAATGTTCTTGTTATTTAGTCACTCTTAAATCTACACAGATTGGACTTATAAACACATATAAAAGCGTGGTAATGCCATTGGTAAATAATTACCGCATTTGCGTAGCGTCATCGAAGCGCTTAAGGAAAATGAATGCGAATGAACTTTAAGTTAGTTTAGAAAGGGTTTTACGTGTTACACCATGGAGTCCAGAACTTGTACTAGCTTTAGGTTATTTGGGGTGGAAAACTGACGTCTCTAACCACGTGGTATGTGCCGATGACCGTTGACCAATCGTAAATTGTGATGATATCATGTGGCCTTGAATCTCTCTGTAATTTAAGGTAAACACCCCTCGTTCAATTGACAAAGACTCTTCTATATCGTGTGATCACCTAATTATTTAGTGGTCTGATATTGTTAGACGAAGACAGAAAACCGATAAATGAAGAGGTATGATTTTATTTTTACGAGGGTAAAAGTTTCGTACAAAAGTTAGTTGAGAGAGACCTGATAAGAAAGATGAAAGAGAGGGATGTAAAAAAAAGACAATGTGAAAAATACGTAGATCCAGCTAGAGCACTGCCTCGTCCTTATTCACAATAAGTAAGCCCCTGGGAAGTCAATGTACTTAAATATGAATTTGTAGTATTTAGGGATGCTGATGCAATCCTTGTGGGTTTCAAAAAGTCTAGGAAGGATGTGAAGAGAGAGGTAGACGGAGCTAGCAACGACAGTTTCGTTTTTTTAAAAGCAATTGTCAATCATATCTTTAATATCAAATTATGTGTAATTTTAAACGTAAACAAAACAATATCACCATTATTTTATTTAAGTATTAACATGTAATAACAACAGTTTAAAAATTAAGGAATTAACAACTGCTCTTAGAATATTATGAAAACACGTAAATGTTAGTTTTAACATGTCTAAGCTGTTGTATCCATAATTTATAGATTTTTAACTTAAATATTAAATCACGATAATATAAACACCTAAACTGTTGCAAACTTTACTTACAGTTTGGAGAAGCTGAGTGAGAACCCAGAGGAGGAGTTAAATGTTACAAGAATAACTGTCCCGAGAAGCTTTCCTATGGTGGTCTGTATAGGTAGAGACAAAGGGGTGGAGACTCAATGTAGGTGACAAGTCGAAAAGAAAGATGGACTGGGATAGTGTTATGAATTTCCTTTATTAGGCCTGGGTTATTGATTAACATAATAAAAAGAAGTTTTGTACTCAAATTTATTATATTATTTATCTACTCCAAATATCTTTATCATTAAATTGACTTTCTTATTATGCTAATATCAAATATCTTATCAATTTAAGGGTTTATCAAAATAAATTGCAATCAAAGTATATCTATCTTTACATATGAATGATTCCAACTGTTGTTCTTTTATAAATCTACTTTACTTTTGAGACAACTACTGGATTACTCTATACACAAATGTTTGCTCACCCGTTTTTCCTGTGGAGATTCTTGGATGTTCGGCGGGCACTCTCTCTCTCTCTCTCTCTCTCTCTCTCTCTCTCTCTCTCTCTCTCTCTCTCTCTCTCTCTCTCTCTCTCCCTCGGCGATACGTTTCACAAAGACTGACCGCGTCTCTACTTCGTTAAGGGATTGTATGCACTTGTCTAATGTGTGTCGGTCATCGTACTCACAAGGCAAGCATTTCAACACTTTCTGAATTTCGCAACAGCTGGCTGTTAGTTACATTTATGTTATAAAGGATGGTATGAGGTAAGAAACGACAGAGTTGGAAAAGCTAATTGGAGGATTAACTCCAAGCCAGAAACAGCAATACTGTTGAAAGTATTGAAGAATGAGAGTAAATATGTAATGGTGTAGCACCCTAAAGGGGGGGGGGATGATTGATCAAATTTGGATCTACAATATAGTCACATAGTGGAAGGTACTACTCTAGAGAACGAGGAAGGGTTCTTGTGAAATTCACTAAAGAACGCGGATGGAGGATTCTACCTACAATGGGAGAGTTTGTTCCTTATAAAGCAACAGTTGAGAATGGAACAAACTGCTTTACTTCAAAAGAGAACGCAGTTTTTTTAATCATTTCATTGGTTTATTTTAGGCCACATGTCGGAAATGGAAAGTGCATGAGGTGGTGTTTTTCCCAAACCAGGAAAAGTTCCTTACGTACAGGCTAATTAGTTTTTATATAGCTCACTAAATATCATGGAAAGTATAATGACGAGAAATCAGCAAGCATACGGAGTCTATTTATTAACGTGACTATTTTATAGAAAGCAATGAAAACTGTTAGTGAACTCTTTGAAGGAGACCTCGGACATATCTAAACCAACATGACAAATGTCAATACTCTCTCCTATTTACTTGATTGTGAGTTAATATTTAGTACAGATGTGTTTTAAGTTTTGTGACAGAATAAATTTAAAAGTCACAAGTTTATGTTGAGCAATGTATCATTTTGATTTTTTAGTACAGATAAACTATAATAATTATTGATGTGATTAAGCTTATGTGTATAAAAAACAGTTGGAGTTTTTTATATACAAAATGATGGAAAACGTCCAATTAAACCATATTAACAATATGAACAACCTACTATTATCAAATAACTTATAACCCAGAGTAAAATTATTTACTTTTGATAAAAACTAAAAACATATCTTTTCTTTACACAGCAAGTTTTGTTTAACTATTAAATAATTATTGAACAATAATAATATTGTTGTTTTTTCATGAAAATATTTAAATACATATTTTAATTTTATGATGAAAAAACTTCCAGAACATCTGCATTTGCAGTTCGTTTAAATAAATATTAAATAATATCATGAAGGAAATAGTAAGAAATGCATTTTACTTTATATAAACTGAAATGACAGTATTTACTACAAGTTGAAACTCTGCCAGTGATTCAAGAATCGTATTAAATGCACTCAGAGTCTGTGAGTAAATTATTGTTAATGGTTTCGTGTTGTAGAAACTAAAGTACCCCGGGGGTAGTAGAGGGTGAGGGAGTAAAATGTCCTCCCTCTAGGGTGCCATTACCCTTCATGCTCACCCGTCATAATAATTTTATGTGAAATAATTATGGATATTTTAGGTATGTGAAGACGAAACAATGAGTTTAATTCAAATATAATATGTCATAATAGACCATTGACGTTGAACATTCAAGATTTTATATGAGTATGTTCTTCAATCACTTTTTTATTCATCCGAATCTCCACTACATCCTTCTACTCTCTCATCTTTTTACATCCTTATCGTTCTCATTTCTCGCTTTATTTTTCTTTCTCACGAGTCCTTGCTTGGAGATGTGATTTAATGATATTCGTGTGTTGTCCTCAATAAACGCATATCTGGCTTGCAATCCCGAGGAAACCTATCTGGATCTACACTTCCATTCATATAGTCCTGTGTTAGATCCCTCTCTTACAGCTTCCTATCAGGTCTCTCTTGACCAACTCTTGTTCTTTTCTGACCCTGACGCTATTAAACTATTCAATAAATACGGTTATTTATTTTATGTTCTTTTCATCATTTTTTTTTATAAAGCGTTGATGACTGAAAGGTTTATCGTGTTTAAACAACAAGTGAAATAACGAATATTTATAAGAATAGCCGTATTCACCCTCCATGGCGATAAGACATGTATTTGAAGCAGATAAGCTTAATATAATTTTTTTTTTTCTAAAACCAACCCACAATGATTGGTGCAGAAGATTAGATTAATTTTCAACCAGTATTTTGTAACAAAATATATTTACAGTACATATGGAAATAAACAAAATCTCTTCCTAGATATTTTTATGTAGTGGCTTCGCATTGCAATACACTGCTGTAGCTAGATTGCCTATGTTGCCCCTTCTTGCCTCAAAAAAATTTAATTTACAGGGCGACGTGGGAATGATATGTAATCGTTGATTTTTTTCTTTCTCAAATACAGAGTGTTTTACAACAAGTCTGTTTTTTTATATATATATATATATATATATATATATATATATATATATATATATATATATATATATATATATATATAAGGAGATGATAACCGAGAGGTTTAAACAAAAATCTACTTGAAATACCGTTTTGTGATTCACCCATGGTAGAAAACAAGACAAACGAATTTGCCCGACCTATAAGAGGAGTGGAGGTAATATACAAATTGTCGCATTGACTTAAACCAATGACTACATAAATACTATAAGACACGACATAAGATAGGGAAATAGTCTACGCTTTACGGGTGCTGATCGTCACAAGTTTGACACACAGCTATCAGAAAGCGCTAGCAGCAGGTGCTTGACTGTACGCATCCCACTTGGTTGAGACTGTACAACTGTTGACCTCTCTCTCACAAACCTTCTCACTTACTTCCGTCAGCATAGTCAGTGTTGTCAGTTCGTGCGCTGAGATAAGCGATTCTCGACCTTCCCTCGCATCTCTGGTCCCATATGTGGCATCAGTGCGTTTTCTCTTACCCGCCTGAAACATTGTTTGACCGTAGAGCCACCTAGCGCCAGTCACATCAACTTCAGATTCTCTAGCAGCACACCCTAGCGGGTATTGGTCAACTCAAGAATAAGCGTAGAATATTTAACATGGCCATGTCGTGTCTTATAGTATTTATGTAGTCATTGCTTAAACACATATTGTGTATGCCAATATTTTGTAAATTTTAATTGTGTTGTCTTTCATAGATTACAACAATTTAGTTTGGGTTTCATTTATATTTATGTAATATTATACCTTTCATTTCATTTCATATTTAAAATTAATTATTATAATTTTCTTTTCTAATTTTTGTAGTATATTTTATTATTATTGTATTTGTTATAGGCCCTAGTTATTTTCATTTTTATAATTTTTATTATAGCTCTATGTTAAGATTAGGTGGAAAAGAGTACTTAACAGTTCTAATTCTCTTTACTTCCATTCTCTGTCTGTTTTAATTATTTGTTTTACCCCTCTTGTTTCGTTCACTTTTTTACATATAGAACCAAAACTTATAGAGTCTCGTTCTCTATATTTAAATAAAGCCTAACCTTATAAAGTCTCGTTTCCTTTATTTAAATAGAACTTAAACTTGTAAAGTCTCGTTCCTTACAATTAAATAGAACTTAAACTTATAAATCTCGTTCCCTACAATTAAATAGAGCATAAACTAATAAAGTCTCGTTCCCTACAATTAATAGAGCATAAACTTATAGAGTCTCGTTCCCTGTATTTAAATAGAACTTAAACTTATAAATCTCGTTCCCTGTATTTAAATAGAACTTAAACTTGTAAAGTCTCGTTCCCTACAATTAAATAGAGTATAAACTAATAGAGCCTCTTTCCCTGTATTTAAATAGAGCTTAAACTTATAGAGCCTCTTTCCCTCTATTTAAATAGAGCTTAAACTTATAAAGTCTCGTTCCTTACAATTAAATAGAACTTAAACTTATAAATCTCGTTCCCTACAATTAAATAGAGCATAAACTAACAAAGTCTCGTTCCCTACAATTAAATAGAGAATAAACTAATAGAGCCTCTTTCCCTGTATTTAAATAGAGCTTAAACTTATAAAGTCTCGTTCCATACAATTAAATAGAGTATAAACTAATAAAGCCTCTTTCCCTGTATTTAAATAGAGCTAAACTTATAAAGTCTCGTTCCTTACAATTAAATAGAGTATAAACTAATAGAGCCTCTTTTCCTGTATTTAAATAGAGCTAAACTTATAAAGTCTCGTTCCATACAATTAAATACAGTATAAACTAATAAAGCCTCTTTCCCTGTATTTAAATAGAGCTAAACTTATAAAGTCTCGTTCCTTACAATTAAATAGAGTATAAACTAATAAAGCCTCTTTCCCTGTATTTAAATAGAGCTAAACTTATAAAGTCTCGTTCCTTACAATTAAATAGAGTATAAACTAATAGAGCCTCTTTTCCTGTATTTAAATAGAGCTAAACTTATAAAGTCTCGTTCCATACAATTAAATACAGTATAAACTAATAAAGCCTCTTTCCCTGTATTTAAATAGAGCTAAACTTATAAAGTCTCGTTCCTTACAATTAAATAGAGTATAAACTAATAAAGCCTCTTTTCCTGTATTTAAATAGAGCTAAACTTATAAAGTCTCGTTCCTTACAATTAAATAGAGTATAAACTAATAAAGCCTCTTTTCCTGTATTTAAATAGAGCTTAAACTTATAAAGTCTCGTTCCATACAATTAAATACAGTATAAACTAATAAAGCCTCTTTCCCTGTATTTAAATAGAGCTAAACTTATAAAGTCTCGTTCCTTACAATTAAATAGAGTATAAACTAATAGAGCCTCTTTTCCTGTATTTAAATAGAGCTAAACTTATAAAGTCTCGTTCCTTACAATTAAATAGAGTATAAACTAATAAAGCCTCTTTCCCTGTATTTAAATAGAGCTTAAACTTATAGAGCTTAAACTTATAGACTCTCGTTCCCTATATTTAAATAGAACTTAAAATTATAAAGTCTCGTTCCATACAATTAAATAGAGTATAAACTAATAGAGCCTCTTTCCCTATATTTAAATAGAACTTAAACTTATAGAGTCTCGTTCCTTACAATTAAATAGAGAATAAACTAATAGAGCCTCTTTCCCTGTATTTAAATAGAGCTTAAACTTATAGAGTCTCGTTCCCTATATTTAAATAGAACTTAAAATTATAAAGTCTCGTTCCATACAATTAAATAGAGTATAAACTAATAGAGCCTCTTTCCCTATATTTAAATAGAACTTAAACTTATAGAGTCTCGTTCCTTACAATTAAATAGAGAATAAACTAATAGAGCCTCTTTCCCTGTATTTAAATAGAACTTAAACTTATAAAGTCTCGTTCCATACAATTAAATAGAGTATAAACTAATAGAGCCTCTTTCCCTGTATTTAAATAGAGCTTAAACTTATAAAGTCTCGTTCCCTATATTTAAATAGAACTTAAACTTATAAAGTCTCGTTCCTTACAATTAATAGAGCATAAACTTATAGAGTCTGTTCCCTATATTTAAATATAACTTAAACTTAAAGATCTTAAACTTATAGATTCTCTAATAAACTAGAGCAACATTTGATGAAATATTATAGCTGGTTGTAGTTTTGTGTTTTTCTGAAGGAGGCAGCTACCCTCAAATGTATATTTATTGAAATAATTTCCCAGATATGGCCAAAATATACTCACATACCAATAAGTATTAAAAACTGTGCTCACGTTTGAGCTGTAGAGCCCTGGACATAAGACAGAGAGACTTTAATATAAAAACCACTTTTTTTGAGTCAGAGAATCTCAAAACTGATATACTCTATCCACAAAAAACATCAATTTTTTATACCATGTAAAATGTGTGTAAAACTAAAAATCATGTATTACAATAACAAATAAGTTTATCTGTTGATTATTGTAAAGTTAATATTTAAATAAAAATGAATCTCTTGTATTTACCTGAACACCATGGTTACCTTGAATAAAAAAAACCTTCAAAATATTGGATGGTGAAATCCAGTTACAGAGTGTCATGGATCCCGTCTAATCCGATTACAAAACAAAATCAATGTGACTGCTTCGTTACATCAGAAAGCTGCTTTATTCACATCGGCAATCCGCTTTGAGAGGATTCGGTAAGCGATGTATATTAAGAATAATATTACTATTTCATATATTTTAACGAATGTGTTTGGACTACTAACAATCGCCTTTGTGTAATACTTGTTTTGACGTCTTAAAAGTTACATAAAATGTTTTATATCCTCCCCTTTCTGTAATAAAGATATTTCTCGTATAAAAAATATGTTACTGTACATTTATGTTTCAATATGTACCATTGAGTGACAGGAACTCCATAAAAAGTAAAAAGAAAGTGAAAATTTAAAAAAATAATAGAAAAAAATATGAGAAATGGAAATAAAATGTACAAAAGAAGTAAAACTGACAAAGCAATGAGGGGAGAGGTAAGAAAATGTAAAAACTTTGTCAGAGATAAGATAGATAGATAGATAGATAGATAGATAGATAGATAGATAGATAGATAGATAGATAGAGAGAGAGAGAGAGAGAGAGAGAGAGAGAGAGAGAGAGAGAGAGAGAGAGAGAGAGAGAGAGAGAGAGAGAGAGAGAGAGAGAGAGAGAGAGAGAGAGAGAGAGAGAGAATGGATAGAGAAAACAGAGGGAGAGATGGGGGAGAGAGGGTAAGAGGAAGGGAGGACGTAGATAAAGTGGGAGAAAAGTAAGTGGATATAGTACATGCATGCCTCTTAATTTTTTCTGTTCTAGTGAGGTACCAGTTTGCAGCTTGCAGCCATTAGGGAGTTCCCTAGATGCTGCTATTCGCTCTCCCCAATTCATTTCTGGAGGGGGGAGCTATTTTTAGTGGGTATGCATAGTTTTTTATGGGAGAGATCTACATAGTTACGCATTTTTTCCTCCATAAAAATAATAATAATAATTAAAAAGCGAAAGGGAGATAAAGAGGACGTAGAGAGATGATGAAGAAAAGAATGGGGGGAGGGGGGAAAGAGTAGGGTGAAAGAGAGGACGGAGAAAGTAGCAAAAAAGACAAAGAGATATAAGAGAGTGGATAGGGTGAGAGTAGATATATATTTAGTGAGTCAGAGAGAGAGAGAGGGGGGGGGGGAGGAAAGAAAAAACGTGAGAACAATAGAGAGAGTGACAGAGTAGAGAAAGAGTTAAGGATAATGAACGAGGGATCAGAAAGGTACGCAAAAAGTATCAGATATCTCTCTCTCTCTCTCCCTCTCTTTCTCTCTCTCTCTCTCTCTCTCTCTCTCTCTCTCTCTCTCTCTCTCTCTCCCCCCCCTCTCTCTTCTTAACTATTGTTTTCTTCCGACTCTGAGAGTATTAGCGTAATAAAAAACTAGTGGTCTTTATTTTATACACTTTTTATACTAAGTATAGGGTAAAGTTTGTAATCGTCAAAAATATCACCCTCTGATCTTCACATTTCTTGACCTCAGGAATCCGAAATTGTGATTTTCGACACCCCGTACATACTTCGTCGTTGTCCTCTGTACATATGTACAACAGCTTTCACAAAACATGTGAATAGGAAAATAAAATTTGGTATTGGAATTATAGTGTACTCATTTAAAACTACATTAAAATTTTGTTTAATCTAATTAAAAAATTCAAATTTACGGATATTTTAAACCTGTTTTTGATCTTAACTCATGTGTTATTTTTCGCTTTTAAACGAACAAGTAAAAATATATATAAGCATTGTTTAATCGGTACTCATGGAAATATGCCTTCAATTTTAAAAACCACTCAATTGTTAATTTTAATCTTAAAAAAGATAGTTTGTTTCTATTTAAAGTTTTGTAAAGTCGCTAAGCTAGAAATGGTTGCAAATGTTCCACACAAACTTTAAAGTTGTAGATAAGATTTTCTGTCATTCTAACAACTACTCAAAGTTTAGAGTTTTACATTCATTACAGATGATAAATATTTTATTATATAATAACGAATAAAAACCTAAAATGAACATATTGCATTTACTTTACTTTAAATCGCGTGTAGTGGTGAATCGTAGTGTCTGTGACAATAAAAATATTTGTTAACGTTTATCTAATGTTACCAATCGTGTTTCGTCAAATACAACCGTATGAGTCAAATAGTGCAATCCGATTTTGTCAAAAAGATTGTTTTGTCATGTGATACGATACGGGTTTGTTTCGATACTGTCTGTAACAGTTCACTAGTATATTTATCTTTTCTTGTTTTTTGAAGTCAAATAACCACTCAGCCATCATCGCATTAGATAAAAAGGAAGAAAAGAAAGTAACATAAAACCCCTTCAATATTGTAATATCTTAGGGTTGGAAATAAGATTTGGTCTAAAGAGACTTGATAGGAAAAAGAGCGGTTTCACCAAAGAACACATGATGAAAGCGTAGATCCAGCTAAGATCCTTCGGGATTACCATGTCCATACTCACTATAGTGAGTCGCTAAGGATATAGACGACTATAGTATTCATTTTCATAAGACAATTTTTCGTTTTCAGTGCTCACTTTCGCATCAAAATATCTACGCGATGAGCTATGATTTAATTATAGTTAAAATGTATTTATGTAGGTTATACTGACATTTCCTGTTATATTCGTGTATATAAAAATAAATCTAGAACAGGGAAAAAATGTAAACTGCGAACATAGCCTAGGGCCATGTTGGAGAATGAAACTGATAACCTAAGAAAGGAACCCAGGATTAAAGCTAGGCCTGAGCAGTTGAAATAATCAGGACTGAATACAAATGTGAATTCAAAATTACTGCACTGCATAAGGAACTGGAACCACCGTGTTAATACGACCACCACCACAGGTCAACTAATTAAATTGGAGTTGTATACCAGCGGAGTAGTGACCAACGGTTTATCACCTTTTTTGAAAAATTTAGGGTTTGTTGTGATTATCACTTCTAGTGAAGTTTTAACTGCAACAAAATTAGTTTTATTTTAAAGTAGGGAAACTTTTATGTTCAATTTTTAATTAAGTTTTTAATAACGGAAGCCATTATGGCCTTATTTCTACAGTGGTAATATACTAACTGTTAAGATCGTCCAATATTAGTACTCATATACGAACTTCAATAATTTTTCTTTTACAAGAGTGATGAAAAACCAAGTGATGGTAGACCCATGGAGGCTACTTTATTCCATACAGTATATTTTTTGTTTATCTTAAATTGTTTATCTTTGTTTTTGTTTAGGATTTAGAAGTAATATTGTTTTGGTTTTTCTTTCCTGTTGTGTATTTTAATTTAAAGTAATGTATTATTATGCCATATGTCAATTTATTTGTTTTGTTTTATTTTGTTGTTGAGGAAAGCTTTATTTTTTATCTTAACATCTTTTTCTGAATCTAAATCATGTTTTGTTTATTTAAATGTAATAAAAGGAATGGAGAAAAAAAAGTATTTCCCCGGTTTAACTATAAGTCTAAATATCAATTTTGATAAAATACTGCCAATGTGTAACATCTAAACGTCTGATTACCATCTTTCCAAAAATGTTCTTTTTGGTTCTAACTGCTACCTTCAAATTGTAGTGAAATGTAAAGATCCAAGCCTGTATGTAAAATAGTAAAACTGTTACTGTTTAATTCATATCCCATTTGATACATACCAACCACGTTGGTTAAACAGATAAGCAGCCTAGTAAAGAAGCCATATTAACCATTGCACTTGGTAAGTTACCAGTGGAGTAATTCTGATATTCCTAAATATTTCAAATTCACACAATTTACATTCAATACTTTTAACGAAAATCAATTTGAAATTACTAAACTAAATACAGTAATTGTATCGCGTAATTTTTATGTACTTTCAAGCAAATAGATGGATCAAAAATCGAAGTTGAGTTTTAACCAATTAAAGGTCTCCTGACTATATACAAATAATGTCTGTCTGTCTGTCAGTTCAATAGTTGTTAATCAACGGTAACATAAATCTTGGTAGCCGTCTTTTAAATAAATATATAAACACGTGATCAAAATCGTTGATTACAATCTATTTTCAGAAAATTAATTGTAATTTTTCGTTTTTTTTTTTCTTACGAAAATTTAAGTTGTAAAAAGAATGGGGTAAAAATCCTGAGATATGCCTACATACAAGTTCCCTCATACTGGGAGTGTGTCTGGTGTAATGGGGGTGTCCTCCCTTCAACTTGCTTCCCTAGCCTCACTTGACGGTACAACCCATTCCAAGAAAACTAGGTACACAAATTACTTCTTAGCTACATTTAATTCTTAAAGTTTAAGTACAGTTAATTCTTAAAAGTTGAATTTTGTAAACATTTTATTCTTATATACACCGATAAAAGAAACGAAAGTAGGATAGGCGTTTACACAGAAGCATTTGAGGTCTATATTTTATTATTGGGTTTGTACCGCTGAAAGCAAACGCAACAAACGAAGTGTGGGGGCCCCTCTTTTCCTCTCCACCACAGACACATTCCTACCTTGAGGATACTATACTAAATTTATTAAAATCGGTTAAGCACACTCCAGTTATGACAGACGATGAACAGACTCCATTCCTAAAACCACTTTTTTCGTGTAAAGAGTTTTCAAATCGGAAAAACGCGACTTCGATATTTTAACCCATCGAATAATTTTACCTATACTACATATATATATATGAGATATTAAAAACTATTAAAATCACATTTCATGTAGAGCTGTAACCCTCCCTAGTTTAGTGATTGATATAAATAGTTTAATGTACAAAACTACAATGTACCAGGAAGAAAATTCATTAACACATACGAAACTTTCTGGAAGTTGTAAACATATTTTAGACCAGAGGCTGATTACTTGCAATCAAACAAGAAATCTTTGTTAGTATAAAAACTATCATTATGATTGTTTAGTAAGAAATATGAAGGATTGTTTTCTACTTTTATAAAACCAAAATACCAACTCTAAAGTGTTTACTGACTGGAAAGTGATTAGAAAGAGAAAGAAGTACGTATTGTGAGAAATAGAAACACAAACAAAAGGAGAATACTGTTCTCCAAATACTAAATACTTGATTTAACAGCAATTTGCTGTTACAATACATGAATGTAATCCAAGAGCTACTAATGATCCTATCGTGTACTGTAGAAATCATGTAAACTATGCCAAAATATTGTAATAACTTCGTCACAACCGCATGGAGTATAAACTTATAGCCATTGCTATCTCTACAATAATATCTTTTCAAGTGAAATAAAATTAAAGGCGTAAAAACATTGCACAAACTTTCTCATTCAACCATCCACAAAACCAAACTAAAACTAACCGTCATCAAAAATATCAATTCATTAGTAGTTAATCAAAAATTGAAAACTAACCATGGAAGTCGACAGAAAACTTGATTCTCTTGTCGTGAATATGTCCTCAACGAAAGTAGTATTTGATTAAAATCGACGTTCTAATGGCGGAGATTAAGGTTCCATTTTGTTTTTATCAATCATTCCTGAACCATCGTGTTATTTTACTTCACAGATTAAATAAGTCTTTGGCTCATTAATCTTCAAATTTCACAAATATTCGAACAAAATCGGTACCTATACCCGATTTTAAGTAATTACATTAACGGCCCAATTTCCGATTTTTGATTTATTTTACCGATAATTTATGAACCGGCCTTTTTTTAAAGAAATGCCGTAACGTTTTGTTTCGGTCTTTTTCATAACTCAAAATTTGGATGTAGCTGCCAAGAGATAAAACACAAAATTACGATTTTCTATAAATCGATTCTAATGATTTTCATGAAGTTTTCCTCAAAATTTTGCCTTAAAGATTCAAACAATTCAAACATTACGTATTGGTTGGCATCTCTCCACAAATTCCAGTTCATAAGTTATAGGTTATGGAGTTATTATAAAATACGTAATTTTTCAGAAACGGTTCTACCAATCTCGTTCAAATTTTGATGAAAGGTGAAGATTAATAACCCACTTGTGTAACACATATTACAGTCCAGGAATAATAGAATAAAAAACAAAATGATGCTTACAATTTTAATGAAACAATTTTAACTCACGGCGTGTTATTCCACAAGCAATTTAGGCTGTACTTAAATACATAAATTATATTGTTCTATTCATTTTCACTTTTTAATTGACATTAACTGAAATGCCATTTGTGGTGAAATTAATTTTGGTTGGTTTTTATTTCGTTTTTAAAATGGATGAGTCAAAAAGTGTGTGCAGTATTATTGCACTGTTTATTATGTTTTATTTAAAGAATATTTAATTTACTTTATTTCACTTATAAGATTCTCCTATACATAGTACTCATATCGCACTGCCTGCAAATGATAACAGTATATAAGACATGTTTATATTTAGATTATACGGTTCCCAAGAGATAATAAAAATATTAAGACCAGCAAATAAAATTTAAATGAATTCATGAAATAAACAATAAACAGCTCCGCCATGGTGGTTTATAAAAGATATGTTTGTAAAAATACGTGAAATGTAGTTTACTATGGATTTCGTGGATTTCTCTCTTGTATACATAATTAAAATGCTTTGTCTGCGTTTTATTAGAAGCAGTTTTGTGCATAGTTAGATGCAATTCTTTCTATTGTTACAAACTATTCCAATACAGGATGTAACAGACTATGATCATTGTATATATTGTGGGCAAATTACTTGAGTTAGAAAGAGCTTAGCCATGGTGGTTTATAAGAGATATATTTGTATAAATACGTGAAATGTTGTTAACTATGGATTTCGTGGGTTTCTCTCTTGTATACATAATTAAAATGCATTGTGTGCGTTTTATTAGAAGCAGTTTTGTGCATAGTTAGATGCAATTCTTTCTATTGTTACAAACTATTCCAATACAGGGTGTAACAGACCATTATCATTGTATATATTGTGGGCAAATTACTTGAGTTAGAAAGAGATCCGCCATGGTGGTTTATAAAAGATATGTTTGTATAAATACGTGAAATGTTGTTAACTATGGATTTCGTGGGTTTCTCTCTTGTATACATAATTAAAATGTATTGTGTGCGTTTTATTAGAAACAGTTTTGTGCATAGTTAGATGCAATTCTTTCTATTGTTACAAACTATTCCAATACAGGGTGTAACAGACTATGATCATTGTATATATTGTGGGCAAATTACTTGAGTTAGAAAGAGCTTAGCCATGGTGGTTTATAAGAGATATATTTGTATAAATACGTGAAATGTAGTTTACTATGGATTTCGTGGGTTTCTCTCTTGTATACATAATTAAAATTCTTTGTGTGCGTTTTATTAGAAACAGTTTTGTGCATAGTTAGATGCAATTCTTTCTATTGTTACAAACTATTCCAATACAGGGTGTAACAGACTATGATCATTGTATATATTGTGGGCAAATTACTTGAGTTAGAAAGAGCTTAGCCATGGTGGTTTATAAAAGATATGTTTGTATAAATACGTGAAATGTTGTTAACTATGGATTTCGTGGGTTTCTCTCTTGTATACATAATTAAAATGCATTGTGTGCGTTTTATTAGAAGCTGTTTTGTGCATAGTTAGATGCAATTCTTTCTATTGATACAAACTATTCCAATACAGGGTGTAACAGACTATGATCATTGTATATATTGTGGGCAAATTACTTGAGTTAGAAAGAGATCCGCCATGGTGGTTTATAAAAGATATGTTTATATAAATACGTGAAATGTAGTTTACTATGGATTTCGTGGGTTTCTCTCTTGTATAAATAATTAAAATGTATTGTGTGCGTTTTATTAGAAACAGTTTTGTGCATAGTTAGATGCAATTCTTTCTATTGTTACAAACTATTCCAATACAGGGTGTAACAGACTATGATCAATGTATATATTGTGGGCAAATTACTTGAGTTAGAAAGAGATCCGCCATGGTGGTTTATAAAAGATATGTTTGTATAAATACGTGAAATGTTGTTAACTATGGATTTCGTGGGTTTCTCTCTTGTATACATAATTAAAATGTATTGTGTGCGTTTTATTAGAAACAGTTTTGTGCATAGTTAGATGCAATTCTTTCTATTGTTACAAACTATTCCAATACAGGGTGTAACAGACTATGATCATTGTATATATTGTGGGCAAATTACTTGAGTTAGAAAGAGATCCGCCATGGTGGTTTATAAAAGATATGTTTATATAAATACGTGAAATGTAGTTTACTATGGATTTCGTGGGTTTCTCTCTTGTATAAATAATTAAAATTCTTTGTGTGCGTTTTATTAGAAACAGTTTTGTGCATAGTTAGATGCAATTCTTTCTATTGTTACAAACTATTCCAATACAGGGTGTAACAGACTATGATCATTGTATATATTGTGGGCAAATTACTTGAGTTAGAAAGAGATCCGCCATGGTGGTTTATAAAAGATATGTTTGTATAAATACGTGAAATGTAGTTTACTATGGATTTCGTGGGTTTCTCTCTTGTATACATAATTAAAATTCTTTGTGTGCGTTTTATTAGAAGCAGTTTTGTGCATAGTTAGATGCAATTCTTTCTATTGTTACAAACTATTCCAATACAGGGTGTAACAGACTATGATCATTGTATATATTGTGGGCAAATTACTTGAGTTAGAAAGAGATCCGCCATGGTGGTTTATAAAAGATATGTTTATATAAATACGTGAAATGTAGTTTACTATGGATTTCGTGGGTTTCTCTCTTGTATAAATAATTAAAATGTATTGTGTGCGTTTTATTAGAAACAGTTTTGTGCATAGTTAGATGCAATTCTTTCTATTGTTACAAACTATTCCAATACAGGGTGTAACAGACTATGATCAATGTATATATTGTGGGCAAATTACTTGAGTTAGAAAGAGATCCGCCATGGTGGTTTATAAAAGATATGTTTGTATAAATACGTGAAATGTTGTTAACTATGGATTTCGTGGGTTTCTCTCTTGTATACATAATTAAAATGTATTGTGTGCGTTTTATTAGAAACAGTTTTGTGCATAGTTAGATGCAATTCTTTCTATTGTTACAAACTATTCCAATACAGGGTGTAACAGACTATGATCATTGTATATATTGTGGGCAAATTACTTGAGTTAGAAAGAGATCCGCCATGGTGGTTTATAAAAGATATGTTTGTATAAATACGTGAAATGTTGTTAACTATGGATTTCGTGGGTTTCTCTCTTGTATACATAATTAAAATGCTTTGTGTGCGTTTTATTAGAAACAGTTTTGTGCATAGTTAGATGCAATTCTTTCTATTGTTACAAACTATTCCAATACAGGGTGTAACAGACTATGATCATTGTATATATTGTGGGCAAATTACTTGAGTTAGAAAGAGATCCGCCATGGTGGTTTATAAAAGATATGTTTGTATAAATACGTGAAATGTAGTTTACTATGGATTTCGTGGGTTTCTCTCTTGTATACATAATTCAAATTCTTTGTGTGCGTTTTATTAGAAACAGTTTTGTGCATAGTTAGATGCAATTCTTTCTATTGTTACAAACTATTCCAATACAGGGTGTAACAGACTATGATCATTGTATATATTGTGGGCAAATTACTTGAGTTAGAAAGAGATCCGCCATGGTGGTTTATAAAAGATATGTTTGTATAAATACGTGAAATGTAGTTTACTATGGATTTCGTGGGTTTCTCTCTTGTATACATAATTAAAATGTATTGTGTGCGTTTTATTAGAAACAGTTTTGTGCATAGTTAGATGCAATTCTTTCTATTGTTACAAACTATTCCAATACAGGGTGTAACAGACTATGATCATTGTATATATTGTGGGCAAATTACTTGAGTTAGAAAGACCTCCGCCATGGTGGTTTATAAAAGATATGTTTATATAAATACGTGAAATGTAGTTTACTATGGATTTCGTGGGTTTCTCTCTTGTATACATAATTAAAATGTATTGTGTGTGTTTTATTAGAAACAGTTTTGTGCATAGTTAGATGCAATTCTTTCTATTGTTACAAACTATTCCAATACAGGGTGTAACAGACTATGATCATTGTATATATTGTGGGCAAATTACTTGAGTTAGAAAGAGCTTAGCCATGGTGGTTTATAAGAGATATATTTGTATAAATACGTGAAATGTTGTTAACTATGGATTTCGTGGGTTTCTCTCTTGTATACATAATTAAAATGCATTGTGTGCGTTTTATTAGAAGCTGTTTTGTGCATAGTTAGATGCAATTCTTTCTATTGTTACAAACTATTCCAATACAGGGTGTAACAGACTATGATCATTGTATATATTGTGGGCAAATTACTTGAGTTAGAAAGAGATCCGCCATGGTGGTTTATAAAAGATATGTTTGTATAAATACGTGAAATGTAGTTTACTATGGATTTCGTGGATTTCTCTCTTGTATACATAATTAAAATGCTTTGTCTGCGTTTTATTAGAAACAGTTTTGTGCATAGTTAGATGCAATTCTTTCTATTGTTACAAACTATTCCAATACAGGATGTAACAGACTATGATCATTGTATATATTGTGGGCAAATTACTTGAGTTAGAAAGAGCTCCGCCATGGTGGTTTATAAAAGATATGTTTGTATAAATACGTGAAATGTAGTTTACTATGGATTTCGTGGATTTCTCTCTTGTATACATAATTAAAATTCTTTGTGTGCGTTTTATTAGAAACAGTTTTGTGCATAGTTAGATGCAATTCTTTCTATTGTTACAAACTATTCCAATACAGGATGTAACAGACTATGATCATTGTATATATTGTGGGCAAATTACTTGAGTTAGAAAGAGCTCCGCCATGGTGGTTTATAAAAGATATGTTTGTATAAATACGTGAAATGTAGTTTACTATGGATTTCGTGGATTTCTCTCTTGTATACATAATTAAAATTCTTTGTGTGCGTTTTATTAGAAACAGTTTTGTGCATAGTTAGATGCAATTCTTTCTATTGTTACAAACTATTCCAATACAGGGTGTAACAGACTATGATCATTGTATATATTGTGGGCAAATTACTTGAGTTAGAAAGAGATCCGCCATGGTGGTTTATAAAAGATATGTTTGTATAAATACGTGAAATGTAGTTTACTATGGATTTCGTGGGTTTCTCTCTTGTATACATAATTAAAATTCTTTGTGTGCGTTTTATTAGAAGCAGTTTTGTGCATAGTTAGATGCAATTCTTTCTATTGTTACAAACTATTCCAATACAGGGTGTAACAGACTATGATCATTGTATATATTGTGGGCAAATTACTTGAGTTAGAAAGAGATCCGCCATGGTGGTTTATAAAAGATATGTTTATATAAATACGTGAAATGTAGTTTACTATGGATTTCGTGGGTTTCTCTCTTGTATACATAATTAAAATGTATTGTGTGCGTTTTATTAGAAACAGTTTTGTGCATAGTTAGATGCAATTCTTTCTATTGTTACAAACTATTCCAATACAGGGTGTAACAGACTATGATCAATGTATATATTGTGGGCAAATTACTTGAGTTAGAAAGAGATCCGCCATGGTGGTTTATAAAAGATATGTTTGTATAAATACGTGAAATGTTGTTAACTATGGATTTCGTGGGTTTCTCTCTTGTATACATAATTAAAATGTATTGTGTGCGTTTTATTAGAAACAGTTTTGTGCATAGTTAGATGCAATTCTTTCTATTGTTACAAACTATTCCAATACAGGGTGTAACAGACTATGATCATTGTATATATTGTGGGCAAATTACTTGAGTTAGAAAGAGATCTGCCATGGTGGTTTATAAAAGATATGTTTGTATAAATACGTGAAATGTTGTTAACTATGGATTTCGTGGGTTTCTCTCTTGTATACATAATTAAAATGCTTTGTGTGCGTTTTATTAGAAACAGTTTTGTGCATAGTTAGATGCAATTCTTTCTATTGTTACAAACTATTCCAATACAGGGTGTAACAGACTATGATCATTGTATATATTGTGGGCAAATTACTTGAGTTAGAAAGAGATCCGCCATGGTGGTTTATAAAAGATATGTTTGTATAAATACGTGAAATGTAGTTTACTATGGATTTCGTGGGTTTCTCTCTTGTATACATAATTAAAATTCTTTGTGTGCGTTTTATTAGAAACAGTTTTGTGCATAGTTAGATGCAATTCTTTCTATTGTTACAAACTATTCCAATACAGGGTGTAACAGACTATGATCATTGTATATATTGTGGGCAAATTACTTGAGTTAGAAAGAGATCCGCCATGGTGGTTTATAAAAGATATGTTTGTATAAATACGTGAAATGTAGTTTACTATGGATTTCGTGGGTTTCTCTCTTGTATACATAATTAAAATATATTGTGTGCGTTTTATTAGAAACAGTTTTGTGCATAGTTAGATGCAATTCTTTCTATTGTTACAAACTATTCCAATACAGGGTGTAACAGACTATGATCATTGTATATATTGTGGGCAAATTACTTGAGTTAGAAAGACCTCCGCCATGGTGGTTTATAAAAGATATGTTTATATAAATACGTGAAATGTAGTTTACTATGGATTTCGTGGGTTTCTCTCTTGTATACATAATTAAAATGTATTGTGTGTGTTTTATTAGAAACAGTTTTGTGCATAGTTAGATGCAATTCTTTCTATTGTTACAAACTATTCCAATACAGGGTGTAACAGACTATGATCATTGTATATATTGTGGGCAAATTACTTGAGTTAGAAAGAGATCCGCCATGGTGGTTTATAAAAGATATGTTTATATAAATACGTAAAATGTAGTTTACTATGGATTTCGTGGGTTTCTCTCTTGTATACATAATTAAAATGTATTGTGTGCGTTTTATTAGAAACAGTTTTGTGCATAGTAAATGCAATCCTTTCTATTGTTACAAACTATTCCAATACAGGGTGTAACAGACTATGATCATTGTATATATTGTGGGCAAATTACTTGAGTTAGAAAGACCTCCGCCATGGTGGTTTATAAAAGATATGTTTATATAAATACGTGAAATGTAGTTTACTATGGATTTCGTGGGTTTCTCTCTTGTATACATAATTAAAATGTATTGTGTGCGTTTTATTAGAAACAGTTTTGTGCATAGTTAGATGCAAATCTTTCTATTGTTACAAACTATTCCAATACAGGGTGTAACAGACTATGATCATTGTATATATTGTGGGCAAATTACTTGAGTTAGAAAGACCTCCGCCATGGTGGTTTATAAAAGATATGTTTATATAAATACGTGAAATGTAGTTTACTATGGATTTCGTGGGTTTCTCTCTTGTATACATAATTAAAATGCATTGTGTGCGTTTTATTAGAAGCAGCTTTGTGCATAGTTAGATGCAATTCTTTCTATTGTTACAAACTATTCCAATACAGGGTGTAACAGACTATGATCATTGTATATATTGTGGGCAAATTACTTGAGTTAGAAAGACCTCCGCCATGGTGGTTTATAAAAGATATGTTTATATAAATACGTGAAATGTAGTTTACTATGGATTTCGTGGGTTTCTCTCTTGTATACATAATTAAAATGTATTGTGTGCGTTTTATTAGAAACAGTTTTGTGCATAGTTAGATGCAATTCTTTCTATTGTTACAAACTATTCCAATACAGGGTGTAACAGACTATGATCATTGTATATATTGTGGGCAAATTACTTGAGTTAGAAAGAGATCCGCCATGGTGGTTTATAAAAGATATGTTTATATAAATACGTGAAATGTAGTTTACTATGGATTTCGTGGGTTTCTCTCTTGTATACATAATTAAAATGTATTGTGTGCGTTTTATTAGAAACAGTTTTGTGCATAGTTAGATGCAATTCTTTCTATTGTTACAAACTATTCCAATACAGGGTGTAACAGACTATGATCATTGTATATATTGTGGGCAAATTACTTGAGTTAGAAAAAGATCCGCCATGGTGGTTTATAAAAGATATGTTTGTATAAATACGTGAAATGTAGTTTACTATGGATTTCGTGGGTTTCTCTCTTGTATACATAATTAAAATGTATTGTGTGCGTTTTATTAGAAACAGTTTTGTGCATAGTTAGATGCAATTCTTTCTATTGTTACAAACTATTCCAATACAGGGTGTAACAGACTATGATCATTGTATATATTGTGGGCAAATTACTTGAGTTAGAAAGACCTCCGCCATGGTGGTTTATAAAAGATATGTTTATATAAATACGTGAAATGTAGTTTACTATGGATTTCGTGGGTTTCTCTCTTGTATACATAATTAAAATGTATTGTGTGCGTTTTATTAGAAACAGTTTTGTGCATAGTTAGTTGCAATTCTTTCTATTGTTACAAACTATTCCAATACAGGGTGTAACAGACTATGATCATTGTATATATTGTGGGCAAATTACTTGAGTTAGAAAGAGATCCGCCATGGTGGTTTATAAAAGATATGTTTGTATAAATACGTGAAATGTAGTTTACTATGGATTTCGTGGGTTTCTCTCTTGTATACATAATTAAAATGTATTGTGTACGTTTTATTAGAAACAGTTTTGTGCATAGTTAGATGCAATTCTTTCTATTGTTACAAACTATTCCAATACAGGGTGTAACAGACTATGATCATTGTATATATTGTGGGCAAATTACTTGAGTTAGAAAGACCTCCGCCATGGTGGTTTATAAAAGATATGTTTATATAAATACGTGAAATGTAGTTTACTATGGATTTCGTGGGTTTCTCTCTTGTATACATAATTAAAATGTATTGTGTGCGTTTTATTAGAAACAGTTTTGTGCATAGTTAGATGCAATTCTTTCTATTGTTACAAACTATTCCAATACAGGGTGTAACAGACTATGATCATTGTATATATTGTGGGCAAATTACTTGAGTTAGAAAGACCTCCGCCATGGTGGTTTATAAAAGATATGTTTATATAAATACGTGAAATGTAGTTTACTATGGATTTCGTGGGTTTCTCTCTTGTATACATAATTAAAATGCATTGTGTGCGTTTTATTAGAAGCAGCTTTGTGCATAGTTAGATGCAATTCTTTCTATTGTTACAAACTATTCCAATACAGGGTGTAACAGACTATGATCATTGTATATATTGTGGGCAAATTACTTGAGTTAGAAAGACCTCCGCCATGGTGGTTTATAAAAGATATGTTTATATAAATACGTGAAATGTAGTTTACTATGGATTTCGTGGGTTTCTCTCTTGTATACATAATTAAAATGTATTGTGTGCGTTTTATTAGAAACAGTTTTGTGCATAGTTAGATGCAATTCTTTCTATTGTTACAAACTATTCCAATACAGGGTGTAACAGACTATGATCATTGTATATATTGTGGGCAAATTACTTGAGTTAGAAAAAGATCCGCCATGGTGGTTTATAAAAGATATGTTTGTATAAATACGTGAAATGTAGTTTACTATGGATTTCGTGGGTTTCTCTCTTGTATACATAATTAAAATGTATTGTGTGCGTTTTATTAGAAACAGTTTTGTGCATAGTTAGATGCAATTCTTTCTATTGTTACAAACTATTCCAATACAGGGTGTAACAGACTATGATCATTGTATATATTGTGGGCAAATTACTTGAGTTAGAAAGACCTCCGCCATGGTGGTTTATAAAAGATATGTTTATATAAATACGTGAAATGTAGTTTACTATGGATTTCGTGGGTTTCTCTCTTGTATACATAATTAAAATGTATTGTGTGCGTTTTATTAGAAACAGTTTTGTGCATAGTTAGTTGCAATTCTTTCTATTGTTACAAACTATTCCAATACAGGGTGTAACAGACTATGATCATTGTATATATTGTGGGCAAATTACTTGAGTTAGAAAGAGATCCGCCATGGTGGTTTATAAAAGATATGTTTGTATAAATACGTGAAATGTAGTTTACTATGGATTTCGTGGGTTTCTCTCTTGTATACATAATTAAAATGTATTGTGTGCGTTTTATTAGAAACAGTTTTGTGCATAGTTAGATGCAATTCTTTCTATTGTTACAAACTATTCCAATACAGGGTGTAACAGACTATGATCATTGTATATATTGTGGGCAAATTACTTGAGTTAGAAAGACCTCCGCCATGGTGGTTTATAAAAGATATGTTTATATAAATACGTGAAATGTAGTTTACTATGGATTTCGTGGGTTTCTCTCTTGTATACATAATTAAAATGTATTGTGTGCGTTTTATTAGAAACAGTTTTGTGCATAGTTAGATGCAATTCTTTCTATTGTTACAAACTATTCCAATACAGGGTGTAACAGACTATGATCATTGTATATATTGTGGGCAAATTACTTGAGTTAGAAAGACCTCCGCCATGGTGGTTTATAAAAGATATGTTTATATAAATACGTGAAATGTAGTTTACTATGGATTTCGTGGGTTTCTCTCTTGTATACATAATTAAAATGTATTGTGTGCGTTTTATTAGAAACAGTTTTGTGCATAGTTAGATGCAATTCTTTCTATTGTTACAAACTATTCCAATACAGGGTGTAACAGACTATGATCATTGTATATATTGTGGGCAAATTACTTGAGTTAGAAAGAGATCCGCCATGGTGGTTTATAAAAGATATGTTTATATAAATACGTGAAATGTAGTTTACTATGGATTTCGTGGGTTTCTCTCTTGTATACATAATTAAAATGTATTGTGTGCGTTTTATTAGAAACAGTTTTGTGCATAGTTAGATGCAATTCTTTCTATTGTTACAAACTATTCCAATACAGGGTGTAACAGACTATGATCATTGTATATATTGTGGGCAAATTACTTGAGTTAGAAAGAGATCCGCCATGGTGGTTTATAAAAGATATGTTTGTATAAATACGTGAAATGTAGTTTACTATGGATTTCGTGGGTTTCTCTCTTGTATACATAATTAAAATGTATTGTGTGCGTTTTATTAGAAACAGTTTTGTGCATAGTTAGATGCAATTCTTTCTATTGTTACAAACTATTCCAATACAGGGTGTAACAGACTATGATCATTGTATATATTGTGGGCAAATTACTTGAGTTAGAAAGAGATCCGCCATGGTGGTTTATAAAAGATATGTTTGTATAAATACGTGAAATGTAGTTTACTATGGATTTCGTGGGTTTCTCTCTTGTATACATAATTAAAATGTATTGTGTGCGTTTTATTAGAAACAGTTTTGTGCATAGTTAGATGCAATTCTTTCTATTGTTACAAACTATTCCAATACAGGGTGTAACAGACTATGATCATTGTATATATTGTGGGCAAATTACTTGAGTTAGAAAGAGATCCGCCATGGTGGTTTATAAAAGATATGTTTGTATAAATACGTGAAATGTAGTTTACTATGGATTTCGTGGGTTTCTCTCTTGTATACATAATTCAAATTCTTTGTGTGCGTTTTATTAGAAACAGTTTTGTGCATAGTTAGATGCAATTCTTTCTATTGTTACAAACTATTCCAATACAGGGTGTAACAGACTATGATCATTGTATATATTGTGGGCAAATTACTTGAGTTAGAAAGAGATCCGCCATGGTGGTTTATAAAAGATATGTTTATATAAATACGTGAAATGTAGTTTACTATGGATTTCGTGGGTTTCTCTCTTGTATACATAATTAAAATGTATTGTGTGCGTTTTATTAGAAACAGTTTTGTGCATAGTTAGATGCAATTCTTTCTATTGTTACAAACTATTCCAATACAGGGTGTAACAGACTATGATCATTGTATATATTGTGTGCAAATTACTTGAGTTAGAAAGAGATCCGCCATGGTGGTTTATAAAAGATAATTTTGTATAAATACGTGAAATGTAGTTTACTATGGATTTCGTGGGTTTCTCTCTTGTATACATAATTAAAATGTATTGTGTGCGTTTTATTAGAAACAGTTTTGTGCATAGTTAGATGCAATTCTTTCTATTGTTACAAACTATTCCAATACAGGGTGTAACAGACTATGATCATTGTATATATTGTGGGCAAATTACTTGAGTTAGAAAGACCTCCGCCACGGTGGTTTATAAAAGATATGTTTGTATAAATACGTGAAATGTAGTTTACTATGGATTTCGTGGGTTTCTCTCTTGTATACATAATTAAAATGTATTGTGTGCGTTTTATTAGAAACAGTTTTGTGCATAGTTAGATGCAATTCTTTCTATTGTTACAAACTATTCCAATACAGGGTGTAACAGACTATGATCATTGTATATATTGTGGGCAAATTACTTGAGTTAGAAAGAAATCCGCCATGGTGGTTTATAAAAGATATGTTTGTATAAATACGTGAAATGTAGTTTACTATGGATTTCGTGGGTTTCTCTCTTGTATACATAATTAAAATTCTTTGTGTGCGTTTTATTAGAAACAGTTTTGTGCATAGTAAATGCAATTCTTTCTATTGTTACAAACTATTCCAATACAGGGTGTAACAGACTATGATCATTGTATATATTGTGGGCAAATTACTTGAGTTAGAAAGAGATCCGCCATGGTGGTTTATAAAAGATATGTTTGTATAAATACGTGAAATGTAGTTTACTATGGATTTCGTGGGTTTCTCTCTTGTATACATAATTAAAATGTATTGTGTGCGTTTTATTAGAAACAGTTTTGTGCATAGTTAGATGCAATTCTTTCTATTGTTACAAACTATTCCAATACAGGGTGTAACAGACTATGATCATTGTATATATTGTGGGCAAATTACTTGAGTTAGAAAGAGATCCGCCATGGTGGTTTATAAAAGATATGTTTGTATAAATACGTGAAATGTAGTTTACTATGGATTTCGTGGGTTTCTCTCTTGTATACATAATTAAAATGTATTGTGTTGCGTTTTATTAGAAACAGTTTTGTGCATAGTTAGATGCAATTCTTTCTATTGTTACAAACTATTCCAATACAGGGTGTAACAGACTATGATCATTGTATATATTGTGGGCAAATTACTTGAGTTAGAAAGAGATCCGCTATGGTGGTTTATAAAAGATATGTTTGTATAAATACGTGAAATGTAGTTTACTATGGATTTCGTGGGTTTCTCTCTTGTATACATAATTAAAATGTATTGTGTGCGTTTTATTAGAAACAGTTTTGTGCATAGTTAGATGCAATTCTTTCTATTGTTACAAACTATTCCAATACAGGGTGTAACAGACTATGATCATTGTATATATTGTGGGCAAATTACTTGAGTTAGAAAGAGATCCGCCATGGTGGTTTATAAAAGATATGTTTGTATAAATACGTGAAATGTAGTTTACTATGGATTTCGTGGGTTTCTCTCTTGTATACATAATTAAAATGCTTTGTGTGCGTTTTATTAGAAACAGTTTTGTGCATAGTTAGATGCAATTCTTTCTATTGTTACAAACTATTCCAATACAGGGTGTAACAGACTATGATCATTGTATATATTGTGGGCAAATTACTTGAGTTAGAAAGAGATCCGCCATGGTGGTTTATAAAAGATATGTTTGTATAAATACGTGAAATGTAGTTTACTATGGATTTCGTGGGTTTCTCTCTTGTATACATAATTAAAATGTATTGTGTGCGTTTTATTAGAAACAGTTTTGTGCATAGTTAGATGCAATTCTTTCTATTGTTACAAACTATTCCAATACAGGGTGTAACAGACTATGATCATTGTATATATTGTGGGCAAATTACTTGAGTTAGAAAGAGATCCGCCATGGTGGTTTATAAAAGATATGTTTGTATAAATACGTGAAATGTAGTTTACTATGGATTTCGTAGGTTTCTCTCTTGTATACATAATTAAAATTCTTTGTGTGCGTTTTATTAGAAGCAGTTTTGTGCATAGTTAGATGCAATTCTTTCTATTGTTACAAACTATTCCAATACAGGGTGTAACAGACTATGATCATTGTATATATTGTGGGCAAATTACTTGAGTTAGAAAGAGATCCGCCATGGTGGTTTATAAAAGATATGTTTGTATAAATACGTGAAATGTAGTTTACTATGGATTTCGTGGGTTTCTCTCTTGTATACATAATTAAAATGTATTGTGTGCGTTTTATTAGAAACAGTTTTGTGCATAGTTAGATGCAATTCTTTCTATTGTTACAAACTATTCCAATACAGGGTGTAACAGACTATGATCATTGTATATATTGTGGGCAAATTACTTGAGTTAGAAAGAGATCCGCCATGGTGGTTTATAAAAGATATGTTTGTATAAATACGTGAAATGTAGTTTACTATGGATTTCGTGGGTTTCTCTCTTGTATACATAATTAAAATTCTTTGTGTGCGTTTTATTAGAAACAGTTTTGTGCATAGTTAAATGCAATTCTTTCTATTGTTACAAACTATTCCAATACAGTTTGTAACAGACTATGATCATTGTATATATTGTGGGCAAATTACTTGAGTTAGAAAGAGATCCGCCATGGTGGTTTATAAAAGATATGTTTGTATAAATACGTGAAATGTAGTTTACTATGGATTTCGTGGGTTTCTCTCTTGTATACATAATTAAAATTCTTTGTGTGCGTTTTATTAGAAACAGTTTTGTGCATAATTAAATGCAATTCTTTCTATTGTTACAAACTATTCCAATACAGGGTGTAACAGACTATGATCATTGTATATATTGTGGGCAAATTACTTGAGTTAGAAAGACCTCCGCCATGGTGGTTTATAAAAGATATGTTTGTATAAATACGTGAAATGTAGTTTACTATGGATTTCGTGGGTTTCTCTCTTGTATACATAATTAAAATTCTTTGTGTGCGTTTTATTAGAAACAGTTTTGTGCATAGTTAGATGCAATTCTTTCTATTGTTACAAACTATTCCAATACAGGGTGTAACAGACTATGATCATTGTATATATTGTGGGCAAATTACTTGAGTTAGAAAGAGATCCGCCATGGTGGTTTATAAAAGATATGTTTATATAAATACGTGAAATGTAGTTTACTATAGATTTCGTGGGTTTCTCTCTTGTATACATAATTAAAATGCTTTGTGTGCGTTTTATTAGAAGCAGTTTTGTGCATAGTTAGATGCAATTCTTTCTATTGTTACAAACTATTCCAATACAGGGTGTAACAGACTATGATCATTGTATATATTGTGGGCAAATTACTTGAGTTAGAAAGAGATCCGCCATGGTGGTTTATAAAAGATATGTTTGTATAAATACGTGAAATGTAGTTTACTATGGATTTCGTGGGTTTCTCTCTTGTATACATAATTAAAATTCTTTGTGTGCGTTTTATTAGAAACAGTTTTGTGCATAGTTAGATGCAATTCTTTCTATTGTTACAAACTATTCCAATACAGGGTGTAACAGACTATGATCATTGTATATATTGTGGGCAAATTACTTGAGTTAGAAAGAGATCCGCCATGGTGGTTTATAAAAGATATGTTTATATAAATACGTGAAATGTAGTTTACTATGGATTTCGTGGGTTTCTCTCTTGTATACATAATTAAAATGTATTGTGTGCGTTTTATTAGAAACAGTTTTGTGCATAGTTAGATGCAATTCTTTCTATTGTTACAAACTATTCCAATACAGGGTGTAACAGACTATGATCATTGTATATATTGTGGGCAAATTACTTGAGTTAGAAAGAGATCCGCCATGGTGGTTTATAAAAGATATGTTTATATAAATACGTGAAATGTAGTTTACTATGGATTTCGTGGGTTTCTCTCTTGTATACATAATTAAAATGCATTGTGTGCGTTTTATTAGAAACAGTTTTGTGCATAGTTAGATGCAATTCTTTCTATTGTTACAAACTATTCCAATACAGGGTGTAACAGACCATTATCATTGTATATATTGTGGGCAAATTACTTGAGTTAGAAAGAGCTTAGCCATGGTGGTTTATAAGAGATATATTTGTATAAATACGTGAAATGTAGTTTACTATAGATTTCGTGGGTTTCTCTCTTGTATACATAATTAAAATGCTTTGTGTGCGTTTTATTAGAAGCAGTTTTGTGCATAGTAAATGCAATTCTTTCTATTGTTACAAACTATTCCAATACAGGGTGTAACAGACTATGATCATTGTATATATTGTGGGCAAATTACTTGAGTTAGAAAGAGATCCGCCATGGTGGTTTATAAAAGATATGTTTATATAAATACGTGAAATGTAGTTTACTATGGATTTCGTGGGTTTCTCTCTTGTATACATAATTAAAATGCATTGTGTGCGTTTTATTAGAAACAGTTTTGTGCATAGTTAGATGCAATTCTTTCTATTGTTACAAACTATTCCAATACAGGGTGTAACAGACCATTATCATTGTATATATTGTGGGCAAATTACTTGAGTTAGAAAGAGCTTAGCCATGGTGGTTTATAAGAGATATATTTGTATAAATATGTGAAATGTAGTTTACTATGGATTTCGTGGGTTTCTCTCTTGTATACATAATTAAAATGCATTGTGTGCGTTTTATTAGAAGGAGTTTTGTGCATAGTTAGATGCAATTCTTTCTATTGTTACAAACTATTCCAATACAAGGTGTAACAGACTATGATCATTGTATATATTGTGGGCAAATTACTTGAGTTAGAAAGAGATCCGCCATGGTGGTTTATAAAAGATATGTTTGTATAAATACGTGAAATGTAGTTTACTATGGATTTCGTGGGTTTTTCTCTTGTATACATAATTAAAATGCATTGTGTGCGTTTTATTAGAAGGAGCTTTGTGCATAGTTAGATGCAATTCTTTCTATTGTTACAAACTATTCCAATACAGGGTGTAACAGACTATGATCATTGTATATATTGTGGGCAAATTACTTGAGTTAGAAAGAGATCCGCCATGGTGGTTTATAAAAGATATGTTTATATAAATACGTGAAATGTAGTTTACTATGGATTTCGTGGGTTTCTCTCTTGTATACATAATTAAAATGTATTGTGTGCGTTTTATTAGAAACAGTTTTGTGCATAGTTAGATGCAATTCTTTCTATTGTTACAAACTATTCCAATACAGGGTGTAACAGACTATGATCATTGTATATATTGTGGGCAAATTACTTGAGTTAGAAAGAGATCCGCCATGGTGGTTTATAAAAGATATGTTTGTATAAATACGTGAAATGTAGTTTACTATGGATTTCGTGGGTTTCTCTCTTGTATACATAATTAAAATGTATTGTGTGCGTTTTATTAGAAACAGTTTTGTGCATAGTTAGATGCAATTCTTTCTATTGTTACAAACTATTCCAATACAGGGTGTAACAGACTATGATCATTGTATATATTGTGGGCAAATTACTTGAGTTAGAAAGAGATCCGCCATGGTGGTTTATAAAAGATATGTTTGTATAAATACGTGAAATGTAGTTTACTATGGATTTCGTGGGTTTCTCTCTTGTATACATAATTAAAATGTATTGTGTGCGTTTTATTAGAAACAGTTTTGTGCATAGTTAGATGCAATTCTTTCTATTGTTACAAACTATTCCAATACAGGGTGTAACAGACTATGATCATTGTATATATTGTGGGCAAATTACTTGAGTTAGAAAGAGATCCGCCATGGTGGTTTATAAAAGATATGTTTGTATAAATACGTGAAATGTAGTTTACTATGGATTTCGTGGGTTTCTCTCTTGTATACATAATTAAAATGTATTGTGTGCGTTTTATTAGAAACAGTTTTGTGCATAGTTAGATGCAATTCTTTCTATTGTTACAAACTATTCCAATACAGGGTGTAACAGACTATGATCATTGTATATATTGTGGGCAAATTACTTGAGTTAGAAAGAGATCCGCCATGGTGGTTTATAAAAGATATGTTTGTATAAATACGTGAAATGTAGTTTACTATGGATTTCGTGGGTTTCTCTCTTGTATACATAATTAAAATTCTTTGTGTGCGTTTTATTAGAAACAGTGTTGTGCATAGTTAGATGCAATTCTTTCTATTGTTACAAACTATTCCAATACAGGGTGTAACAGACTATGATCATTGTATATATTGTGGGCAAATTACTTGAGTTAGAAAGAGATCCGCCATGGTGGTTTATAAAAGATATGTTTGTATAAATACGTGAAATGTAGTTTACTATGGATTTCGTGGGTTTCTCTCTTGTATACATAATTAAAATTCTTTGTGTGCGTTTTATTAGAAGCAGCTTTGTGCATAGTTAGATGCAATTCTTTCTATTGTTACAAACTATTCCAATACAGGGTGTAACAGACTATGATCATTGTATATATTGTGGGCAAATTACTTGAGTTAGAAAGAGATCCGCCATGGTGGTTTATAAAAGATATGTTTGTATAAATACGTGAAATGTAGTTTACTATGGATTTCGTGGGTTTCTCTCTTGTATACATAATTAAAATTCTTTGTGTGCGTTTTATTAGAAACAGTTTTGTGCATAGTTAGATGCAATTCTTTCTATTGTTACAAACTATTCCAATACAGGGTGTAACAGACTATGATCATTGTATATATTGTGGGCAAATTACTTGAGTTAGAAAGAGATCCGCCATGGTGGTTTATAAAAGATATGTTTGTATAAATACGTGAAATGTAGTTTACTATGGATTTCGTGGGTTTCTCTCTTGTATACATAATTAAAATTCTTTGTGTGCGTTTTATTAGAAACAGTTTTGTGCATAGTTAGATGCAATTCTTTCTATTGTTACAAACTATTCCAATACAGGGTGTAACAGACTATGATCATTGTATATATTGTGGGCAAATTACTTGAGTTAGAAAGAGATCCGCCATGGTGGTTTATAAAAGATATGTTTGTATAAATACGTGAAATGTAGTTTACTATGGATTTCGTGGGTTTCTCTCTTGTATACATAATTAAAATTCTTTGTGTGCGTTTTATTAGAAGCAGCTTTGTGCATAGTTAGATGCAATTCTTTCTATTGTTACAAACTATTCCAATACAGGGTGTAACAGACTATGATCATTGTATATATTGTGGGCAAATTACTTGAGTTAGAAAGAGATCCGCCATGGTGGTTTATAAAAGATATGTTTGTATAAATACGTGAAATGTAGTTTACTATGGATTTCGTGGGTTTCTCTCTTGTATACATAATTAAAATTCTTTGTGTGCGTTTTATTAGAAACAGTTTTGTGCATAGTTAGATGCAATTCTTTCTATTGTTACAAACTATTCCAATACAGGGTGTAACAGACTATGATCATTGTATATATTGTGGGCAAATTACTTGAGTTAGAAAGAGATCCGCCATGGTGGTTTATAAAAGATATGTTTGTATAAATACGTGAAATGTAGTTTACTATGGATTTCGTGGGTTTCTCTCTTGTATACATAATTAAAATTCTTTGTGTGCGTTTTATTAGAAACAGTTTTGTGCATAGTTAGATGCAATTCTTTCTATTGTTACAAACTATTCCAATACAGGGTGTAACAGACTATGATCATTGTATATATTGTGGGCAAATTACTTGAGTTAGAAAGAGATCCGCCATGGTGGTTTATAAAAGATATGTTTGTATAAATACGTGAAATGTAGTTTACTATGGATTTCGTGGGTTTCTCTCTTGTATACATAATTAAAATTCTTTGTGTGCGTTTTATTAGAAACAGTTTTGTGCATAGTTAGATGCAATTCTTTCTATTGTTACAAACTATTCCAATACAGGGTGTAACAGACTATGATCATTGTATATATTGTGGGCAAATTACTTGAGTTAGAAAGAGATCCGCCATGGTGGTTTATAAAAGATATGTTTGTATAAATACGTGAAATGTAGTTTACTATGGATTTCGTGGGTTTCTCTCTTGTATACATAATTAAAATTCTTTGTGTGCGTTTTATTAGAAACAGTTTTGTGCATAGTTAGATGCAATTCTTTCTATTGTTACAAACTATTCCAATACAGGGTGTAACAGACTATGATCATTGTATATATTGTGGGCAAATTACTTGAGTTAGAAAGAGATCCGCCATGGTGGTTTATAAAAGATATGTTTATATAAATACGTGAAATGTAGTTTACTATGGATTTCGTGGGTTTCTCTCTTGTATACATAATTAAAATGCATTGTGTGCGTTTTATTAGAAGCAGCTTTGTGCATAGTTAGATGCAATTCTTTCTATTGTTACAAACTATTCCAATACAGGGTGTAACAGACTATGATCATTGTATATATTGTGGGCAAATTACTTGAGTTAGAAAGAGATCCGCCATGGTGGTTTATAAAAGATATGTTTGTATAAATACGTGAAATGTAGTTTACTATGGATTTCGTGGGTTTCTCTCTTGTATACATAATTAAAATTCTTTGTGTGCGTTTTATTAGAAACAGTTTTGTGCATAGTTAGATGCAATTCTTTCTATTGTTACAAACTATTCCAATACAGGGTGTAACAGACTATGATCATTGTATATATTGTGGGCAAATTACTTGAGTTAGAAAGAGATCCGCCATGGTGGTTTATAAAAGATATGTTTATATAAATACGTGAAATGTAGTTTACTATGGATTTCGTGGGTTTCTCTCTTGTATACATAATTAAAATGTATTGTGTGCGTTTTATTAGAAACAGTTTTGTGCATAGTTAGATGCAATTCTTTCTATTGTTACAAACTATTCCAATACAGGGTGTAACAGACTATGATCATTGTATATATTGTGGGCAAATTACTTGAGTTAGAAAGAGATCCGCCATGGTGGTTTATAAAAGATATGTTTATATAAATACGTGAAATGTAGTTTACTATGGATTTCGTGGGTTTCTCTCTTGTATACATAATTAAAATGCATTGTGTGCGTTTTATTAGAAACAGTTTTGTGCATAGTTAGATGCAATTCTTTCTATTGTTACAAACTATTCCAATACAGGGTGTAACAGACCATTATCATTGTATATATTGTGGGCAAATTACTTGAGTTAGAAAGAGCTTAGCCATGGTGGTTTATAAGAGATATATTTGTATAAATACGTGAAATGTAGTTTACTATAGATTTCGTGGGTTTCTCTCTTGTATACATAATTAAAATGCTTTGTGTGCGTTTTATTAGAAGCAGTTTTGTGCATAGTAAATGCAATTCTTTCTATTGTTACAAACTATTCCAATACAGGGTGTAACAGACTATGATCATTGTATATATTGTGGGCAAATTACTTGAGTTAGAAAGAGATCCGCCATGGTGGTTTATAAAAGATATGTTTATATAAATACGTGAAATGTAGTTTACTATGGATTTCGTGGGTTTCTCTCTTGTATACATAATTAAAATGCATTGTGTGCGTTTTATTAGAAACAGTTTTGTGCATAGTTAGATGCAATTCTTTCTATTGTTACAAACTATTCCAATACAGGGTGTAACAGACCATTATCATTGTATATATTGTGGGCAAATTACTTGAGTTAGAAAGAGCTTAGCCATGGTGGTTTATAAGAGATATATTTGTATAAATATGTGAAATGTAGTTTACTATGGATTTCGTGGGTTTCTCTCTTGTATACATAATTAAAATGCATTGTGTGCGTTTTATTAGAAGGAGTTTTGTGCATAGTTAGATGCAATTCTTTCTATTGTTACAAACTATTCCAATACAAGGTGTAACAGACTATGATCATTGTATATATTGTGGGCAAATTACTTGAGTTAGAAAGAGATCCGCCATGGTGGTTTATAAAAGATATGTTTGTATAAATACGTGAAATGTAGTTTACTATGGATTTCGTGGGTTTTTCTCTTGTATACATAATTAAAATGCATTGTGTGCGTTTTATTAGAAGGAGCTTTGTGCATAGTTAGATGCAATTCTTTCTATTGTTACAAACTATTCCAATACAGGGTGTAACAGACTATGATCATTGTATATATTGTGGGCAAATTACTTGAGTTAGAAAGAACTCCGCCATGGTGGTTTATAAAAGATATGTTTGTATAAATACGTGAAATGTTGTTAACTATGGATTTCGTGGATTTCTCTCTTGTATACATAACTTAATTAAAATGCATTGTGTGCGTTTTATTAGAAGCTGTTTTGTGCATAGTTAGATGCAATTCTTTCTATTGTTACAAACTATTCCAATAAGGGATGTAACAGAATATTACACGATTTGCTCGTATCATTGTCTCGGCCATCCGGAAATTGAAGCCTGCATATAACATAATCCTCTAAGCTCGTGTAAGTAACTATACGAATGTGTCATTTTCTTGAGACATCGGGGACGAAAATACATTTATATATTACATTAGTTCATGAGATTAATATAAATACATTGAGAATTGAAATCCGCAAATGTTCTGATTTAGTGTGTAAGTTGGATAAAAACTTTAAATACCCATTTTGATTTTACTGATTGTTACTAGAATTCACTAAAAAAACACTATGGTCCACTATATCAATTTCCATGTTCTTACCTTACGTTTTGAGGAGGAGCGGGCAGTCAATATCCACTTCACCAGTTACCTGAAACCTTGAAATGGGAAAAAGTCAGAAAACAGAGTTTGAATTTTTTTTTCCCTTACCAAACTTACACTATATTTTATAAAACCTCTACCTGTAAAAGAATTTGAATATTTTCAATAACAATACAGGTGTCTCTGTAGCTTTTTTAATACTGTTACTTTAAGAGCGTATATTTTAGTTACGATGCAAAAATGAAAATTTTGTCGTCATTCATCTTGTCACAAGAAATAAAATTGAAGCAAATTATCTTTAAAGAATATTTTTCAATTACATTATTCGTCTCCAAAAAGAAATTTCCAAAAATAATCTTCTCTAAATTAAATATTTTTCATCCACTATTATACTTTTCCTAAATTTCCCCAGACGTAAGAAGTTCAAAACTTTGCAAACCCATGGAGTAAACTTACATCTCTAAAATAAATAAATGAAATTCAATGAAATAAACAGATAAATTGAAATGTATTTGTTATACTGGACTAACGGGAACTTGGATAAATTGCTGTAGTGGATTGCTTTAGTCCGAGTTAATGAATCTACGCTACAAAAAGAAGTAAATTCTTGGACACGTGATTGATGATGTAATTAAAACAGAAATTGAATAATCTGATACTCTATAGCACCTTAGTCATGCTCTAGATTCCTAAATTAAAAACATAACTAAAAATAATTTTAACGTTTTTAGTACAATTAAAATAATTAACTTAAAAAGGTTATGTTAGGTTAGGTTTGGTTAGGCTAGATTTTCGGTCTCAAAAAGGAAATTTCCAAAAATAATCTTCTCTAAATTTAATATTTTACTACGACTCTAAAATTTTACCAAATTTTCTAGACGTAAGAAGATCAAAACTTTGCAACCGAAAATGTTTCCTCACTAATTTTATTGTAGTACCAATAATTTTATTGCCCTTTATATTTACCAGTTTTAACAAAACTAGTTTTAAACGATTATTAATATGTTAAATACTTAAATAGAGTTTAAGATTCCTTAGTTTGTGTCAGAAACTCGTCCAGAAGGAAAATCTTAAATAAGTAGAGTCAAAATCTTTTTTATCAATTGTAGTTGTAAACAGCAACATGCAATCTAGTGCGCTGTTTGAGTCATTATTGTTTACGTTTCAAGAAAATCTAAAACAAAAAACTGGTAGAACTGATTTAGAAAACTTAGGCCTTTTAAAAATCACATGAAGATTTTTTTAAATAATTTACCGATAGCTTCCAAACCTGGGTTGTAGAGACGCATTAAAGGGTATATTTTAATAAAATGTTCTCAAGATTTTTACAGTCGATTTTGAGAGAATCGTAGTTTTCAGTTGTATCTTACAGCAGCTAGCATGAAATTTTTAACTATAAACAAAAATTTAAAAACTTCTTCACATATAGTCAACAACACCAACATACAAAATTGCATTAAAATCTGTATACTCCTTTAGGATGAAGAATGCACAGATGTACAGTGGAGAGACAAACATCATTCCAAAAAATTTTGGGGCTAACGAGGTTTCATAACATCCATGAAAAAAAAATTTACACATTACATAACTTTCTGTATAATAATAAACTGAGGAAGTTACGTTAATAAAAGAAATTCGCCATATTTTGTCCGGAGAACAACAGCGTTTAATTTCCTTACTCCAATTTTAAACATTTGTTAATTTTCCAAAGTAACTCTTTTTCAACATTGTGGAAGGCGCAAAACACTTTTGGTCTAAGAGGATAATATTATTGTTTAAACCCGTTCTTATATTAATTATATTTAGTGAGATGGTTATATTTTAATTCAAAACTTCACTTTCATAAAAAGCATCATATTCTAAAAATTAAAGTTCATGAATAACTTATCGCTAATTGTTTAAAATATGTAAGTGTAATATTTTAGGTTATGTAGAAATTTACTGAACAGACCAATCAACTTCATAGTAATTTTCTTTCCTTTGTAATTTAATATTTCTTCCATAACTAACCTTTTAGAAGAAGATAAAGAAATAGAGTTTTTTTTTTTAAAGAATCTAAAAATCTACAACATTTGCAACGATACAAAATTACGTTCCGTTTGGGTCCAGGTGGAGGATAAAAGAATTCCTCACAAATATGACTAATACCGGAGAAGTGAAATACCCTGTGCAAACCAACTAGACTGATGCCTTGCTTGAATATTTGGATCTACAAATGGCAGAGGAAGAAAACCTTAATTGAAAAATACCTGCCCTCCAGGTTTGAGATTGACGTGATGTTAACAAGTAGCAGATCGAATACAAAATAGCCTAACGGATAAATGAATAAGAAAAAAAGCGAGTATAAGGTAAAGAGATTTATTTAAACGACATGGAATGTAAGGACCTTGAACGCAGATGGAGCTTTTAGAAGTTAAAAAAAGAAACTGAGTAAGTATAAAATTGTAGTGGCGACCCTGCAAGAGATTACATGGAAGGAGAGTGGAATTTAATTTTAAAGGGTAAGTCAGAAGATATGAATCTTTGAGAAAAGGCTGGATGACGACGAGAGCAATTCGATCAGAGTATATGTCAGATCATGGAGAGAAAGCCAGAAACAAAAGAGAATGTGCTAGAATTGTTAAGAAGGATAAGAGCTGTAGCACCACGGAGTAAGGTGAGGTAAATTGGAGGCCAAAAGCTGTAGAAATACGGAGTAAGTTGAGGTAAATTGGAGGCTAAGAGCTGTAGCACTACGGAGTAAGTTGATGTAAATTGGAGGCCAAGAGCTGTGGCACCACGGAGTAAGGCGAGGTAAATTGGAGGCCAAAAGCTGTAGCAATACGGAGTAAGTTGAGGTAAATTGGAGGCTAAGAGCTGTAGCACTACGGAGTAAGGTGATGTAAATTGGAGGCCAAGAGCTGTAGCACCACGGAGTAAGGTGAGGTAAATTGGAGGCCAAGAGCTGTAGCACTACGGAGTAAGGTGAGGTAAATTGGAGGCCAAGAGCTGTAGCACTACGGAGTAAGGTGAGGTAAATTGGAGGCCAAGAGCTGTAGCACCACGGAGTAAGGTGAGGTAAATTGGAGGCCAAGAGTTGTAGCAATAATGAGTAAGGTGAGTTAAATTATGATAAATAAATTTACACATTTATTTGTGTAACTTTAAAACTCCTGTAAGAATAGTTTAAAGCAACAAAATCTCCCCACAGACCAAAACTGTTTTTGTCTTATTTTTCTCGTCTTTATTTACTTATTTTACGTACATTAGTTTTTACATTTCGGTAAGTAATTTCGTTGAAATATTTGTCATTGCTAAGTAGCTAAGCAACACAACTAACGGATAACATTCTATAAGGATGAAGGAAAAAGGATCAGGAAATTTAATTACATCAGTTTTATCCTTAAATTGGATTAGCAATGTAAGCTGTAACTTTGTAAATTTGATTGTAGGCTAATCTTGAGTAATGGACATTTATAAAATCAAATTACTTTTTGGTGTTTTGTTTTTAGTTTGGACACGTGGACATATTTGATAGGCTATTTTAAAAACTAATATTTTATTGTAACTGATTTTACTTATATTATTCATAATTTATGATATAATCCACTAAAAAATACTATGTAATTTTGTACATAACCTAAAATACATGAAAAGTTTAAAAAAAAGAAATTGGTGCGTAAGCCCCTACATACGCTAGAAGTGAAACTTAGTAAAGTAAGAAGAGTAAAAAGAAGAATTGCCATAGATACACACTATTACAGTACGTATGCACATTTACTGCAGCTAGAAATTGTAAAATGTCTCTTTTCGACCCCGGTGGTGTTAGTGAGATTTTCCCCACCCTTTATAATGTTTTTTTGGCTCGAGTTTTACATATAATACAGATGATTTTAAATGAGAAAGTTATTGCTTAGTTTATTTTGGCACATGGCAGCAACACATCAATCACATTAAAAATTATTTTAACTGAGAAAGATATCGTTTAGTTTATTTTGGCACATGAATTATCATTACGCAACAATTTTTTATTTCCATTACACTTTTTCGTTCATCGCCTCTTTTAACTTTTTCGTTCCTCTCCTCTTTTCACTTTTTCGTTCCTCTCCTATTTTCACTTTTTCGTTCCTCTCCTCGTTTTACTTTTTCGTTCCTCTCCTCTTATCACTATTTGTTCTTCTCTTCTTTTCACTTTTTTTGTTCTTCTCTTCTTTTCACTATTTGTTCTTCTCTTCTTTTCACTTTTTTTGTTCTTCTCTTCTTTTCACTTTTTCGTTCCTCTCCTATTATTACTTTTTCGTTCCTCTCCTCGTTTTACTTTTTCGTTCTTCAACTTTAACAACTTTTTCGTTCATTTCCTCTTTTCACTTTTTTGTTCTTCTCTTCTTTTCACTTTTTCGTTCCTCTCCTCTTTTTACTGTTTCGTTCCTCTCCTCGTCACTTTTTCGTTCCTCTCCTCTTAACACTTTTTCGTTCATTTCCTCTTTTCACTATTTCGTTCCTCTCCTCTTATTACTTTTTCGTTACTCTCCTCTTTTCACTTTTTCGTTTCTCTCCTCTTTTTATTTTTTCGTTCCTCCCCTCGATTCGATTTCACTCAACCACAAAATTGCCGTACCGGGCGTAAAGAAGTATTCCCTTTAATAATAATGTGTTTTAACTTTTCCACACATTCAGACAATAAACCAAATACCAGAAAATTAGACAACTTAAAAAGGGAAGTTACTATATGTTAAAAACTCAAAATAACAATTTTTCAAATTCTGAAGCTTTTGTCTTTTTGAATTGATTTTATTGTAAATGATTTGTTTTTTGTTTTTATTTATATTGTTTATAATTTAAGATAAAATCCACTAAAAGACACTATCGAATTTATGTAATTTTGTACATAATCTAAAAAACGTTAAAAGTTTTAAAAAAACAAATGTTATAATTTTACAAACTTTCCTACATACCAAAGATATTAAAACAAACATCTAACAATAAGATAAAATTGAGAGAGAAGTTTCTATATACCCAAAACTCAAAATAATAAATTTCTCAAATTTTAATACATTTTGCCTTTTTTTAAATTTTATATTATTGTAACTGATTTGTTTCCTTTGTTTAGATTATTGTAATTTTAATATATAGTTCAATAAATCCACAACGTGAAAAAGACAACTAACATACCGAACTATAGAACATTTATCACATTGACATTAATTCTTGTTTCATTGAACAATACAGAAAAACCAAAAACTAATCCTCTTTCATAAAACAACCAGTTTTCATATTTCGTACTACAAACATTTTGTGGTTTTGTTAACAGCCCAGGGTTTGATGAATACCTTTAGAATGGGGCTTTATTTGTCCCCTCCTCCACCAGTAGCGACAGATCTAACTAACCGTGTGATTCAGTAAAAAGATATTTCATATTCTATACGTGACGGTTCTCTGTAGGACTTAGGTCGATCGCATCGAAATGTAAACACACATGTCTTTTTATTACAACCCATACAGCCTGTCCTACAAACATTTGTTCATTTATAAACATCATTTTATTCATACACTTCCTACTTTCTCTCTCTCTCTCTCTCTCTCTCTCTCTCTCTCTCTCTCTCTCTCTCTCTCTCTCTCTCTCTCTCTCTCTCTCTCTCTCTCTCTCTCTCTCTCTCTCTCTCTCTCTCTCTCTCTCTTCTCTCTAATAATTTTAATTTTATTTTAAGTTATAATTTTCATCTTGTTACTTTAAATTTAAGTTTGTTAATTTTTTATATTATCTTAGTTATTTTTAATTGCTTTTTTTTATTTTTTATTATTATCAAGTTGTATTATATATTTTTATATATGTTGTTATGTTGTAATGGGGTTAGGTGGTAGAGAGGAATATATAGTCCTAACCTCGCCCCTAAATAAAGACAATTCATTCATTGTATTAAAGAGACAGAGAGAGAGAGAGAGAGAGAGAGAGAGAGAGAGAGAGAGAGAGAGAGAGAGAGAGAGAGAGAGAGAGAGAGAGAGAGAGAGAGAGAGAGAGAGAGAGAGAGAGAGAGAGAGAGAGAGAGAGAGAGAGAGAGAGAGAGAGAGAGACATATATTAATATATACACTCTTTTTAACAAAGGCAGAATCATATTAGACAGAGAGAGACCCTAGAGGCTCATTTTAGTGAGTACGGGCTTGGTATTCCTGATGGAACCCAGCTAGACTACACCTTTCTTCATATTTCCTATCAGATCTCTCTTGACCAACTCTTGTTCTTTTTTTATTAGAGTAGTCTTTGGCTAGGAATCTTTACTTAATGCACGTTTCTTCTTTTTTTATAAGGCGATGATGACCGAGAGATTTTTAAATTTATATATATATACATAGTAAAATAGAGAAAAAATAGAATTGCCTTTATTGAGGGTGAGGTTAGGGATATTAGGCAATCCCTTCCACCTAACCCCAACAAGTACAGAAATACAATCATTATACTTCAAAAATACAATCAAAAGTACATCGGTTTACAAATAGTAACATTAAAAGGAAAAGAAAATTTTACAATAAACAAATTATATGAAAAATAATACAAGCACTCACATAATACCGGGTGACAAAACCGGAAGTGGCAGTCAATTGTCTTAATTGCATCCGGGAGTAAATGTTACAAACGACAATGACAAAATAAAAAATGTATTGTACATTACAAGTACGGTGCGACGTTATAGCCTCTTCTTGTATCTACTCATTGCATTTATTTCCGATGTGTACACAAACTTTTCTGGTAGATGCGCAGCACTCCAATTTCTAGAACAGAACTTAAAAATATAAGAATATGGTCGGAACGTAGATAGTTAAGTTTTTAAATATTAATATTGTTTTATTATAAGGGATAACTTGGTCATCTTGTTTCAAGTCGAATATAAAACAATATAAATTTATTTATTTTTAAGCATGCTTTCTCAAAGATACAAAAAAAAATTTTAAATCAAAGATAAAAAAAATTTTAAAAGACGAATTAAAAGTTAAGAAAAAAGTAGTCAAAAGTAAAAAATAATTACGTTGCCAAATAATTATTTTAACTAATATTTTAACTTAATTGTACGACTGCAGAAAAGCAAGGATAAACAATCTATGTAAACAATGTAAGCAAGGACTTGCGTACAATCTCTTGATAAATTCTTACATTTTGACGTAATATTATAATATATTGGGCTTTTAATTGTATTTATTGTAATCATTCGTTGTAATATATATTTTTTATATACTCTGAAAATATTTAGCTCCTTAAAAGTCTTTATTATTTAGCATCTTAATATTTTGCATTCTTAAGACCTTCAGAGTTCTCGAACCGTGAGATTTTGTCCAAAGATAGTTGGGCCCTTTCAAGTAAGACCAGATTCCTCTTTGTGCAAGTCATATTTTGAAGCTCTGACTGGTCTAACCTCTCCTGTTTCATGATATAAGACTCAAGATTTCACGAGTGATGATCACCAAATTTTTCATTTTTTTATGTTGCATAAAGCGACGTACTGTTTTATTTTATTTAATCATACCTATAGTTGATAAAAAGAAACTTTTAAAAGAGATATAATATTAATAGTTATAAATGATTATATTGTAACAATACAGCTTTATTATAGTAAGGTAATTTACATATTATAATATCGAAAAACTTATCATTCATAGATAAAAAAATTGGGAAAATAATTATTTGGAACGCAATTATTTTTTACTTTTTATTACGTTTTTTAAACTTTGTTTTTTAGCTTTGATTTAAAAGTTTTTTATATCTTTGAGAAAAGCAAGTTTAATTTTTTTTCTACTTTTTAGTCTTACTTTAAATAAATTATTATCATACAAAGCATAAGTTTTATTACTAGGTAAATTTTAATTTTCAAAGTTAATAGTACTTATTTAAATTTCTTGTATATTTATAAAATCTTAAACAAATAGTTATTCTAAATTTTACTGTACAGAGTAACCAATAGTGAAGTGTTTGATTATTGAAATAACATTATAGTACAATTTAATTCAAATTAATTTATTACTACCGTCAAGTTTTTTTTATATATTTCCACCCTTAATTTACATCCTAGGGGGGGGATTTTTGCAAAAGTAAAAATGGAATATTTTATTATCATCCAAACTTAGCAACTTAGCAAAATTTAATTAATAGATTATGTCAGAAAGTCGGTGAAATGGAGGATGCAAAATTCCAATATACACGCCGCAAATTGTGATTTAAAGAAAAGCAAGTAATAAAACGTATACAGCAATTCTGTGCCCCACTGAAATCTGTTGGTCAAAACTAATGACCATTAGTGACTTTACCAGGATCAGTTTAACATGAAACAACAAGAAACTCTCATTTTTTTAATAGAATCCATCCCATAAAATATCGCCATGACGTAATACTCCCGTCAGTTTACTATCAATGAGCAGTGACTTTGTTAAAATAGTCAAAATTCTCATCATCAAACTGTAGTCTCGGTAAATTATTTAAATCCACTTTAATTAACAGCGGAGAGTAACCAAAGACAAAAGACTGTTTATTTAATGATAATTTTCAAACCTTGTTTTTTGCCTACGAAGAAATACTTGCAATATCATAGTTCATTTGCTCTACTGCTCTGTCCGAATCCCCTATTTGAATATTCAAATATATTTTAAAATCGTATAAGTACATAAGTATATATATGGAGAGAGAGAGAGAGAGAGCGAGAGAGAGAGAGAGAGAGAGAGAGAGAGAGAGAGAGAGAGAGAGAGAGAGATGTATAGGGTGTCCAATAAGAAACATGTACCCCGTTTAATTATGTTAGTGAGGGGCTGTTCTGTAAACGCGTAGTTTTCAATCTAAAGAGGTCGGGGGCAAAGGGTAAGTTTAAAATTTAAAATGGACATATGATCATATGTTAAGACAAGAATAATGACGTGAACTAATTTTGTTTTAACAATCGTTACTAAAATATCAACAGTTAGGCCTAACTTGATTGTACTGAAAAATAAATTAAAATTTGAACACAATTTCTCACAAATAACACGTTTATTAAATCAAACGCCTTTCAACGACAATAGCGCCATCTTCAGTACAATAATTAAACTATAACTTATAGGTTATCATAAAGAATTTGATTATTGTAGCTCATGCATAACAAAAATTGGCATCATTGTTGTTGAAACAAGTTTAATTTAATAAACTTATTTTTTGTGAGAAAATCTCTTCAAGTTTTTAAAACATCACAAAAGTAATGCTCAATCGATAATTATATTATTGTATTGAGATAGCTAAAACAAATTTTAATGTCCATCACCATAACGTTAAAAATCTTAATGTCTTAATTTTAGATTTTTAGTTCCTCAAGGGGTGAGGATGTCTTGAAACTTTTAAATGAAGTGTAAGGACATGTGATACCTCATTTTAAAGATTTTGATGAGAGGGGATAAACGACATAAAAAATGTTTACCCATCCCTAAACATCCGAAATTGAAAGACGTGAAATCATAGAAACAACCTGTCAAAAAAAAAGATTGTTGCAAATCGTGTTTAGGTAACTTAATTAATAAACCAATTAAATGTAAGGTTTTATATTTAGCCATTCTGTAATGTATGAGAAAATTTTAGTGACAATATCTTTAGAAATACAAAATAAACATAATAATGACGAGAGTTTGTGGAATATACAAAAAAGTTTTTTTTTCTTGTTGTTCTAAGGTAGAAAACCTTACAGTCAAAATGGCGTTGTAAAAAAAGAAGAAAATAACACATAATTAATCCCTCGAATACTCTAATAACTTCTGAGTCGGAAAAGAATAAATATTGAACAAGAGAGACCTGATAAGGAAAATAGAGAAGGCTAATATGACGATATTAAAGAGAATGTAAATCCAAGTTCTTTTAGTATTGCCAATCCTGTACTCACTATAAATGAACACCTGAGGGTAAACATCCTTTTAATTTGGGTGATTTTCATAAGTAACTTACAAGGTTTTCATAAAATTAACTACTACCGTTGCCTTCATATTTCGATTTGGTAATTATAAGCATATGTAATCCTTGTTTTATAATAAACAAAAGGATAAATGTGTAAAAATATACATTTTTAAACATATTTTGTTACAACAATTTAAAGTTTACAATTTAATTTACTTAACAGGAACAGCTGTTGTCTTCCTTATTACTGCGCATGTGTCAATAAATAAGGAAGAAGTCAGATCTATCTCTCCTTATTTCTTTTGCTAGTATAACTCGTTTTTAACTGACTCATTCAATATGTATCTAACGCTTTTCTGGTAATCTCTAAACGTGGAATCAGCTGAGTAAGTTTGCTTTTGATTTATACTAATTGCTCCTCAAGGCATAACTCTCTCGCATTGGGTTAGTATTGACATAGATCAGAAACTGCGTCTTAGATAGTTTTAGTTTAAACAAAGTTTCATTAAAATCAGTTACATATCTGCTGAGAAAAAGCATCAATAATAAAGTCAATAATGATTTAGTCAACACCGAAGAGGCTTCACTTTAATAATTGTAGGGTTTATTTATTTATTTAATATGTTCCGATTATATTTGATCTTAGACAGATCTAAAATAAAACGTTACACTGTTTAGGAATTTGAAATGTCGTCGAAATACATTGAGAAGTGGGAAACTTTTAAAATAAAATCTCCCAAAGTGAATCTAACTACGAAGAATAAAGTGGTGAGAGACACTTTGATATTTACACAGTGGTTTGGAAAGTAATTATTATCTTTTGAGAAATATCCTTTTCTCACTTTCCAACGTTTACCAATAAAATCGCTTTTCTCTTTTCACTAATTCCTGTTTTCACCACTTCATAAAAAAAATAAAAAAATTGTACAAATTATTTCAATAGTCATTAAAAAAAATAGTTCTAAAAGAAAAAGAGTTTTTCTCAGTTTAGCCAAACATTTCTGTTAGGTAAAAAAAGTTAAATAAAACATCATACCGGGTGTCTATAAAGTCTATTTATAAGAAGATAAAGCCTGAATAAATAATATGTTTCTGATACATTATGTGACAGTTGACTTTATTTAGTATAAGTTGGTAATAGTGGTTAACATTGTTTTTTACGTTACCATAGCAACAGTTGAAACTTTGTTAAAATAGTGTAAATGGTTACGATACAAGAAAACTACCAAGTGTTTTATGGTTTTATGAATCACAATCACCGATTATAGTGCAGAGACATTTTAGAAGGGAATAATATGGGAGATAGCCACCAAAGATGAACAACATTAAACAATTTCAACGTAACCGGAAGTGTTGCTGACTTGCAGGAGGTAGGACTAGTGTTACAGAGTAGACGTTGATGTCGTGAGAGTGTCTTTTACAAGTAGTCTTCGTAAATAAATTTTCAGAGCTTCAAAGGAAATTGAAATTCCTTATAATACAGTGCATAAGATCTTACAAAGTTCAAATCGTCCAGTTATTGAAGCGAAATGATCAACCACGTCGTGCTCCCTTTGCTGTTGAGATGCTAGACCCCATCGACTTGGACAACAATTAATTACTTTGAATGTGTTTTTACAAACGAGACAATTTTTAACATATCTAGTGTAGTAAATAGGCACAATGTCCAAATTTCGGGCAGTGAAAATCCAGGGGTTGTTTTAGGCAAGAAAGAATATTCTAAATGTTAATGTGTGGTGCGGTATAATGCACAACAAGATCGTAGACCCATTCTTTTTTGCTGAGTCAACAGTGACTGGAATTATCTATCTAAAAAAAATTTAACTGTATGATGTCTCTCAATTAGAAGAATTCCAGCCATTGATAGTGTTTTAACATGGAGCACCGCCGCTGGTCTTCTGTTGTGAGAGATTTGCTTGATGTAACTTGGTCATCCCGTTCACCAGATATCACACATTTTTTTTCCATTTTTTTTTTTTTTTACAAAATGTTACAACTGAGCTTATCTCATCTAGCAACTTCCTATATGACAAATTCACTGTTTGATGGGTATCAGCCCAGTGGTTGTTCCCATATAATGATTACTGAACTACGTCAGATCCGCTGGTTTGGTTCTCTTGAGCCGTCGGAGTGAACTAGGTTCATCGACCATCCTTCGTATTTCGGTGTTCGGATGTAGATATCACACATGTGGATTTTTTTTGTGGGGCTACATAAAAGACATTGTGTATGCTACACCTGTTTCTGATATGGACACATCAACGATGCATTTTCAACAATCACAGACGAGATGTTGGCCAAGACGTGACAGAAATCAAATATCTGCGAGATATTGTTTGAGCCACTATGGATGTGTATTAAACTTGTAAATTTTGTAAATAAAACTTTATTTTTTTTCGCTTGTACCATAAAGTTGTTGACTACATATTTCATTTCAAAAAGCACTTTTTAAACATACGGGACTTCAACATGCAACATAAGAACTCTTTATCATTTTTTTAATCACCACAATACTATCTTTATACTACGTATATATAAGACGTTGTATACCAGAAACATCCAAAGTATTTTATTTTCATGTTCCGACTGTACATATTTGACCTGAGATCTAAAACGAAAAATTACACTGTTTTGGAGTTCTTAAATGTTACTGTGTAAAATAGTAATGTTTGATAAAAAACATAAAGGGTAAAGTGTAGGTGGCAAACACTTTGATATTTACACAGGGTAGGACAAAGGCTTTGGAAAGTAATTATTGTCTTGTGAGAAATATCTGCCGTCCCCTTTTGGCTACCTTTCTCAATATACTTTTCCTTTTATACATTTACACTTTACTTCGTTTTCAGTACCTTATACAAAATAAAATTCTTGCTAACGTTGTATATAAGTTAGGATCCAAAGACACAATCAATAATTAAATAAATCAGACATGAAATTAAACTAATATTCTCGCCCACACATATACAAAAAAAATTTTTTATTTTTTGTAATCAATACACACACCGGTGTTCGTTGTTTTTTAAAACCTTTTTATTCTAATTTTTTTTTTAACTTAGATATAATCTAATATGAAAATAGGTTTGACGCAAAGAAAATGATTTATATGTTACTCAGAATATTTGGAATGAGGTATTTTCAATCAACGGACATAGCAGTCCCAAGTATTCTAGCTGGATCTACACCGTGTTACATGTAGCCTTTATTTAGGTCCCTCTCTATCATCATTCCTGTCTGGTCTCTCTTGGCCAACTCCCGATCTTGGCGCTATTAGAACGGCTAGGAGTCTTTATTTTGTGTTCTTTTTCTTTTTATAAGGCGATGATGACCGAGAGGTTTTTCTTGCCGTTAAAAAACAAAGAAAAATAAATAACCCGTAAGAAAACACACATGGTCGATAAATCTGTTTTGGGAGGACATGGTAAAGAGTAAGCTTCCTTCTTCTTTTCTTTCGCAATCTGTTTCCAAACATTTCCAACTGTTTAAGGGCAAACCAGAAGAAGTGGTTTCTTAGTTAATGTATACTAAGTAGATCTACATACTAAATAGATTTCCCATATACATAATATTGGTTGAAGATCAGAAATTAGCTGTTATAATGCTGCCAAATAACGGCCCACTTCTGATAGTTTCAAGGACAAAATTCCAAATTTAAATTCAATGTTTACAGAAAATAAGAGTAGTAGTCTCACAGATTCACCATTATATCAATAGCAGAACATGGGACAAGTTACAAACAATTTTAATGCAGTAACAAATCGAATAACGAGTTGGACGAAGAACTGCAGAATAAAAATAAACCAACAGAAATCTGTGCATATTTACTTAATAAATAAAAATGTTTGTAATCAGTTGCTAATCGATGGCAGCATGATGTGAAGTTAAATCAGTAAAAAAATAAGAGATAAACTGCGCATTACGTATTGGAAATTGTATTGGCACTTGGGAAGAACTTCTCAATTTTTTATATACGTATAAAGTTACAATATGTAACCAGATAATGACTTCTATCTAGACTTATAGCATCCAGCTTTGGGTGATTGCTAAAGACTGTCATATTATAAGTATATAATATATTTAAGTTAATATATAGAATGAATATAGTAAATCCATGATGTTTCCGTAACAGCAATATTGATTAATGATATTGCAACAGTGATCAAAAGTTTAGCTGTTATACAGTGTCATGTATAACTATACAGTACAACTTATTTAAAATAAGATATCAAGGAACATAGTAAATGCTCCATGGATTACCCATCAAAGCAATATTCATTGATGATATTTGTAACAGTGATCAAACGTTTTGCTGCTTAACAAGTGTTACGTTAGAATTATACAATTTATTTAAAATAAGATAGTAAGGAATATTGATTGATTGAATGGATATATTTCGAATTTAAGAGGCCGTTTAGAGCAGCCCTGGCACCGCGACATATAGCCCATTTTGTGCAACTAAAACCTCCTCATTCTTGCCTAGCAGGTTTGTTCCTCTTTCGAGTTTAAGTAATCCACTAATTAGTTCTTCCAACGGTAGTTCCCCAGGAATTTGAAATCCAAAAACCTTTCGCTTCTTATTGGTCAGAACCTCACAATTAAAAATTATAGGGTTGCAGTATCCACGTCTCTCCCGCACAGTCTACAAAACGTTTCGCCTTGATAGACTCCCACCCTGTGCAAATGCACTCTCAGACCGCCGTGTCCTGTCATCAGTCTGAGCTGTCCCCACTTCGGGTCATTATCGTCTTCTCAGGGTTACCTAATGGGATGTACTTACGTAAAGATTTACTATGGTGGGCCCATATTTTCCCCATTTTTGCTGGTGTTATCAAGGATATAGTAAATGGTCCATAGATTTCCAAAAAAGAGCTATATTCATTTATGATATTTGTAACAGTGATCAAACTTTTTCTACTTAACAAAGATATTTTGAAAAGAAGACTATAAAGGAAATGAATCCTTGGAATTATAGTAATTGTAGCCAACTGAAAATCTGGACCACTAATTGGTGATTTGGAATATGAATTTTGTAAATTAGATAGAATTTAGTAGTTAATCTAGCAGGTTCTTTGTGTTGAATTGCTGTTGGCAGAAAAAAAAGGTAAAAAAAAATATGATAAATATTTTCAGATCATTATATTTCAGTGTATACCATACGTACTTCCTTCAAAAGCTTGTGAAAAAATTTACTTGAATTTTGACTTCTTTCCTTTTACAATCTTCTAACGATAAAATAAACTTTCCATAAAGAACTTGAACTTTACCAGCGGAGAAGTCTCGTATATTTTGATTTCTTGTCTAAAGTTACTTCCTCTTACGGAAACTTATCCGGCTTTTAAGAATTTTACAGAGAAAACCAAATTAAAGAAACTGTAAAGTTAATAAACAATTGGAGTTTTTTATAATCCAAAGAGTCAAGTGTCGTAATTTTAAAGCTCTTTCTTGAAGTTTGTCATTATACAGAAAGTTTTTTGTAGTGAATAAAACAAAATCTTAAAATTCTGGAAAGATACGGAAGAGAACGAGAGTTTGTCAGGAGAAACATCCAATGAAAGGCGAAAGGATCTTACTCAAGACTATATGAAAAAATAAGTGTAGATCTACGTACGTCCCTTCAGGAATGCTATGCTTGTACCTCCACTACAAGGACAATTCAGGAATAAAATTGTTAAAATACATTTAGGCCAATCTGTGTATGTAGAAAGTTTTTAATTATTTTATTATCCGCTTTAAAATAACAGCTATTAAAAAACATATGTACATATTTAATACGAACCCCTCAATAATGTTTTATGGCAAGGAGGGAATCACGATCAGTTTTCCTTTGATGGTTGCGGATTAAAATTAGAAACGAGGGCTATATTTGCAAAGGAAACTCGATACAAATAAAATACATTATCCTCTAACGATGCCACAGCCTCAGTATCCAAAACACGTCTTCTCCGTTAGACTCTTCAGAACCTAATTGCTGGCATATGTCATGGTGTTAACTCACAGCACGTAAATACTTTAGGGAAATAAAAACAACTCGCGACTGCTTTAGTTTTACAAATCTCCTTCCAAGTCTCATATTTCTTCCTTCAAGTTAAATTCGAAACAATTTGTTACGCTTGATTTTCTAATGCCTTCAGAGCTTCACTTAACTTGGTGATTTATTTACATTGTTTGAACGCGTTATTTAGCGAGGCCGGTTTATTTTGCAATCATTTCTGTCTTGAGGTTTTACTGCACAAACAAGTCATTTACTTTCTTATTTATAATTTCACACACGTCTCTACATTTAAATTGAAACTGTTACAAATATAACTATCAAAATGAAACGTTGCACAATGTTTCTGCAATACCTCCGATGATGGTAACTTGGTTACCGAAATGTACATCAGGGAACATAACATAGGGCAAATATTTATTCTATTTTATTTTATTTGTGGATGTGTTATTGTACCAAACTTGTGGTAGGGGTTTCAGTGTTTTAAATTAATGCGTCTTTAATTAACCAAATTTAAGAAAAATCGAACTAGAATAGAGATCTCTTAAGTTCTAGAAACTCATACATATGCAAATATATATATAACAAATATTGACAAGAATTTATAGCGTTTATAGTGGACAGTTTATTGTCTTTAAGGTAGTTAGTTCCATCGCGGAGATCACAATATTTAACCACCCCTCCCCAATGGCCTACGTTGGTAGTTTTAAAGGATTTCGTAGCTTATGACCAAAAGTAAGATTATAAACGTTGAAGTGTGACACCGGATGTCCTTTATCTTTCAGTTCTTACTCTGAGTGTTTCCGCTTTCAAGACAATCCATTGTTGTCAGAATTTATATCTCCGTGACATTCATTTCATTTAGTATTATCTCATTCATTTCTTACTTACGTACTTATACAATCCTTTTGTTCTTAAGGCATCCACAGTATATTTATATAGAATTCGATTCTAGCCTTTACTTCGAGTTGTTTTTTCCCAGTTTACTTTACCTTTTTATCACACTCCTGCAAAATATTTACTTCTTGTTCTGTTGTTGATTTTACTTACTACTAAATAGTTTTTTTCCTCCGAAATGAAAGGGTGATAACTTCAAGGACAAAATGCTGTATTACTTGCCCCGACTTCCCCTATACTAGTTCATTCTGAATTTCAACCCACAAAACTACAATTTGAACCCACATAGTGAGCCTATAGCATGCTTCAGGATTTCTTCTTAGATATAAATTCAGTAGTTCTATTCTAATGCTTGTTTTGTTGTATTTTCTTCCAGTTTTCATATTGTATGAGTTATCCAATTTCACTTTCTACTCATTTTCATTTTAATTGTTAATTTATTCTTTCCTACAATTCTTTGTTCGATATTCTTGTTTGTTTAATTGACGTTAACAAACGATTGAAAACACAATTTTCTACAAAAACCACTTTATTTCTGCAATTCAAATAGAGCTAAATTATTCCTAAATATATACAAACTAATATTTACACTGCCATGATCTAACCTTAAAAAAATTTAAGAAGGAAGCTCAATAAGTAAAGAGACAAACTGTCCCAGGTTCAAAAATGATTATCTGGGATATTTCACAACTATCAATATTGTGAGTTGGTAACCCTGTCAATATTTTAAAACATTATGTTGTCATTGTTGAAAAAATACTTTATTTTACTGGTGTGTTGAAAATGTCAAATCCACTTGAAAATTCCACTTTGGAAGAGGAACGAGTAGTTATAATTTTTTTTTTATTTCTGAAGGAACAAAACCATCTGAATATACAAAAGAATGAAAACAATATAGGAAATGTTGTATCAACCGTGCTACTTTTATAACTAGGTAGATCGGTAAGAAATAGGTCAACAAATCTGTGTAATTTGCAGCGTTCAGGGCGACCAATTGACGTGTAAACTGCTTTGCTTAAAAATCGTTATTCAAGAAGATCGACAAGTTAACAGTGGTTCAAATAACTGAAACGTGTAATGTAAGTATTAGTAGTGTACCTCTATCATCCGTGACAAGTTGAACTATCGTAATGCATGTACACGATAATTGACAGATATCCACAAAAACACTAGGCTTATATGATGAGTCTTTGTTAAGCTGCCTTGTACTGGCGAAACCATGGCCGGCAAGACTCAATAAAATTGTAGAATTTACTAAATATTGTATTTGTTTTTCATTAAAATGGAGTTCTACCAAGTACCTTCGGTCAATAGTGTAAATCGTATCTGTCAGGAACTGAATAAATGCTATCAGGAAGAAAGAGATGGATTTTAGAAAAAATTTCAACCTGTGATGAAACTTGGATACATCCCTTTGAGCCTGAGTTAAAGTATCAAAGCATGGAGTGGAAGCACCTCACTTCTGCAAGAAAAATTCAAACTCAGCCAAAAGCTGGAAAATATATGCTTTCCATTATTTCAGATAAAAAGGTCCAATTTTTGTGACTATTTGGAAACTCAACGCACTGTGAATGGAGAGTACTACAGGGAAGAATTGGAAACAAAAGTGAAACCAGGAATTCTGAGTGAGACGAGGTTTACAGAATAAGGTATGCTTTTTCTCCGAAACAACACCCGCCCACACAATGTTAACCAACCGCTTGAAACTATTGAATGGGGAAGTCGTACCTCACCCTCCGTATAGTCCTGATTTGGCTCCATCAAATGTTCACTTGTTTGGACTCATGAAAGAAGCTTTGCGAGGGAAGATATTTGATAGCAACGAGCATGTGAAGGCAGCAGTGCAAGTCTGGCTTCAACGCAAAAGTATAGAGTTTTTCGCTGCAGCCATTATACATGCTGGTATAAATGGACAGGTTTCATCTGAGCTGTGACCAGCGCGTGGAGGGGAGGTAAAGTTTGTAGTTCGAGGCCGCGTGGGGACTGAGGCATTGTAGGGGACACAGTCAGCGCCGGCTACTGTCCCCGATCCAGCGGTCTTGCAGACATCCTTGTTAGTAACAACACCCGACATAGATCGAGGTGGCCGCTTCCCCCACCACCTTACTGACGCCTAAACTACGCCAAGACCCACTGCGCACCCAAACTCCACAGCTCAGATGAAACCTGTCCATTTATGCATCGATGAGATCAGTATATACATTTGGGGGGGGATTATGTTGAATAATAATAATGATTTTACTTGTTTATAATATATTTAGTTTAAAACTATATTCATTTGTTACTTATTGAATGCCCCTCGTATTAATAATAATAATTACGAAATTATTTGTCCAAATTAATAATAAATTTCAGTAATTCATAGTTAGATATTTAAATATTACTGATAATTTTAGTTACATATTTGCTTGTTTATAGTACTGGCTAAAAGCATCAGTAAAATGAGATGATAGAGGAATTCTTTCTAGTAAGGTAAGCCTGTGAATTGGCTGCAACATTGCTTCTCTTCCTTGTTCAATAAATAATGATGTATACAATAATCTACAAATAAATATTTGTGACGAAACATAAAGTTTCAAATAATTATATAAATATTTAAACAACATTTTAAATAGGTGAAATTTAGATTTGTTTGACTTGTTTCTAGGAATGGATATGTCATATCTTTACTTTCTTGGGATTCCCCAGAGTATAAACTCGTAATTTGGGAGAAGAAACAGTTTTTATATTGCGATATCAGTGTAACTTTCTTCAAAATTTTCATTTGAAAACAGATTGCATTAAATTTATTAGTTAGAATCTGTGTGTTTTTCAATTTAAATTATCAATATGTACGCCTAAAAATCAAGTCTAAAAGTGGGTCGTAGCAGTTTTTCTTATAGTTAAGAGATTTGCAGACTTTTCAGTAAAGTTATCCTCTATTAATTTCCAATATATACAAATTATAAATTTCTTCATATATTTTTCATGAATTTGTCTGAAATTAGAAATGAGGTAGCCAGAAGTAAAATATAAAGTTGCTTGCACCCGACTGTATAAAACCGACTGTATTCCTTAGACTTAGTTGTATTATTTGAAAGTATAATGACTCCTAGATTACTTTAGACACAATTGAATCCCTTTACATAAAGCGACCGTCTCAATCCGGAGCATTCAGTTCAATTTTATTACTCGATCAAAGACTTAAATAAACCCTTTTAATGCCTTTATGGATGGATTGGTGGTCACGTGACTATCAAAAAATTCTTTAAAATGAAATTAGTCACGTACATACAGGGTGGAATAGAAATAATGTAATAGCTTATTATCTATGCTTATAATTGAGAAATAAATACAAACTTCTTGTTATTTTGAAGGTCTCTGTAAAGTTTGACATTTATAAGAGTGTCTTACACATTTACTACTATATAAAAAGTGTTCCAAAAACTTTAAAGTGTAATTTTTCTTTAAAGTTTCAAATGGAATGATATTGTATTCTTTCATCTTTACTTTCTCTCATGTACATAATTTAGAGAAAATTATAAGTTGAGTCGATAAATTGATGTCGAGTTTCTCCCAGATAAATCAGTTTTGAGGTCCAAATAAATGTCTTTCTGTTTGCTTGCTTGGCGCCTGTCATCTGTGCAGTGCTCTACAGGTCAAATGTGAATAAAATTTGGTATGAGGTCGTACCACATCTTGGGACTGTTTTTTCGTTTTTAAATAACATAATTTTGAAATAGCTGTCATAAAAATAAAATTTTCTCAAAATCGGCTTCAACAATTTTGACCATCTTTTTTTCAAACACTCAAGTAAAACCTATTTATGCTAAATCTCTAATTCTCGAAAAGTGTCAACTGCCCAACTTTTCCTCTTGCCATTCATCCCGCATTACTGCTCTTCAGTAAATATGTTCCTCACATATGTTTTGCCAAATGATGGCTCTGCCTTGTAACGCGCAATTACTTGGTTGCGAACTTAAGTACGACCATATTTTTACTTTTCTACATAGTCACCAAGAATATCTAAGCATTTGTTAAGTCGTGACACTAGCTTTTGGATCCCCTCATCATAGAACTCTGCCGCCTGATCATTTAACCAGTTAATAACAGTTTTTTTTCAACACGTCATCATTTTCAAATCGCTTTCCACAAAGGTTTTCTTTGAGTGTAGGAAACACATGAAAGTCTGATGGTGCCAGGTCCGGCCTGTAGGAGGGATGGTCCAGTAATTCCCATCGAAAGTAGGCCAGTTGCGTCTTGGATATTGCTGCAGCGTGAGGCCGAGCGTTATCGTGAAGCAGCAAGACAGAGTCCCCACCGGCAGTTTTGAATAGCGCGCCTAAGCTTGGTTAGTGTTTCGCAATATCTCTCAACATTTATGGTCCTGATAACCGAGCGCACTTCACAATCGGCGGGTCTATTGATTAACATTGCGATAAACAAAGCATTGCGATAAACAAATAACACCTTTTTTTATATTGTTCCTCCTAAATATTTCCTCCTTGCATACTCTTTGGTGAGCCCAAGTGTCTTGAGATACCCCACAAGACGGCTCAAGTCGTGCGAGTTTCGTTGACGACTCTTTGTTAGCATCGCGTCTACACATTCAATCCAATAATCCCAGCATGTAAAAGAATCCAATAAATCGTAACATTGTTGAGCCCCCTTCCTAAGTGATTGTGAATCAATCTCACAAACAATTTGTATAACAGCTAACATACACTGATCTGCTCTACGCCTTCTACCAGTGGAAAACAATCCTGCATGTTGACTACTGAAGCATTAGAATTGTTATACATAAATATTGGTGACTAATTGTATAACAATAGACTCACCTTGTATTGCAGAAACTTTGTGCAACGTTTCATTTTGATAGTTATATTTGTAAGAGTTTTAACTTAAATATACAGACGTGTGTGAAATTAAAAATAAGAAAGTGTATGACTTGTTTGTGCAGTAAAACCTCAAGACAGAAATGATTGCAAAATAAACCGGCCTCGCTAAATAAAGCGTTCAAACAATGTAAATAAATCACCAAGTTAAGTGAAGCTCTGAAGGCATTAGAAAATCAAGCGTAACAAATTGTTTCGAATTTAACTTGAAGGAAGAAATATGAGACTTGGAAGGAGATTTGTAAAACTAAAGCAGTCGCGAGTTGTTTTTATTTCCCTAAAGTATTTACGTGCTGTGAGTTAAACACCATGACATATGCCAGCAATTAGGTTCTGAAGAGTCTAACGGAGAAGACGTGTTTTGGATACTGAGGCTGTGGCATCGTTTTATTTGATCATTAGAGGATAATGTATTTTATTTGTATCGAGTTTCCTTTGCAATTATAGCCCTCGTTTCTAATTTCAATCCGCAACCATAGAAGGAAAACTTATCACGTACCCCAGAAAACCTTTTAACACCTCCTCCTAAGTTTGATATTAATTTGGTAATAATAGCTATACAATCTTTGTGTCATTTTTATTTGGAGTGAGGGGATGCTTATTATAAACTCTTTATGATATAAACTTTTTGATTTAAAAGGGTAATTTATAAATTTTCAAACGGGATTCATAGATAGCTTCAAATAGCTTGCTGGAAAAAAACAAATCAGATAAATAATTTGTGTGTAACGTCAAAACTAAAAGACGACCGCTAACACGTGTTGAGTCCTTTATTTATCCAACACTATATTGCTTTATTTGATGTTGATGAAAACCGCGTCGGTTTCAATTGGATAAAGCAGCCACTGCAAATGAAACACTGACCTTGTAACAAGAATTATTTTTAAATGGTCATTTCGCAATTTAATTTTTTTAAATCTATGTGTCTAGATGGATCTCAGTCCTCTTGAATTTTATCTTAGTGGATATTTGAAAAGTGTTGTATTTCAACAATCGCTGAACACTTGAAGACCTGAAACCGAATATAGAAAGAGAAATTATAAACATAAGTGAACAAATATTACGGTGTGGCTGGAAATGTCAGGGAACTTGTTGAAGCCTATATCCATGTTTATGAGAATCACTTTCAGCATCTTTTCCTATCTATTTTAAAGACTACACACATAACAGGCTATAAGAGTAAAACGTGAAAATAAACCATGGGTGCCATATTAGATTTTTTAGATTATTTAAAAATATATATATATCCTTTATTTAATCCTTTAATATAGAGTTTCAACAAGATATATCTGCTGTTACATTAAATATAAAATTTATATATTTAAATAACGTCTAAACTTGCATCACTTGTGTCAAAAAAGTGTCGTTCTATATAACTTTCAAATTTAAGTGACACCAGTCATGGTTTGTTTCATAGACATTATTTCTTCAGGCTAATTTTCTATTACTTACAATTTTTCACATTAATGTGGTTCATTTATTCACCAAAAGTTTAATTAAATCGGTAGAGAAGATTTTGAGAGAATACATCTTTCATAACAGCTTCATGACTAATTTATTATTTGTTTACTTATAATTCACAAACCGGCAGTTATGGAGAGATAGCTAACAATACTTCCATTGAGGAGAGGGAGTTGGTACGTATCGGATACATTTTAGCATTTTTTGATCAAAATGGTTAGAGTCGGTTTTGAAAGAATAATAAATTTGTGTTTTAATTCTATGAAAGGTTATCCTAAATTTATAATTATCGAAAAACAAAATAAATAAAAAGTTCCTAGATGTTGCAAAAATATCCCCAATAACAAAATTTGATTAAAAGCTGTCAAAATGTTGGGTTACATGTCATTCTTTACACTTTTTGATTCAAAGGATCTCAAAAAAAATATTCCCACAATCACATAGTTTTCTCTATACAATGTATATTTGAGAAATAAATACACACAACAGAAATTTATATTTTAATTGCATGATGAATATTAACAATTTTAAATTTTTGCCTAAAAATTTGAAACATTTTTACCGATAAGTTTCTTTATTTTTCCCAATAGACTAATAAGACACGAATTGTAACACACGAACACAAGCATGATAAGCGCGCTCCTTTGCCAACTGAGCCATCACGTTTCCAGAAATTAAACACTGAGACCATCTCGTAAAGCCTAACTAATAATATAAATATTTTTATTTATGAAACGTAATGAAGTTAATAACAAATTGTAAAATTTCTGAAAGGAAAATAAAAATACGAAATTAAGTTTCACAAAAAGTGAAAAAAGCTTAAAATGTGAAACAAAGACGCTTAATTTTATCTTCGGTAATATTTGAAAGAGAATTAAATATAATAAATTTTAAATTGAGAGGCCAAATATAGACGTATTTTCCAATTAACCTCAAAAATGAAGAAGAAGCAGAACAAGTGAGAAGCAATTGTATTGTTTGTTGGAAAGATCTCCACGTGTATCTGTTCCCACGATGTAACTTGTCTGTTTGTTTTGTTTCTAAGACAACCTGATAAGTTTGCTTTAAGTGAAAAGAAGTAGGAGCATTTTAAAATAAAATCTTGAACAGAGTTGGTGAGCTAATATTGTAAGAAACAAAGTTCTTCATGATATTTGTAAATAAAAGACAACAATTAACTCTGAATTAAAAGTTAAAAACTTGTAGGTACGTCTTTCCAACTAGTTATTTAAATATATGTATTATAACCTTGGAGTTTTCATTGGTCGTTATTTAAATGTGGAAAAGAAAAGAAAATTTGTAGGTACGTCTTTCCAACTAGTTATTTTAATATATGTATTATAACCTTGGAGTTTTCATTGGTCGTTATTTAAATGTGGAAAAGAAAAAAAAACTTGTAGGTACGTCTTTCCAACTAGTTATTCTATTACATGTATTCGAGCTTTACGGTAATCGTTTTTATTGGCAGTCATTTTGAAGTAGAAAAGAAAAGAAAAACTTGTATGTATATCTTTCCAACTAGTTATTCTAATAGATGTATTACAACCTCGCAGTTATTGTTTTTGTTGGCCGTCATTTTAAAGTAGAAAAGAAAAGAAAAAACTTGTACGCACGTCTTTCCAACTAGTGATTCTCCAATTCATGGTTCATACATAAAAACCATAATTTTACAGACAAAACAATAAATTTGTTTTTTCACATATGTGTAGTATAAAGTATAATATGTGATGGGTCAAAAAAAAATTCGAATTTCTTGGTGACATATTCGTTTTGAGATCCCCGTGCTTAAAGCGTGGTTTTTGGAATGATGTCAGTCGTATGTGAAGTAAAACAACGCAAACGGGTGGACCGATTTTAATAAAATTTGTCAAATTTTGGCCATATCTCGGGAATTGTTTTATATTTTTTTTTGAGTCAAAATTTCTGAGTAGCTTCTATAAATGGAAAAAACAAAATTGCTATTTTCCAAAAATCGGCTATAACCATTCGAATGAAATATGCGACTTTCCAAACATAGACCATTGGGCTGTTACAGAAAACGTAAATCTACAAATCGGCTCTACAGATTTGATTTAATTTTAATCACATGTTCTTATCAATAACCCAAACACTTGTAATAAATTATAAATTAAATTACAATTAACATATTTGTAATTTTAAACTTTCCAGAGTACTGGCAAAATATGACACATACCAAATTCCATAAGAATCGGTCCACGGGTTTGGCCATGAAGACATTATTCAAAAACTACTCTTTTGGAGTCAGGGAACATCAAATCTGATATATCCGAAATAAATTCACATAGATTTTTGACCCATAAGATAACTTTCTCCGGCTATTAAAGTAAACTTTTTGAGGTAGAAGCCATACAAATTAGAATACTAACTAGACGCCTGTTCGCTATTAATCTAAATATGTTTAATTATGCACGTAATCACTCAATATTGTACTCTACATGCAATGACGTATTTAATCGTTTATAATATATTGGATTAGATAAAATTACAGTATAATACTGTCTGTTTCCATGGCAACGATGTATAGTCTGTAGAATTTTGTGGTTAATTAAATATATAACAAGTTGGTAGAAATTAATTTGTACCCTCGTGTTTTATTAAACTATAGCCTAGAGCGTATATTGCATATTGTATTGGTTGAGGTTTGCTCTTTTCTCCATGCATGAAATTCCGTTACAAATGTTTGTTTTACGCAATACATATAATATAGACAATTTGTATTGTTAGGAAAATTATTATTGTTTTAATAAGTTTGTAGAAAATTACGACCATGAAACAACTTTAAGAATAGAAAAATATCTGTCGGTCATCATCGCCATATAAAAAAGAAAGAAGATAAAATAGTAACCCGTACACCTCGAATACTCTAATTATGAGGCGGAAAAGGTCAAGAGTTGGTCAAAAAAACCAGACAGGGAAGGATCCCTAACCTAACCCGACCCGGTGTCGTGCCATCTCGTCCAGGTGCTATCTCGTCCAGGTGCCATTTCATCCAGATTCCATGGACGTAAGGCAGGGGGTTAATTCTTTACCCTCCAACTAGTGCCATCTCGTCCAAAAACCTATGCTATTGTTTACTTGACAGTTCTACAAAAACTATTGGAATGTTTGTAGTAGCCTACCTTTATAATTTTATAAAATTCTTATTATTTATAAAATTTCGGGTCTCCCATATTTTCTAGCCTCATACTATTTAAACCCCCCTAAAATGCTCTTTGCGTTTTATATCAAAATGCTATAAATCATGTACAATCATGTTAACACTCGCCTTGTATGTAATACAGGGAGAAAACTAATCTTCTTGCGGATGCTCCTTACCTAGGCTCCAGGTTGCGCAGTTCAACAACAGTCTGTTCTAATGTTCCACCTCAAGGTTTGTAGAATATGAAGCCGCTTGTATATTAACAGAATTATTTGACATAAATTACAATTCAAATCTGAAAATATTCAAAGCGGCCGTTAGGTTAGGTTAATCAACTGTAAAACTGCACTTGACGAGATGGCACTTTTTTCTAGGAAATTGGATGTTGGATGAGATGGCACTACATCCCCGACCAAAGAATACATTGAAAAAGGTCTAGATCCAGGTAAAGTCCCTCGGAATTGGGAAGCCCATATAAACTAAGTAAAACCCTTGAGAGAAAATAATAGTGATCATGTATTGCAAATAGTATCCAAGAATACATCTTTAAAATGACGTTTAGGGATCAACGGTTAAACAATAAACTGTACGAAAACATTGCACAAACTTTCTCACTCACCCATCCCTAAAATCAAATTAAAAATCGAACAAAATTCTTTGTCAACAAAAATGTCAGTCAAATAATGAAAATAAACCATGAACTCAATCTTTAAAATCATAATTAAATATTCCCTAAAGTTGCTTTGTTTGTGTCTTAAATTGTATTTAATTAAAATTGATTTTTTTTAATACCGCTGTTAAGGTTAATTTATGTTTTTGCCAATTATTTCTGAGTCATGAACTTTTTAACCGGTTTAAATCATTAATCTTTACAGTGCTTTAATTTTGATTAATTGTGTCTTACCTGTTCCATGAACGATGTTTGTTTTTACACCAGAACGAAACTTTGTTGAAAGAATGTACCTTTGGGCGCAAAGATTATTAAAATTCGTTGTATCCTGAATTTTAGTTTTGGTCTTTTTGCAGCTACTCCTCATTTTGAGTTATAAAAAAAATAAAAGAAGTAAAACTCAAGATATAGACGATAATTTCCCAGTATAAGAAATTTTATCAAAATCGGTACACTCGTTTGTTTGGCCTGTACAGACATTGTAAAAGATATCTCATATATATCTACGAAAACCTCGATATTGAATTAAAAAAACCGAAACATATTTTGCTGAAATTGTTTTTAGTAAAGGGCAGCTCCTATCTAAGAGCCCAAGTTTTTGTGCTTCACGCGGTAACAGGTCAAAGCTAAATCAAAAATTTCATATAGATCGTGTGATGCTACAAAAATATGATATGAATTTAATTTACCTCCCGTACTAAAATGGCGGCTATTAAGTTAATTGTATTAAGTAAACTAGAAAGAAAATTGTATCTTCTTACCTTACCTTCATTGTTATTTCAAAATCTTCTTGGGTAGGTGAGGGGTAACTCAATGAATTTCCGCTTTTTGTCTTTCGGGAGAAATAGTGACTCAAAAATATTACAGTTATGTGACACCTTATTTTAAACGCCTTTCTAAGACGAGACGTGACATATATAATCACGCGACCAAACATCCTACTTAAAAATGTTATACCACCCCCATTCCCCGAAGGATCAAAGGGTCAAAAACACAAACTACCACTTGAGTTAGCCCCTGATTAGATTCTCAAATAAAGTTAAGTTGGAGATATCTAATTTACTTTTGTCTTCACGAAATTTTTCTTCCATTTTCGAGTCCTTTAAAATGATGTCTCACATGATCATAATAATATATTAAGCGCCTTCCGGTATACAAATAACGTCTTCAGTAACATTTGACTTGTCACATATACAACAGACATACACAGTGCAAATTAAAAGAAAGTAGAACATAACAGAAACACACATACAAAGAACAAATTATTTACAATTGAATGTTAGTCTTCCATCGAATATAATGCCAGCTGAATAAGGTAAGTGTTAAGTTTGTTTTTAAATTGTTCACTTCTTTTAGATCATTCTATAACCTGTAGTATCAGGTTCAATCTGTGGATTTGGTACCGAAGAAACCAATCTTTGTACTGACTGACACCAATGTAATATCGTTTAAAATAGAGCAGTAGGTTCAGAATACAGAGAAGAGTCAAAAATGTGTTTATTTTTAAAAATGTGTATTGAATTATTTCTACAAGATTGCCAACATTTAAAATTGCAAATTATTCTTATAATTTTCATTTGAATACAAAAAAACTTGTCCAGCCTCTGCAGAGTTTCTCCCAAAGGCCAACACCGTATCTGAGGTGAAGTACACATACACGGTTCCAATTAATTGTAGACGAACTGGAAGACGTGAATTAGAAAGTGTAAAGCGTGTACAATTAAATTTTCTTGAAAAAAATGTAAAATATGATTTCAAATTATGTTTTCGTCAATCATCACTCACAGAAATTTTGATAAGTCTGTACTACTTGATTCTAATTGATTAGTTGAAATTTTGTTTTTAACTGTTTACAACAAAATTACATTAATTGGGTTTTATTCGATTTTAGACCATTTTCTAAGAACCAATTTTGTACCATAATTACTGTAATGATGAATTGACAGTTTCAAAAATATTCTTCCAAACAATTTGTGTTATCTGCTAACAAAACAGTTTTTGATTTCCTGTATTATAAGGCAAGTTATTTATATAGATCAAATACAATAAAGTAAAGGATCCAATATTGATCCCTTTGGAACTCAATGCAACCCACATAAATAACCCTTTGTTCCCGACATCTTAAATGGGACCGCAACCAATCATTTGCATTTCCAATAATCCATTTTAGGAAGGAAAACTCTATGGTTGACACAGTATCACCTTTCAAAGATGATACATTAAAAAGCATATTCGTTCATTCTATCTATGAGCATGTTATAGATTTTAATATAATATGTGGTAGATTCTATAGGTAGACCAAATGTATTAAATAGATTCTAAATGTATCAAAAAATATGTTAAATTTGTAATTTATATAATTGTCCCCTGCCATCTCACAACCAGCAGACCAAAATATGGTTAGGTGCAGCACCTCACTACAAAGGAGATTTTCTCCAACTATGTTTCCTATTTTAATCAATAACAAAGTCAGAGTATAAACCACCCTGTATTTATAAATATTATTACAACAAACTGCTATAATATTTGAAAAATTTAAAATCTCTTCTTGAATTTAAGAAAGGTTTCCAGATTTACCTACCTCAACGGTACTTTATTCAAAGAGTACATGGTGCTGCCAAAATATTAAGAAAAATTTGTCTATATTATTTATTGGTGTGTTATATTTGTATTTAATTAAATATTGACAATCCAAATGTGTATTGCAACCTAACCAATTGAGGCAATAAATAGAAATATTATAAAAACATGTTAAATGTCTCTTTATTTTTGGAACTCATTTAGTATGGAAATAGTAAATTCCCTTATTTTACAAACTTTAATTTCTGAAACACAGATATGTTACCAAAGAAAGAATTGAGATAGCTTTTCCCTAGGGACAGTCTCCAATTAAAACCTACAAGTTGATGTAGACGAAAGAAACTGAACTTCCTTATCTTAGCTTCACAGCTTACAACAACAATTGCTTTCATAAACTGTCTTTTATTGCAATTCTCATTTAAGGGTATTACACATATTTACGTTATTTATAAAATGGCGTCTTCAGTTTGTTGACTGATCTTCACGTTCCATGGCCTCAGTATCCGGACAAGTTATCTGTCCTCCGTCATTACGTAATCATCCGGACAAGTTATCTGTCCTCCGTCATTACGTAATCATCCGGACAAGTTATCTGTCCTTCGTCATTACGTAATCATCCGGACAATTTATCTGTCCTCCGTCATTACGTAATCATCCGGACAAGTTATCTGTCCTCCGTCATTACGTAATCATCCGGACAAGTTATCTGTCCTCCGTCATTACGTAATCATCCGGACAAGTTATCTGTCCTCCGTCATTACGTAATCATCCGGACAAGTTATCTGTCCTTCGTCATTACGTAATCATCCGGACAAGTTATCTGTCCTCCGTCATTACGTAATCATCCGGACAAGTTATCTGTCCTCCGTCATTACGTAATCATCCGGACAAGTTATCTGTCCTCCGTCATTACGTAATCATCCGGACAAGTTATCTGTCCTTCGTCATTACGTAATCATCCGGACAAGTTATCTGTCCTCCGTCATTACGTAATCATCCGGACAAGTTATCTGTCCTCCGTCATTACGTAATCATCCGGACAAGTTATCTGTCCTCCGTCATTACGTAATCATCCGGACAAGTTATCTGTCCTCCGTCATTACGTAATCATCCGGACAAGTTATCTGTCCTTCCTCATTACGTAATCATCCGGACAAGTTATCTGTCCGTCATTACGTAATCATCCGGACAAGTTATCTGTCCTTCGTCATTACGTAATCATCCGGACAAGTTATCTATCACGACAGTGGCAATATTAATTTAGATAAAAATGGTAAATTAGACTTTACTGTGCTTATATAAAAAACATCGAAAACTAATTAATAGTGACAAAATGGCGGAAATTTTAAACAGTCTTTTGTTCATATCACATTTGTGATTCAACTCATAACACACTAAATTAGTTACAAATTCCTACATATCCATTTGCATGTAATGGTACCGATCCCACCCCTCTACGATGACAATAGCAACGTTATTGCAAAAGAAATAATTTTCAAACCAAAACGTCCATCGACACAAGCGTAGCGAGTGGAGACTCCATCACATATGTCAACTTTGAGGCGCGTCAAGGCCAAGATACTGGCGAAGCGAAGCGAGTGGACATTTTTCAATATCGTATACACATTTAGAAGCTCATCAAAAGAGTAGTTATATATACAATAACAAGTTTCAAAAAATCTCTGTAACTTTTAAATAAACTTATTCTACAGATAAGATCTCTTCTTCTACCAATACATTTTAAAATGTCTCTACAAAGCTTAAGATATCAACTTTTGAACATTGCATTTAGAGATCTGCTTGTTTTACATTTTATAATCGGGCTGGAGAAATACCATTGTATCTCCTATCAACTTGTGTTAGTTTGTTCAGTAACCATTGTATAAGGACTACTGGCGGTTTGATATATTTAAAAATTGTATAATTATTTCAAGTGAAAAATATACAACCTAGAGTGGGAATATAACCCAGGACCTTTGGCTTTACGCGACAATGCTCTACCAACTGAGCTATCCTAGTCGTTTCCCAGTAAAGGGCGTACACTTCTCGCTTTAATTTGCTTTTGCTCAAATTTTTACTTATAACAGATAAATTACCTCGTTACAAACGACATTGAAACTAATCTGTAAACTCAGCTTGCAGCATTTATGTATGCATTTAATGATATTAATTTATTGATTTCAACGCTTAAAATCAATAAATTAATATATTTTTACTCTACCTTCTTACTTTAGAGAAATTTATGTGAAAAGTAAAAATATTTATATCCAGTTTTTTCAGATATATCCGTTTTGATGTTCAATAATTGAGTTTTTGGAATGATTTCTGTCTGTCTGTCGTGTGTCGTATGTGCAATGTTCTAGAGCTCAAACGTGAGGACTGATTTTATTGAAATTTGGTATACGGACTGATTTATAACCTAGGTTATATTATCAACATCGAGAGCAGTGATCGAATGCGTATACAAACTTTACAAAATTGTACTAAATGATTTCATTTAGACTATTCAATGTGTTGTTTGCTTGAGATTAAAAAGTGTTCATCCAAAAAATGTCATTACTCTCCACAATTTATCTAGTCCCAAAACATGATAAAGTGGTTTTGGAATTATATTAGTAATCCGAATTAAACAGGCATCCCTAAACCGATAACTTACATTTCTCCGCCTTGGGGTAAATCCACGACGACTGAACATGTTCCCTTGGGTTCAATCTTAGAAGGAGATAAATCCCAACCTCCCTTTTTATCTTAAACAAATCCCTCCTGCCGACTAACCTAATGTATGTTTAGCGGTAAGATTAATACCGAAACATGTAGAATTAAAATCTACAACTTTTTATCTAATTTAGTTGAATAACACACGAGATAAAAACTATTAAAAATGGCCGACCTTTTTAACATTTTAAGTTAAATTTTTCTGAATTCCAATAGTGAGCACAATATAGTCCTTTACATTCATGGTCTATCTTAATTTATTTATGTGGCCGCTATCGTGCTTACGTACAAACCTCAACGACGACGACTACGGACGGACGGCAAAGTCATACTGCTTCAAAAACAGCTGTTTTCAATACATGCATTGAGATGCTAAAGCTGTTCTTTTTAGTCCTATGACCTAAAAACAGCTGAGCTCCTCAACTATTACTTCGTTTATATGAATTAATTAACTATTGTAAAACATCTATAAAAACAACCGATACTCTCGATTGTAAATAACCGTTAAAACAGCTGTTACTATCGATTTGAAAGTAAATAGGTTAAAACGTTTTAGTTTTTGTGTGTGTTTCTTATATTATTTGCAGTATAACGAAAAATATAGTTCATCATTTAGAACAAAAGAAGCTTTTCGATCCTCGCTCGTTTTCCTTAAACTTGAACTTGTATCGAAAAGCTTCACTTTTAGTCCTAGTGATGAAATATGCTATTTTTTACACGAACCTCTTGAAAACGTGATGAAATCCAGCAAGGCTGAGACACCGACACGAGCGAAGCGAGTGGAGACTTCCTAATTTACACCCATAACCTAACCTAACCTAACCTAAACTAACCTAACTAACCTAACCTAAACTAACCTAACTAACCTAACCTAACCTAACCTAACCTAACCTAACCTAAACTAACCTAACCTAACCTAACCTAAACTAACCTAACCTAACCTAACATAACCAAACCTAACCTAACCTAACCAAATAAAACCTAACCTAACCTAACATAACATAACCTAACCTAAACTAACCTAACTAACCTAACCTAAACTAACCTAACTAACCTAACCTAACCTAAACTAACCTAACCTAACCTAACCTAAACTAACCTAACTAACCTAACCTAAACTAACTTAACTAACCTAACCTAACCTAACCTAACCTAACCGAACATAACCTAACCTAACATAACATAACATAACATAACCGACATGAAGAAAGCAGTAATGTGTACAATTACCAGGTTCAGAAAACCTATTTAGCTTGTATTTGATAAACTTGAGCTTGTATTGAAAAGCTTCACTTTGGATCCTAGTGATGAAATATACTTTTTCGTATTCCTGAAGCCATGAAACGTTAATGTCGACATTTTCGACGATTACCAAACTTACCCTATACTTCGTATACTGGGTAAGTAAGAAGACAAACATGGTGATACTCTCTACTTTAGAGAAATATTTCACACATAAATTAAATGACAAATGTATGTTATAACCGCTGCATTACATGTATACATTGTGGAAAGATAATGTAAGTTGTAAGTGTACTAGAGATATTAAAGAGATGTAAAACTACCCTCATTAGGGGTAACATCCTGAGGATAGTTAAACTAGGTTACATGGACCAAAGTACGCTGTGTAATAGGACGTGACATTGTAGCCTACATACACAAGTGACACGATATTATCTAGCTCATCAACTATATTATTTTAAATTTTATTTTACAACCTCAATCTCCTCCAAATCTGATATTAATTCTACTTTCTAATATAGTTACATTGCAGAAAGTAATGTCATAGAACAAAATTACACAAAATATAAGAAAGATATTCCTGTTTACATTTTTAATTTAGACTGATTAATGTACCTTTCACTTCAGCCGAGAAATTGTTCATTTTGAAATTGGAATTTTTCTCCAAAATTTATCTTTTATTCCCAAAACGTGATCAGTGGATATGATAATAGTAATACAAATTAAACTTTCCCCCACCCCTAAACCGATAACTTACAACTCTTACCCTTGGGATAAACCCCACGACTGAACAAGTTCCCTTGAGTTCACCCTTGGTGGAAGAAGATAAACCCACCCTTCCTTTTTATTTTAAACAAATCCCACTGACTGACTAACCACAATGTGATAAACACACGAAATGTAAACGTATCTTTTAGCCAAACTAATGCAGTTTTAAACTTTTTCACAATCACCATTTCTTACGCAATAATTTTATATGAAAGTAAAGTTAAGCCCCAGAGCTAAAACAACCGAGATGAAACTGTTTATTTAAGTTTAACAAAGTTTTCTTCTCTGAACGAAGTTTTATTCCAAAACTTTATCAACTCTGCGGAACAACTTTTATTAATATTTCCGTAGTCGCCAGTTTTTAACAATCTAAAACCAAACTCGTAAATTAAAAGTCGAAACTACGAAAATAAAAAACTGTAATTATAAGTGTTTAATTTGGATTTACCATTAATGGTGTTTATTTCGTAATTATGTAGTGAGGAAAGTACTGTGACAGTACAAAAATATTCATATTGTTTTTACGTACAATTCTATCTCTATCTATATGTAAAATGTTTATCAAAGTTTTAATATAATAAACATTGCAAAACATTGTTCCCTCATCAATCCCCAAAACTACATAAAACTATTGAACACTAAAAATGTCAGTAGTTGTTAATCAAGAAGTGAAAATGGACCACGAATATTGTCTTTGAAAATATGATTAATATTTAATTACCTGACTCAATTTGTTTCCTTGTGTCATACTCATCCCCAGCATGAATCGTAGTTGATTAAAATTGAGCTTCTAAAGCAGCCGGTTTGGGTTATTAATCTTTCAATTTTATCGGTCTGACCGATTTTGGTATTTATGGAAAACTCATTAATAGATATTTATTTGAAAATATGGCAACCATGCTTTTTTCAGCCTTAGACGTTATACTTGAGTAAAGTTTGATTGAATAGTTACACTCGGTATTCATACAATCGTAATTTATTGGGTTTTTTACAACAGCTACCACCGCAATTTGTTTCACATAAAAAGTGAATAAATTGTTCCAAATAAATAAAATCCGTTCACATATTTAGTCTCTAAAGCTCTGCACAGAGAGCAGGCAGATATTGAGAAAACCATTATTTTTGGAAGCAGGGGACGTCAAAACGGATATATCAGGAGTAAACTCAACATCAATTTACTGACCAGTAACATAACTGCCTACGTAGGTCATGTTAGAAAATGAAAAGGATAGAATCAGATTGTTGGGTCAAGTAGAAAGGACGGATCGTGGTCGTGCGCCAAGTATGTTCGGAAAACCACATCTGTTATGGCTACAAGATAAAGAGGAGGACTTGAGAATGATGGGAGTGAGAGGTAGCTGTCAGTTATGATTGATCGCAACAAGTGGAAGGAAATCTCCAGTGAGGCCTAAAGTCCTAAAGTCGCAGCTCCAGGGAGTAAGTGAGATCTGTAGACATTGCATCGTCTCGAGTGACAAAGTTTTCATGAGGGAGATTCCAAAATCAATCTTGAATATTATTAATTCGAAAACATTGAATGATACCCTACAAAATCATATCTGTTATGCAGAGGATAGTTTCTTATTGAAAATAGTTTAAAGTTTACCTATAATTTTCAAACACAAATTGTGTTTGTACTTTAGATCATGAAACATCTGATCTATTATTACCTACTTTACTTTGGGAAAGTTGTGTGACTACAAATTGGAGTGTTTAGCAGAGAGTAGTCTACATTTTTTATTGAATAGATTTAAGCTTTCCAAGAATTTTCAAATACAAGTGGAGAATGGGACACTTTAGAATTGGACCAATCAGAGGGCTCCGTTTGGTCACGTGACCTAATCCCGCTCCTTTGGCCACCCTCTTGGCCCTTCCTACCAGATGGGGTCATTGACATCTGTAGATTTTGCTTCAGTAATGACTTGGGGGTCATTGATCTCATTACCAAACCCAAAAGAGTATTTTGAACCACCGTACTATGACATGACAATTATAGTTCCTTTGTTGGCTACCAGAGCGCAGCACCAGCATTTTTAATGTTGATATAATGTATAACATATAACATATAAATATATATATATATATATATATATATATATATATATATATTTATAGCTCTTCCGTTGGCTACCAGAGGGTATCACCTTGGCTACTGTATATTATTATTAGGATTAATAGAGCAGATCACCGGTATTTCTAATGTTAATATACTTAACGTTCCTCCGTACCCCGAGTAGAGAGAAACCATCCAACGATTATACGTATATTATAATAATGTATGACACGTTTATATGACACTACTCACCGTAGGGCTACTAAAGCACAGACCAACTTGGGCTTATCACCGCCACTTGTCTTTGTATTTTGGATCAGTGCTGTGTAAGTTGAGTAAAGAGGGTTATGTACATTTTCTAAAAATATACAATCAGTCCACATCTTCTCTCCAGTCTTCCTTGCTGGCGACTGAAACACAATAGACTTGTCCTGTGACTTTTCACGTGGTTAGAACCCTCATGTGGTACGGTGAAGTTGTCTATTGAGCCTACATTACAATTTTTATACATATTTTTGAATTTTTAAATTTTTTAAATGAAACAATATTTTTTGGGGCTCTTATGCTTTGACTCCTTCCCAATCAATCGAATTTTATCGAAACTTTCAACCACACTAGTGACCATCACACAGATTTATGAGAGAAATAACTTCACGCCAATGACCTCCATTCAACCTTACTGGTTTTTACAATTCTCCAGAGGGTCACACACACAGTTTACTTTCACAACAGTACAAAACGTCTCATATATTTACACTTCCTAAATAAACAGTGACAAAAATCACCGTGACAATCGATTCCTGTACAAAACAACAAATCCTTAATTAATTGCAAACATCTGACAATTCATCACGACAACTATAAAATTCTTCAAATGTGGTCGCCGACGATGACGATCTGTATAAATTCAGTATTGTTATTCCAATATTAAAGTTCCTACATCTACAGTGACAAAAACTCAATGCCACTTTCTACATGCCATTCCACCATCGCACTTGGAAGCATTTGTCCACTCAACATTGCCCCACTAATTGTCAAGGTCTTACAGGTAACCTTATCGGGACACTGCAAGATTTTTTTTGACTGACAGGTCTCAAGTAAACAAATACACAAATTTCCATAACAGCTAGGTCTGGTAAAAAACACCTAATCTTTTATTTCGATCTGCTTGCATGTATTACCGCAGATACGGTCTTGCGTAGAAACAATTCCATTATACTGCAATCTGAAATCAGAAAAACAAAAGTTACGACTTGTCCTTTGTGTTTTACGGGGTTGGAACCATCACATAGTACGGTGAAGCCGTAACCCGTGCCCACATTACAAGCCGGGGTAAGCAGAAGGCTTACCCCTTGTGAAAATAGCTCCAATCCATCGCTATTTCCTGTGACCGCCACTCCATTACAAAATGCAGTCCCCAAATTCAATTTTGTATTTTACTTTTGTACTTTTTTGTATTTTACATTTGTACTTTTTGTATTTAACAAGTTTTTGATTACTATGACTTTTCTCAACTTCATCGAGGTTTACGGGAGACTTAATTCCTTGCCAGTGACCTATATTTAACGGTTTACGGGAGAACTAATTCCACCCACATACATACATACACACACACACACACACACACGCACGCACACACACAATTGGAGAAAATCATAGTAAATCATAGGCAAAGCAGGCCTAACGAGATGTCAGGTTAAAGATGTATTTTTTATTTTTGTAGTTTTTAGGTATTTTTTTTTTATTAAAAGTGTGAGTATGTTTATGATTGTTAAATTTTTGTGGGGGGGTAATAAGTGTTGGAGGCCTAACGGTTGTGTTTTAATTGTTATAGTAAGTGGCCAGTACATATATACTCTAGGCATGTCTTGGCAACTATAGAACTTGAAACGGAGCATGAGATATTTTTGGAAAGTTTGAGTTGAATGTTGTTTGTAAAATGGTTGTTGATAAACCACTAAATACGTAGTTTTTTATTAACAGGTACCTCAATTAAACGTAAATCAAAGCTGGCTTGCTTTGGGAGCGCTTGAGAAAGAGACAAACTGATTTTCCTCTAATAGTACATAGTTAACAAATAGTTTTGATTCATCCTCTGGGTTTCCCATCTGCCAAGTTCTACCAAAATTAAGCTAAAGGTGAACCTACTTCACCTAATTCATAAATCACGTTGCACCTTTAAGAAACTGTTGGATTTGGTCATTTACCTTCCCATTTAACTGATCAAAATCTATTGATTACTATTACGAAGTATTTAATATTCTAAAACGAGGTCTATGGTTTATTTTTACTTTTCAATCGATAATTCCCAAACTGAAGATCTCGACCAAAGAGTTTTGTTTTAATTTTAAGGGGTAAAATTTTCTAAAAATTCGATCGCACAACTTTCCTATATACTTTATAAATTTGAGATATTATAAAAACCGTACTAAGAGAACAACCTAAACTTAACTTAAGACAACAGAAATTAACTAAACTAAAGTCTTCTAATTATAAACACAAGAGTTGGCTAATGAGGGTTGTTTCTCACCCTTCTAATGCTTAAACTTCAGGAAGGTTTGCATCAGTACACTCTATTATTCATTAACATAATATTTATTAATTTCGTGATAAAATTTCTTTTAATTACTTGTAGTTAAAATTATAATCATTAATACTTTAAACATTTTCACATAAAGTCCGAAGCTTTAAAGGAACGTTTCTTTTTTTTAATACATGACAAAGTTTTCTATTTTTGTTTTCTTTGCGGTTAAGTATAAAATTCACGTTTTTAACAGAAAAACCCTTTTATTTGTTAACGTTAACGAAAAATCTCGTTTTAAAATTTAGCAAACAACTTTAAGGCCAACGATTTTATAAATCTGTGTATCGGTGATAAACTGGAAGACATTCGGATAATGAAACATGTCCTCTAGAACACCCTCACTATAGAGTGTACAGGCTTGCCAATTTAGCATGCCTGTTTTTCTTTTCAACTTTTTTTAACAAGGTCGATGATGACTGAAGTTTTTATCTTTAAACAAAAAGAAAAAATAAACAACAAGAAAATGTAGTTATATATTTCTTGAGTCTTTATTTTGTATTAGGGTCATTAATCGTGTTATTTATTTTATTGTCTTTTCTTCTCTTTTCTATTAATCGATGATGGCCGAATGTTTTTCCTATTTAAACAACGGAAACCACTTATAGACTCACTTTAGTGAGTACGGTTTGGACATCCCGAAGGAACCTAACTGGATTTATATATTTGTTCATGTAGTAGAGGGTTAGATCACTATCTTTCATCTTTCCTATCAGGCCAGTCTTGACCAGCTCTTGTTCTCCTCCGACCCTGATGCTATTAGAATATTCAAGGGCTAGTAGTATTTATTTTTTACCTACTTTTTTTCTATTTTTTATAAGGTGATGGATGTTTGAGAGGTTTTTCGCCTTTAAACAACAAGGGAGAAAACTGTTCCTTATATCTAAAACTCGTCTTAAGCTTACATCATAACTGAGAAAACTTGAATTTTTTTATCCAAATTGGTTTGGGATTCTCCCCTCTCCCTATGCGCCCTGTCAACTGTTAACATGGTACACCTGAGATGGGTACCTGGGCATTGCTATATCGAGGGAAATGAGAGGGCGGATGAACCAGTTGTTGAACCAGGACCCGCTTGCGGGATCAGGCATTCAACGGCTAGAAGTGCAGTGAAAAAATGTGCCGGCGAAGAGTACATCAAACTACGAAGATAATTTCCTGGCCAGAGATTTCCTGAGTAAACGTCTTTTCTCGGGACCAGATCCTGCGCTGATAAAGGTGCTGGTTCAGTTTAACAGAAAGTCCCTGTAACAGGTTGTTGACATGATTACCGGACATGGCCATATCCGGAGTCATTAAATAAGGTGAGATCACTACAAGTCTCATCTAATTGTCGTCTTTACTGTATCGATCCTGAGACGGAATCACACATATTATTTGATTACGGGGCCCTGGAGTGATAAAGAAATTGATTTTTTCTACCTCAGCAACCAGATATAAATTTACTAAGAACACCCTACACAAAATTCTAGAGCTTCTCATAGGTACTGGGGTTGGTGTACGGTGAACTTAGGGGAGCGCAATAAGCTTATAGCTGGCGTACCGGAAGCCACTAGAGCTACAGTAATAAAAATCTTGAATTTTTTTCGTTGTTTTTTCACGATTATTTCTGAAACGTTATTTTTTATTAGACATTTAGCAAAGCCGGTTTGGATTTTTAAATCTTCACCAGAATATTAATAAAATCGGTTGAGTAGATTTTGAGAAATAACGTTTTTATGAACGACTTGACAACTCAGGAACAAAGAATATTTAAAAAGATATGAATCAATACCATATATTTTCGGCCCTTAGTAATTACATTTTAGAGAAATTTTATCAAAATCGTTTAAACCGATTTCGAGTGTTGTAGCATTTATTTAAACTTAATTAAAATAATTTTTAAATATCCATATATCAAAACAACCCATCGTTTGGACTATAAAACACTGCACAGACTGCAAACAGATATCATTTCAAAAACAAATTTTGTTGTGTTTATTGGATATCAAAATAGATATTTCCACGAAAAACCAAACATATATATTTTGAAATCATCACATTACCTTATTTATACTACATATACGCTAGAAAATACATTTAAAATAAAAAATTGTCTTCTTCGTTTTCTTACGAATTATATTTTCTGAAAGACATTCCAGTACACTGATAAATATTTACTTGCATAGATTCCTGACTTAGCAGTTTTAATGAATAGAGTACAACCACCTTGACCTCTCAACATAAAGACAAGATTGATGACCTGGATATTCACTTCGGTCTGGATTATGAATAGAGTGACTTGTAAAGTTCCTACCATTAGTTCTTGCATTCAGTGACACTGTGAATCTGCATAGAAAGTCAAACTATCCAGGAGGCTACGTTCTTTACACCTGATCAAGATTTATGAATCTAAATATTTATTATTATAAGAAAGAGATTATTCAGAATACGATCAAAATTATTTTCGATCTGCAGAGACGACAATTTTTTAAAAACTATATTTTCGGTTTCAATTTGAAAACACGAGGTTCGTTCTGAAACTATCAAAAAAGGAGATCGGTTAAAACAATACAGCAATAGTTCAGCTGTCTGCTCTGAAAATGACATTAATACTTTAGAAGTTTATTTACGGATTTGTTTTTAGAAACGTCCGAAACAAAAAATGTAACATTTGTTTATACCTTAACAGTAGTAATTTGTAGTATTTTTGTCTATTTGGCACTTTGATTCATGTTTCGCTACATACAGGTAGCATCTTCAGGCTAGTTAATTTTGAAAAAAAAACGTCACTCAACACTAAAACACATTTAAAACTTATCGTTAACATTTATTGTTGGCGTTATACCATTTATATTATCAATAACATCCTTTGACACATATCCTTTGTAGAAATATTGTCTGATTTTTTTATGGCACAATGAATGAACAATAAAATTCAGATAGATCTACAAATTTCCTCTGTTCAAAGTACAAAGCTAATATATACCACAACAACTCCTTTTAAATCAGTCTTCCAGTCAGTACCAAACCTGCAGGATGTTATTTATATATATTACCAATGACTACATAAATACTATAAGACACGACATGGCCATGTTAAATATTCTACGCTTATTCTTGAGTTGTCCAATACCCGCTAGGGTGTGGAGCTGTCGCTCTGCTAGAGAATCTGAAGTTGATGTGACGGGCGCTAGGTGGCTCTACGGTCAAACAATGTTTCAGTTGCGTTGCGACGTTAAGTAAATAAATAATAATCTAATCTACTGCACTGGTCATTTCTCTGCGCCCGGACTCGTCACTACTAACAGCACCAAAAACATCCGCTTTTGCTGAAAACATTTTCTAAATACTCATACTATCATGCAATTCTAGTTAAAAGAACAAAAACGTTAAAATAAGACTTTCCCCAAGACGATCGTAATTATGAGTAAAATATCCATGTGATCTTATACATTTTAAAAATCTTTAAAAAAAATTGTTACGGAAACACTGGTCGTTTATAGTTTTAGAAATATTTTGAAATATATTGAAAATATTGTAATGAAATATTTTATAAACCTTTTCTCAACATTTTTCTAATATACGCCGGAAAATATTTTTTAAGAAGTTAACAACATATTTGATTTTGGTTTATGGGAAAATGTTTTGCAATACTGTTTAGTCTTTCGAAAAAATTAATAAAATATTGTTTGGATACTATTGAAAACGTTTATAAAAAATGTTTTAATAATATTTGTTACAATATTTTACAAAAGAGATTTGAAAACTTTGTTTACATACGTAACAACATAAAATAACAACCTTAAGAAAAGCTTGATAAATTTATGGGGGGGGGTAGTAAAGACAATTTATAAAGTCACCGTAGAATTAAAACATAGCAAAATTTTAAAATATATTCTTACATAAAAATATGACAAGAAATAACATCATAGGACTAAGAAAATTATTTAAATTGTAAAAATCATAAATATTACAGATAAAATTCATTTGTAGTCAAAATAATAAAATAAAAACCTTAATAATAGCTTGATAAATTAGTGAAAAAAAGTGAAACTAATAACTAAATACAAATTTATAAAGTCAACATAGAACTAAAATATCGCAAAATTATAAAATATATTATTACATAAAAATATGACAAGAAATAACATCATAGGACTAAGGAAATGATTTAAATTGTAAAAATCATAAATATTACAGATAAAATTCATTTGTAGTCAAAATAATAAAATAAAAACCTTAATAATAGCTTGGTAAATTTGTGAAAAAAAGTGAAACTAATAATAACTAAATACAAATTTATAAAGTCAACATAGAACTAAAATATCGCAAAATTATAAAATATATTATTACATAAAAATATGACAAGAAATAACATCATAGGACTAAGGAAATGATTTAAATTGTAAAAATCATAAATATTACAGATAAAATTCATTTGTAGTCAAAATAATAAAATAAAAACCTTAATAATAGCTTGGTAAATTTGTGAAAAAAAGTGAAACTAATAATAACTAAATACAAATTTATAAAGTCAACATAGAACTATATTATCGCAAAATTATAAAATATATTATTACATAAAAAATATGATAAGAAATAACATCATAGAACTAAGGAATATGAATAGAACATGAATATTATTAAACAAAAATGTTTATCCATCACAAATGATTGAGTTTCACTAGTTTGCTGTTTCGTTTTATTTTCTCTTCTATTCTTTTTCCGATGTTGTCTACCATTTTCCGTTTCGGTCGAAGATTTGTCCCGTCCCTAAGATCTTGAGAATGCCATTTCACTGCATACATTACTTTCATAAAAACAATTTTTTTTTAAATAAAGTAGTCATTGATATTACAAAGCTATAATGAGAACAATAAACGTTCAAGTCATGTTTTTTGTGTGTGTGAGTGTTGTGAGATAATTGTTCATAATTGACTAGCTTGAAGAAACTACCTGCGTGCAGCGAAATATGTAGTCAAGTATAATAACAAAAAATACTATATTAACTACACAAAAAGTATTTATTAAAATTAAGTAGTCCTAAAGATAAACAACGAGTATACACATTAATGCTTATCCAATACAGTTGGGCACATACAAATCATTGAGTCTCCTATTGGGCAACTTTCGCTTTACGACAAAGATGTTCCGGATTCGAAACCTCTGGAAGCAAAACTTCCTGACAAAGATTCGTGAGGTAGAAGTGGGGATCTATATTTATTAACGAATCATAGTTAATTAGAATTGAATACGCTGACTACAAATATTGGTTTACATACTACTTAATAGATTGTTCATCTCCATAATATAATTTGAAGCTCAGTAATTAGACTTTCTAGTGCTGCTACCTAACGGCCAGCTTCTGTTTTCAAAGATAACATGTTATAATGTATACTTAGACACCTCCCACACTAGTACATCCTGAATCGCAATCAACAAAAGTTCAACCTACATTTTAAACTTCACGTTATCGTATGTTAGGACCACTTCTTAGATATCAATTTAATGTCCCACATCACTTGGTGAAAAGCAATCTAGTATATTTACGACAAAACGGCTGTTGCGTAAGATTTATTTCTAAAATTCATAGCCGATATTCCTTACATTATGAAAGGAATATTCTTAGCGATTTTCTCTTTTTTTATTATTCATATATAAGTAGATTATCTATATGATGATGACATCAGTCTAACGGCAAAACATGTTGACGTAATGATTAACAAAAGTGAATTGATAATAACGTAAATTATTTATTATTACTAATTTCAAAATTGTATTGAATAAAACTCGAACACGAGATCTCACAAAAATTACGTTTACTTATTCAAACGCGTTTCAACGATTTTTGTGAGATGTGTTCGAGTTTTACTCTATCTAATATTATCTCACACGTCAAGCTCAATATTTATTTATCAAATATGTATTAGAATTTTTATTTTGTACTTAGAACTAGGGAAAGTTATGATGAAAATTAAACAAAACAACTTACAACTAAGCAAAGCTTTAAATATAACTTTTTTGTGTTAATTATGAACGTTCTCTTGATAAATAACCCGTATCTTTGGTGAGAGAGTAAAGTTTTATAATAGCTTCAATGTTACTCCCCAGAGAGTAGGCTGTTTTCACTTTACTTCTTAAGATGTTTTGCTTCATATCAATCCTTGCTTACACGTTTTGTGTCTGACTATACACGGAAAATAAATAAATCAATTCCAGCTAATGTGACAATTCCACCCTCATGGAAGCCATGAAACGTTGTAAGAGTAAAATAAAGGTATTTCTAATTTCTCTATTACTTATCGAAAAAATCACTTTTTTCCAGATTCCAAGCTGTTTTTCCCTGAAAATGAAAATGGTGATTTTATAAATCCTACAAATGTTGAAAAAATGTATAATATAATTATAAAGATCCATATAAATCATCAAAAATCTTAGAAAATATCGATTTTTTATCGAAAAATAACAGAGGAGTTAAGACTTTTATTTTTATTTTACAGATTTATTTTCATTTTCATTTATTAATTTTTTCTTTGATTTTTGTTTAACTGATTTATTCTCGAAAAATATGAGGATTTATCTTTTTAGAGGCATATCTTTTACTCGTTGATAAGTAAAAAACGTATTGTTAATAAAAATGATAAATATTCGAGCGTCGAATTCATATTTTTTTTAAAGGCTGTTTTCTAGACTTTCTTATGAAACAATCACCTTGTTGGAATTCACTTTTGAAGACTTCTACCTACGTTTGACTCTAACATCGATAACTTTACTGAAATAAAATCAAAAGCCTGAACATTCACCAATAAAGAAGGGAAGACTGTATAGATAATTTATCTCGCTAGAGCTCGTACTTTCTCATATTTAAAACTCAAAGTTTTTACAAGAAAAGTTTACAAGATGAATGAATGCTCTTATTTAAAGTGCAAAAGTTTTCTGTGGGATATATTAACCTTTATGCTTTTATACCGGGAAAGGTTAATTCTAATCTGTTACTTCCTTAGGCGTAAAGCACAACGGACAAGAAAGACTGGTGACTGGATTTAAACTAGTAAAATTCAAAAATCACTAAGACAACAAAGAAGTTACTGCTGAATATTTGTTCAGAGATATAATAACTATTATAATATAAATTAAACAAATACAAAAAATTTGTGTTTTCTTTTCATTTCTAATTATTTCTTGAAGGAGAACTGTAAGTGTTTCCCTGGCCTAATTTTTTTAACCATTTTTGAAGTGACGATTTCTTATAGAAAGTAGACAACTTAACGAAATCATTATTTTGGGCTTAAATCAGAACCGCAAAAACTCCGCCTTTTTTTGACATACCACATAACTTATTCCATATACGAATATTTCGAAAGGAAAAAGCACAATCAATATGTGAGATAGAATAAAACTCGAACACAAGATCTCACAAAGATTACGTTTACTTAATCAAACGCATTTCAACGACAAAGTCGCCATCCTCAGTGGTACATGGGCTAAAATAACTAAACTATAGTTGCACCTAACGTTATAGTTTAGTTATTGTAGCTCATGTATTACTGAGGATGATTCCTTGGTCGTTGAAACCGCGTTTGATTAAGTAAGCGTATTTTTTGTGAGATCTTGTGTTCGAGTTTTATTCTATCTAATATTATCTCACAAATCAAGCAAAATATTTATTTTTAATCAAGGTGTACCTAACATTTGCATTGGAGATATTTAAGACCTCCATTTTGAAATGTTGAAATGTAAAAAAATATATATTAATGTAAAATTTTTGGTTTACAAATACCTTTAAAAGTATAACTTGACCTATGTTTACATTTAAAAATGTCTAGAAACAAATCCCAACACAACAACTAGAAACTCCATTTTTATCTTATTTAAAAGGGGGGTTTGCTCCTTTGAAGTCTCCGTAGTTTAAAAAATATTTTTTTCTAATCACTCCATAGACAAATTAATCACTCAAAACTCTCCACCAAATTTCCAGCTCAAACAGTTTGGGCACAAAACATTTGAGAACGTTATTCTGAATACAGTTGTCCTTAAATTACTCCAATTGGTAGGATAGGTAAACATTTCATGGTCTTGGATGTCGGAGTTAAATCTAGAACTTCTGTGTTAGACATCTTGCTTCCACGGATAGAAGAACTTTAACATAATGCAAGGACGGACTTTATTTGAAGCATTGAAGTCTTTTAATACGTAATGTAAAAACAGCTCGCTCTCTGGGGAGCAACATACGAAGTTATTTACTTAATTATGAAAATTCTCTCTCTCTCTCTCTCTCTCTCTCTCTCTCTCTCTCTCTCTCTCTCTCTCTCTCTCTCTCTCTCTCTCTCTCTCTCTCTCTCTCTCTCTCTCTCTCTCTCTCTCTCCAAAGATACGGTTTATATCTCTATTTCCCAAGAGAACTTCCATAATTAACAAAATACGTATATTTAAAGTTTTAAGTTGTTTTGCTTAATCAGAGTTACAACATATAAAATTTGAAATACGCAATTTATGATATGTATCATCTATTCTTATGATTTTTTATTTCTTTCTACAATCCCATTTTCGACTTAAAATTACCAGTTTCGACAATCAAATTGCCATCTTCAGATTTCTTCAATCAGCTAATAACCTTCTTTACTTTGTATAAAACACAATATACACATGTCAAAAAACAAACTAACGTTTTTTCATCATGTATGAAAGTCTGTAGTGGACTGAGCATATTGATTCAACTCCAATCTTAAATTAAATATTATCTACTGTATTGAAATATTCATTTACAAAATGGGACTGACATGATTGAGTTGAATATTCCGTTGGAAATGAATTTCAATTTGTCATTAAGATATGGTTTGAATGGTTTATGGCCATATAAATTAAAATAGCCGTTTCAAATATGTGAACGGCCGCCATTTTAGATAGGATATCAAGCTCTAGTTTGCGCAGTTTTATTTTACTAAATAAGGCATTTACATGAGGGGTCACTCGATGGGGGTGTTTCTATTTAAGATTATTGAGTTAACCCCGAAACCCCCATTTTTGGCATACAGGTAAAAATTTCTCATTTGCCAAAAAGTAGTTTTTTATCACCAGAAGCTACATATCAAATAACTTTTTTTGTACCTTTTTTTTGTTTTCAAGTTATAGAAACGTCCCGGGCCTTTTGTGTCACTTTGTTCTATAAGTTGTTTACCCTTTTCCCATATCTTGACTCTTCCCAATTATTCATACTGGACCAAATAAGTTTCGCTATTTTCAATTTATCCGTTAGGTCTAATCGTATTTTCTTTTTATGTTCACTAATTCTTATATTTAGAGGTATTTATATATAAATATTGCCTGTCACATTCACATTTAAAACTGTAAATTCAGTTTTTATCCTAAATCCCATTTATACGTTTGGTTTTGATGAGATGTCTAACAGTGTTTTGATTATTAAAAGCTGTGCGTAAATGCGCCTGACTTTTTCCGTCTTTGGACCCCTCATTTTTCTTAGAATTTTTTTAATTTTATTTAGATATTACGTCTTTTTTTCTGTAAACCTTACTTAATAAACTGATAATATTTGTTCAACGAGTAGATCATACAAAGGTCAATTAATAAATAAAATTTATTACCACGGTTAATGGTTTTATCAAGGTAAAACAACCATGTGTTCCTTTCTCAAGTGTTTATAATGTAACCTTGTAGTCACGCCTTTCGATGAATTAACCGGAAATGAGAATTGATAAATACTCTCTAAACGTCATGTATTAGTTTTTATACAAAACTAATGGTAAATATAGGATAGAAATTTATCATTAACCGTTGATTTTATAACACCACAAAACTCGAATAACATCTTAGGGAAAACTTAGGATCGGTTATTTTGGACACGTAAGTAAAACCACCGAAAGACATTCTAGTCACCTTATTACATGCACACCCTGTGTTCAAAATTAATATTGTATGTTTCCACTCAGTGAACACAACTGGTCATCTATCAAAACAAAAAGAAATCTATCATAAGTACAGAAAAGTTTTGTAATATTTTCTCACCTTGAAAACTTGGCAACACAACGCTCCAGAAATACATCACAGTTGTGGTTGATGGTGTCTGTAATTTGTCTTATTTCAACGACATCACTTCAAATATCAACAAATTCTCTCGTGGGTTTCTTTAATAAAACTTATTTATCGTAGAAATATTTTTATTTTCTCACGTTTACTTAATATAGACAAACTAACGTGATATGTCAAAAAACAGATGTTCAGAACATTCGTTTAGAGGCACCCTGAGTTAAGGTCTGAAAAGTTAAATTAAATTAATTTCCGTCTCTCTATTTGTCTGTCTGTGTGTATGTAATATAATAGAGATTTATACGTGTCAGTTATTTTATTTGTATTTGACATATTTTAAAAACAGTCAAATGGCAACTCCTACGAATATTTTATGTTGTTTTAATGGAAGTTGATTCCAACTTTAGAATCTACAGCGACTGAAATAAATAAAAAAACAATATTTTAGGCGTTTACAACAATTAAAACCGTTTAACCGAGATTAAAATTGGAACCACATAAACTATAATGTAATAAAAGCTACTAAAAATTTGAAAATCAATACATAGTATATCCTAATTATTTAAATTTAAACATCAAATTCAAAACGTATCTTATGTGTTCTAATAACTTACTGTGGTCCTGTGGTGATCCACTCGACTTTGAGGGATCACCGCCAAAGATAAGCGAGGCGATGCGTGCGCATCGGGAGGAGACGCAACCGAGCACACAGTCGTCCGTGAGTGCTTCGATGGACCAGTTGTAAGTTCGCTGGTTTCTTATTCTGTGAGTAATTAACCTAGATGACTGCCTAGACCGCGAATTTCGGGGTCTGATCGACCCCCGGGGACTACGCAGTCATTCGTAGGTCAACCCCGTAAATTAAGAAAGAATTATTATGGCCTAAAGGGTTTAACATAATTCTTTCATCACGCCCTGTCCCTAACCGTAAGTTGTAACGATAAGCTAATCAATTATATTAATTAGTAAGTTAGTTTAGTAAACTAATTATAAATCATTATAAGCTGGCTGTAAACATAGTGATTAGTTGGGTTGAGGCTAAACGTAATTAACGTCGGAATATATTTAACGGTGAGTCCTAGCACGTTTTCCAAACTCCCATTCCGGAAGTTAAGCGGTTCAAACGTCTGGTCCTAACCAATAACGAGGGCTAACATTTGCCGCAGTTGGTAGCAGAGCGTGGTTACGATCCACGGACCTCTGGGTTGTGGGCCCAACACGCTTCCAAGAATCTAGTTTTTTACTAATATCTCTGCTAGCCTAAAGTAAAGCTATCATCTTGATTACTATTAAAGGAATTAAAACTAGCAATTTGTTTGTAAAACTGTACAAAACGTTAACAGAAAAATTAATTGTTCAGTGAATTTCGTCATTTATTAGACTTGCCACGTTAGTAACAAAATCTATTTTGTTGATTTTCAATCTAGTTCTTTTTATTAAATTATACTCTATCTACGGTTCAAATTAAAACTCGGTTCAACTTTTTTAAATACAGAAAATGGACAACTGAAATCTTGTTTTTAGTACTTTGCGTCTCTGTTGCTCCTGAACAGTTGGATGTATCAAAAAATAAGAATAAAATTATTAAAATGTAAATTTTAAAATCATAAAAATGTAATAATTAAATTACCTTTGGTTTCCGCCAGGTGACTTCTTTTTATATACACTTACGCGTTTCGAAGCGTACGCTCCATCTTCAGAGTTCTATTATCTTTTTCACTCGGTTGAGGTAGATCATACAAAGGTCAATTAATAAATAAAATTTATTACCACGGTTAATGGTTTTATCAAGGTAAAACAACCATGTGTTCCTTTCTCGAGTGACCTCAACCGAGTGAAAAAGATAATAGAACTCTGAAGATGGAGCGTACGCTTCGAAACGAGTAAGTGTATATAAAATGAAGTCATCTGGCGGAAACCAAAGGTAATTTAATTATTATATAAATAAGTGATTTGGATACTATCAACATGATTCATAAAAATGTATTTATATGATAAATAAAATTTAAAATTTAACCGCCATATTGGAAAAATGGCTGATAAGACGACATAAAAAGTTTAGGGGAGCTACTATTTGACATTTTAATATATCAAATACCTTCCACGTAAATCAGCTGGCACACTTATATCAGTCACACTTTACACGTATCTTCTATCGTTTTGTAATTTTAAAAACTCTTCACAGTTCAAATGTGTAGACCAGTTTTAAACAAAATTAGTGTGTGAGCATATTTTGCTCGTTTCGTAGGACTTTTTTAGTTTAGTCGATAACACGAAATTTCGATGTAGCTGCCATAAGAAAACACAAAATTATGATTTCCTCAAATTGGTGCTAGTGATTGTGATCTAATGTTGCTCCTGTATAGCCTCTAAGGACCCAAACAAAACGCATTGATCACCATCTCTCCAAATATCCCAGTTCATGAGTTATCTATAAAAAGAATTATCATGGGACTCTTATAAAATACTTAATTTCTCAAAATCTACTCTACCAATTTCTATCAAGTATTTGTGAAATCTGAAGATTAATTATACGAACCCATGTGTATAACTTTAAGCAAATAAATATTATTTCAAATATAAATGGTAAATGCAATAAATTAATTTGGATTGGCGTCATTTATTTATACAGAAGATACATTCATGAGCCAATCGCAGCACCCTATTTAAATTTATAAATATGTTTTAAAGAGGGCGTTCATAGTTCATTTTCATTTTTTGACTGACAACCCAAACGAACTGACATTTTTGGTGACGAATAAATTTATATGGTTTATATTTTGTTTTAGAAATGAATGGGTCAGAAAGTTTGTGTAATTTTTTGCACCTTTTATTAATAAAATAGAATTACTATCATCTAATGTAAATACCCTCATGGAAACGCTCAAACATCAGATTTGTTTTTTAATTCTAAAACTATCTTTTCAATTTGACTACAGAGGAAACTATCTGACATTTATTTGACTGCAATATAGGATATTACACTACTGTAAATAGTTTCAACTGATTTTCGATTTATCGACAGTACATTGACAAGTGATTGACTGATTTGTGGAAGAATTGACAAGTGATAAATATTAACACAGTTTATTGTGTCAGAGATTGGAAAAGAAAGAGAGAGAATTGCAATTTTAACGATCTGTGAGACAGCGTAGGATATTGAGTGTAATGAGCAACACTTGCAGAAACGTCAATCGAATAAACCGTGTCTTTGTAATAATACAATACAAAACTACATTTCTATAACTAAGTCATCATCCTCAATTGACACAAATTATCCTGGCAATAAACCTCAACTGGTATAACCAATGCTTAACACATTCAGTGTTTGTGTGAATCTGACAACTTGGTCATTGAAGTGTTTGTGATGATTTTCGGTTGTTGAGAGAAATATCACCACTTATTTTTGCTTTATGGTAGGCTTAATCTAAGGGATAAGTGGCTGTTTATACCCTAACAGATTGTAATTCACTTATCACCGTCATACCAAACATCGCTTTAGGTGACCAAATCATAATGAGGTAATTATAATAAACTAATTTAGAGGACTTTTATTCTAATTATAACTGTACACACCTTTAAGTGCCAAAGGGTGGTCGTAAGCAGTAGGCCTATTTCAATTTATATAATTTCCGCAGTCCGACATATTTAGGTTTTGTAAGGATCCGATTATATAGAGTGATTCAAAATTGAACGGAAATATTTGGAAAAAAAATTATAAGGCTATAAATAAGAAAAGAAGTTTATATAAACATATGTCATGAATCGTTTCTTATGAAAGAAAAAAAATCGAGAAAGGAAGCTAGAGACAAATAAAGAAGTTGTGAAAGAATCCTCTTAAAATTTATTTTTTTATAAAAAAAAAAAAACTCAAAATTCCATATAACAAATTCCAAATTCAGTGCACCCGTTTAGATTTTAACGCAAAGAACGGATTACAGACAGATCACTAAGACAAAACAATTTTTGTCTGGTTTGTCCTTTTTGAAGGTGAATAGTTTTTGTCCGTTATACTTTTTGAGGACACAAAAAATTATATTTCTAAGAAAAACTCAACACCAATGTTTTTACTCCATCACAAAACATTACATTAGAGAAAGAAAAATAACAAATGACGTACACGACAATTGCAATTAAAAACATTATCTGCGCTAATTTGACTAGTCGTACAAAGAAAAAGAAGAAACAAAACATAAGAAGAAAAAAATCAATAGGCAGAGATTCATTAGAAGTGATAGAAAATCATAACTATGAAGTAGGAGGGTGGGGGGTGAGAAAACGTCGAAAGTTTTGTTGAAAGAAATTGAGTTCTGATTGCTGCTTTATTCTGTACGTCTCTGGTGTATAGGTGTAGAAAAGATGTAATTTTGCACTGTTACCACTCTTACAATAAATGAAGAGGAGAAGAGGGAAATAATGTGATTCTGTCTTTCGTGTTCATCATCATCATCTTGAACATCGTTGAAACTTTATCTCGTACAACATATATTTTTAAAGTTCTGATTAATATGGAAAATAAAACCTAGAATAAATAATTGTTGTAAACTCAATGTGGCTACTGTCTGGTATGCCACGTGATAACAGACCAAGAAGTATCAGTAAATAATACCACAGCTAATGTACACCACACACAGGGAGAAATAATAAAAGTTAAATACATTATGTGTGGCTTGCTGCTTGTATTAAGAGTGTTAGTTACCATTCATTAACAAATATTATGCTGTACAGAATAATTTCTATAAAACCCTATCTTAACTACAAAAAAGAACCTTTACCCCACCACTGTTGTGCTTCTGTGGCCTTATTTATTGAAAGGGTAAAGTTTCCGACTATTGTTTATATTTTCCTTTAATTTACACTGTACATATACAGAGTTTTATTATTATACATTTTTCGGACATTTGCCATCATTTGTGTGTTAAAAATCAAAACACGACGTTTCGGGAATAAGAATCAATTCCCGTTATCAAGTGACAAAAAACTAAAGAAACATGAAACTAGAAACTAAGCCTATGTAAGAAGTAAAATTAAATATGAATACCACCAACCTTAATATCTAAGCATGCATATAAAACTAACGGACAATCCTATCAGCCAATCAAGTATAGAAGTAAGGCCATTATGGCTCCCATTATTAAAAAAGAACTAAAATTTGATTATAATACCCCTACAACTAAAAAACAAGCTGAAATTTTACCTGTTAAATCGCCAGAAGGGGTTGTAACCCGTTCTCGTGCTAGGAAGCTTAATACAACTAACAATAGGCCACTCCCCTAATAGTTTGTCACGCCTTCTGAACCACGTCACTTGTTGCTGTATCTTTGATACAACAACACGTATTTGACGTTAATTGTGTGTTACCTTGATTGTGTGTTTTTTGACTTCTCAGTTTTAGCTCTGGGATGCATGCTTAGATATTAAGGTTGGTGGTATTCTTATTTAATTTTACTTCTTACATAGGCTTAGTTTCTAGTTTCATGTTTCTTTAGTTTTTAGTCACTTGATAACGGGAATTGATTCTTATTCCCGAAACGTCGTGTTTTGATTTTTAACACACAAATGATGGCAAATGTCCGGAAAATGCATAATAATAAAATTGAACTTCCATCATTAACAAATAATTTCAAACAGAGAATATACAGAGTGTCCATAAACTATCAGAACGGCGTTATATTTGTTAATCAATAAGATTAAGCAATAAAACTTAGCACATCAATAATATACCTTAAAATCTACTTCTTGAAGCAACTATCAATTTTTCGTAACTTTAAGGGAACGAACCACAGGGAGACAGAAGAATATCTTAAATGAAAGCATAGGTCAAGTTTCACATCATATTAAAAGTTAGGAGAATAAAATTCAGCAAATCCGACGTCAAGAGGTTCAACCTATACAAAATGGCGGCGGGTTTTAAAGTTACAATGTTGGACTAGTTGAAAATGACTTAATTTTCTTTCTTGGTATGAGTTACATAAGTAAAACCCCAACAATCAACACTGGATGTAAGGTACAATGTTTCTGGATAGGGAGTGACTTTTCACCTCCAGTGGGAACGGTCTACGAGGAGGACGCACATGTGAGCCTAGACCAACTTAGCAAATCAAATTAAAGTGTTATTTGAGTAAAACATTTTACAGCAACCCCATCAAAAAATGGGACGCTGTTAGAAATGACGACCATTTCAAGTTTAAAAATGTAATACTTGTTACAAAATAACAACTTTCAATAACTCTAATTGTGGTTATCGTTGCAGCTTACCTTTTTTTACAATAAATATTCAAATTGTGTTCCTTCTGCAGCTTGTAGTAGCTATCCATAAAGCTCCATAGCATCTCAGCAGATATTTCTGTCGCTGCATGTAGTATTCGGCGTCTTAAGTCGTTTAAGTCATTGGCTTGGTTTGATTTATTTTGCTTTTAAATTCTCCCCAAATTATTAATCTAATAGAAACAGGTCAGGTGACCTAGCAGATCATTCAATCAGACCTCTCCGACCAATCCATTGTACATTATTGTAACTTTAAAATGCCGCCATTTTTGTACAGGGTGAACCTTTTGTATAAAGGTTACATGAAAGGTGTATTATATTTTAGAAGAAAATTAAAGGAACAATCATTTTTGTGTAGAGGTTTCAAGAGGAAAAACCTCTCAGTTGTTATCGCTTTACATAAAAGGGAAAAGAATATAAAATAAAGACTATTACCCTGTGAATACTGTGCAACGGCAGGGATGGTATTGGGATTGCATTTGGGTCACGATTTGGGTGGTCCGCGGATCTACTTTGGTAATGTATTACCGGGTCCCGATCGCGTGGTAAAATTAATTAAGTACACTGGGTGAATCTCAACTTAGGCTAGCCATTTTTGACAAGTATTACTAGAAACTAATTTACTTAAAATAAGAGAATTACACTAATACTAATGTTAATATTAACTACACTGTATTGCAACAACATGTCGGTCTATAGTAGGGCCTAACGTAGCCGCGTATAGTTCGACTAATAATTATACGATATTCCAAAACTCGCGATGCGCCCAGATATAAACCCAAGGGCCGAACGGCCCTATTCCTTGGGGTTTAGCAAGGCATAATAGAAATTTACCGCACTATGATATAATTAGGAGGATCGCTGAAGACGTCCTTAGTCACAGCTGTCTCGAGCACTACTCTTGTCTTATCAGCTGGCCGGGCGGATATGTCTAGATTCACGAAGGGGAGGGGGAGTAGTGGTAATCACCACAGTCACCCCCTCTAACCAAAAAAAACCAAAAAGAAAAGAAGCGCCGTGCGCGGGACGGGAGTGAAGGTATGGGGATGGGGCAAGGTATAAAGTTAGTCAGTGTTAAGTGACATTGTCATAGTGGTCAGCTCGCGAAGAAAAAAATTAAACGCGAACACTTATACGCGAAGTGCTCGCCCTAACGACTGTAACTTAGAACAAACTGGAAGCCTAAAAACCACTGAATGAAAGGGCAGAGTTGACAGTGAATTTTATAATTGGGGTAAAAGGAAGAACCGATATGGGTAAAGGAGAAAAAAAAGGAAGGGGGAAATCCTCCCCCGGTGCCAGGAAAAAAAATTATAATTTTTTTTTTTTTTTTTATATACTAACTGTCTGGTCTGAAGGTGTACAACTTTCGTACAATATAATATAATGTAAATATGACTATATTTAATTTTAAAAAAAATATATTTATTTTTTGTACCCAGTTTTTTTTTTTTTTTTTTTTTTTTTTTTTTTTTTTTTTTTTTTTTACTGGGGTTACTTAGAAGGTAAAGTAGAAATAAACAGAAAGATTATGCCGCGAAATGAGGCTGTGGAATTGAATGGGATTGCTATGGGATAGGATTAGCCGTACAATTGTTTATTAAAACTTAAACTAAAAGTGGTTTGTTAACAAAAAAATTTGAAAATGGCTGATGGAAAACTGAGTAAAATGCAGGGTGGAAGAGAGTTTAGAGAAGTATGGTGTGCAGATTGGAAGAATAAACAAATGGGAATGGGTGAAAGAACAGGCAAAAAAGGTATATTAGTGAGCCACGCCTTAGGTAGTATAGTAACCGAGTCCCGGAGTTGTCACATGAAGCTCTTATCCAAACATTGTACATATTGGCACAGGAACTAAGAAATAGGTCTCCCAATTAAGATGCAATTCCCAGTAAACAGGTAGGAGGCACTGATGACGTCATTTATGAATTGTTCACTGTAGCAGCCAAAAGAGCGTATAGGCAAAAATACCTTAATGTCATCCATTATAGCGAAGCGTAACCCTGGAGACTCTCTGGTACCTTTCTATATATTTGGCTTTAGGCGAGATTTGGCTCTGATTTTCATCCTGTTGATTTGGTTTTAAAAATGAAGAAGGTGGGTGGTTTAAAGAATCGGAAAAGGATATTGATAACGAAAAATGAGGTGATGTTCACAAGTGGGTTTTGTAAGGTGTAGATCTGTAGTTTGGTTAAATTTCAAGGTTACTTACAGTCTCATTTTACAGGTTAAACGGTTCCTTATAAACTAAAAAAAAATAAGTTTATAATTAAAATTTTGTGTAAGAGTGTCATTTTACAAGTTAAAGGATTCCTTATCAACTAAAAAATTAAGTTTGTAATTGTTACATTAAGTATGGTTGTGGTGAAGATGAAGGGTGCTTAATTGTCTACGAGCCACTTATCGTTAAATTTTCATGTTTTTTTTTTTTTTTTTTTTTTTTTTTTTTTTTTTTTTTTTTTTTTTTTTTTTTTTTTTTTGTTTTTTTATTTATTTTTATTATTTTTTTTTTGGTTTTTAAATTACTACAATAAATCGATGGGATAGGCAATCACAATACTGTTGCCCATGCCATGATTGTAAGACCCACGGACCAGATACTTAAAGAAAACAAATTCGTGATTTTCACTAAAAATTAGTGGAAATACACTAGATATTAGGTGATAAATTGAACTTGGAATGATATCGCTTATTAGCGATAGAACCTATGAAATTTCAGCGGGTTGAGCAGAGGTTGTAGAAAAAAGGATTAAGAGTTGGTTAAGTGGGAAGTAATGGAATGAGCTACATGACCCTAACAATTACCCTAATTTATAAATATAAATATATATCTGATACCAAATATATAACAACTTATGTTGAACTTGATCAAACACAAAAGGCAATTAAAATGCCAAAGAGAAAAGAAAACTTACAACTCGTCCTACACTAACCATAGATAAAAATTAATAACAAACAACCATAAGAAAAATACGAATGCTTGACCACTAACAAACTTTTTAAATTTCGCTCATAGAACCAAAAATTATTAGTAGGTCAACAAGAGGCTTAGGGAGTTGAAGGAAGGAAAGGGGGAATTAGAGCTAGGTAAAGTCGCAGCAATAAGGTTCCTTGGCTTGGTCGGCATCGTGCTGAGGGGCGTTACAGCCGACCAAAAGCCAGAAGTCATACATATGCCGGTAGTTTTGGGATTGAGGTTACTTAACGAAAATTTAAAAAAAATTGTGCACATACAGTAAGGGGGGACATTAGACAACTGAATTTTAAAAAAATGGTTAATGCCAACACCATTAATACAAATAACCCACACAAATAATTATACAATTTAATTCCTTAAACTAGAAAGACCAAGATTGGTGATAGAAAAAAAGGAGGTAAGTGCAGTGTGTCAAGGGGTGGAATGTTTGAAAGGAAGTAAGGGTTTATAAGGATAATAATAAGGTGGGGGTATATAAATGAGTGATGAATGAGGTTTGAGAGAGGAAGCTCGGACTAACTCCGGATTAGTCGTTATGCAGTGGTTAGCAGGTCGGTCGGGCGACCCAAGCGAGGGGAAGGCATCACAAAAAAAAAATATATTGGGGATAGGAAAACAAAAAAAGGCTTAAAAAAAACCAAATCCCCAAAAGTAAAAAAAAAGTGTAACACCATTCCATTCACAAGGGAAGGCCGACAAACCCGAGGCTGCATTGAGCTTGCCCTCTCGGTGGTGTGTATAAAAAAAAAGGGGGGACAATCCCTAAATGGTCCCATCCACCAAGGCGCCGTTTCGTAGAGCTGCGCCCTTAGCAAGGACGCACCTTAGCCATACTGGGCCCGCATGGTAGACGAAACCAGAATAGGGGGGGGTTATGGAGTGAATGGTAATAGATGATATAGGGAAAGTGTTTTGAGTGATGTGACGATTATAAGAGGAAGAAGAAGGAAGAATTGAAAAAGAACTAAACTAATATCACCTAAGCCGGTTGAGACTGGCCCAAGTGTAGAGAAAAAAGTGTAAGGCGGTATATAGGGTGTAACACTACTATTTAATATTTGGGGTGGAAAAATCTCTTTAAGTGGGATATATGGGCTGTGCGAACCTGTCTACCAGAGGTGGGGTCGATCAGCGCCACGGTCACGGGGGAGGTAAATGCACCGATAACTAAGGGACGGGACCATAAGGGTAGCAGCTTGGCATTGACCCTGTTGGTGGCATTACTGAGGTGATGTTCCCTAAACATAACCCAATCGCCTACCTGGTATGGGTTGGGGTGTCGGTGTGCGTCATAAGTGACCTTGCGCGCGAAATGAGCCTTGGTGAGGTGGCGAAGAGCTGACGACCAAACGTCCTCGTTGGTTAATAAAGGTGGGGGTGGAATTAATTCGTCCAAATTCCAGGCCAATTGGAGAGGGTCACGGATATGGTGTCTTAAAAACAAACCCGCTGGGGAATTTCCTGTGCTGGTATGGGTGGCTGTATTAAATGCTAGCTGGAACCAGTGAATGAATTGGTCCCAACCAGTTTGGTTTTTTGAATGAAAAACGCGAAGGGCGACCTTTAGATTTTTATTAACCCTCTCAGCATGAGAGGGGTTAGGGTAATAGGGGGAAGTAGAGATATGTTTTATTCCTAGTTCAAGGCACATTTGGCCCATAGCGGCCGACTTGAAGCTTGGCACGTTATCAGTGACTATAATTTTGGGAAATCCGAATACGCCGAAAACATTTTTAGTCAATATGTTAATTGTCGTTTGAGTTTTAGTGTTACGGGTAGGGAATAACAAGGTGAATTTAGAAAAAGCATCAACCACAGTTAGTAAATATTTATTACGGTTTTTACTCGCGGGTAACGGTCCAATGTGGTCGATGTAAATACGTTCGAACGGGGCGGTGGGAATCTCGGATGATTGAAAACCAACACGAGTGTTCTGGGCCTGTTTGGCCCTTTGACACTGCACACAGGCTTTCACTCTTTGGGTTATTTGATCCTTGAGATCTTTAGCCCAAAAGTGTTTCGACACACGGGCCAAGGTTTTGGCAATACCAAGGTGGGCAGAAATGGGAAGTTCATGATAAAATTTGAACACCATGTCGGTTAACCTTGACGGCAAGACCACTCTCCCTGTGCGCTGGCCTGGGGCCCGATGTAGAAGTGTGTGTTGGATAATTGAAAATTCACTTGGGAGTGGTTTTGTCTTCATAATTTTGGACAGGGTAGGGTCTTCACGTTGATGGATATGGATATCCTTAAACGCTGTGGGCAAGGTTGTCAGAAAACATATAGTTGAATTGGACGAGGGGGTAACAATAGGTGCTGAAAAAGGAATAGCTGTAGGGGCGGAAGGTTCAAAAAGTCGTGACAAGGAGTCTGCGACTATGTTATCGGCTCCTTTAATATGTTGGACCGAAAACTGAAAAGAGTTGATAAATTCTATCCAACGGGCCAGTTTCCCCACTTGCCGAGGATGATTTAACAGCCAGGAAAGTGCGGATTTATCCGTGAATAATTGGAAATGCCTGTGTTCCAAATACTGTTGGAACTTGGTTAAGGCAAACACAATGGCGAGGCACTCTAATTCCATAGTGGAATAATTAATTTCATGGACATTTAATGGTCTAGAGGCAAAGGCGACCGGCAAGAGATCCCCATCGTAATCTTGTGACAGGGATACTCCAAGTGCCGTTCCCGAAGCGTCCGAGTGAACCACAAACGGTTTATTAAAGTCTGGCAGGCGGAGGATTAGATTACTGGTCAAAATTTGTTTTAATTTTAAAAAGGCGTTATTTTGATCGGATCCCCACTCAAACTTAACACCCTTACGTTTTAGCTTGTTGAGTGGGTGTGCTATTTGGGCGAAATTATCAATAAATTTCGCGTAGAATGCTGCGAGACCGAGGAATCTGGCTGTTTGTTTAAGGTTTTGGGGGGTTGGGTATTCCGCTATAGGTTGGACTCTATCTGGGTGTAACGAAACGGACTGATTTTTAAAAACGTGGCCTAAAAACTGAACCGAATCCGATGCGAGGGTTAATTTCTCAGGATTGACCGTGAGTCCCGCGTCGCGAAGTCTCACCAAGACCCCTTCAACTTTCTTGACGTGATCGTCAAAGGAACCGTTTGAGTAGACGCATATGTCGTCAAAAAAGGAAAATAAATGTTTATATTTAATATCTCCAAAGATCTTTTCGATAAGACGGGTGAGGACCCGCCGCTGGCTAACCCGAAAGGGAGGAAGTTATATTCGTACTGGCCAAAGGGGCAAACGAAAGAAGTATATTTTTTGGACTCCTCGTCAAGAGGAATTTGAAGGTAGGCCTGATTCAAATCCAATAGGGAAAACCATTTGGCTTTGCCCAAATATTGGAAGGCGGATTCTAATGTAGGAATAGGGGTTACCTCGAGCTCTGTGAGCTCGTTTATGGGCTTATAATTAACGACCATTCTGGTCTTACCCCCTTTCTTTGGGACTAAAAAGGCGGGGCAGGCGTAAGGGGAATTAGAGTGTGATATAACACCCTTGTTTAGAAGCTCGTCAATATGCTCTCGTAGAGCCTGTAGCTTCGGGGGAGCATATTGATAAGGACGTGAACGGACCCGTGTACTTTTGTCCTTAATATTGATATGGTAGGTTAATAAATTGGTTTTTCCCAGTTTCTTGGTAACCGTATTAGGAAATTTATTAATGAGGTCCGCAAGTTGGGCCTTTTGGGAGGCCGTCAGATTGCAACCCATTTGCGGGGGTTGGGGGGTATTTAAATTCTTGAGGATAGGGGATAATGTGCAAACTAAAGGGGACGCGTATGGGAAATGGACCTCCTGACTCTTGAAGTCAATAGAGGCCTTGGTCTTACGTAAAAAGTTACAGCCCAAAATTATTTCAAAAGGTAACTTAGGTGCGACTAGGAAAGAATAATCCCAAGAGAGGTTACCCAGTTTAAGGTGGAACGATACCTTTTGGTTAAAATTCAGTCGGTGGTTGTTGACTGTTAGGGCTGAGAGGTGGACTGGGGAGGCTTGTTTAATCAGTTTGTGTTCCTGAAGGGATTTATAAAAATTATGGGAAATTAAGGAATAAGTTGACCCCGTGTCAATTAAACACTGGGTGTTTAATGGGCCAATGTAAGCGTTGATGGTGACGGTGGTCGAGATTGGTATAGATAATTTTTTACTGACGGTTGACGGGGCACTGTGTGTTAAATGAATTATAGGTTTGGTTTTGTTTGCTTTGTGAGCCGCATTTACTAACGGATGACGCTGATCGACTCCAAGAGCGCTCCGCACTAGTTTAAATGCCCTCTAGGCTGATTCGGGGCCTTTGACGTGTTGACACCGGTGTTGCTGTACCGAGAGTTTAAGGGTGGTCGTGTTTGCCATCTCGGTGGCATCAGTGGCGGGGGAGATGGGCCCTGTGGACCTCTATGATCATTATAAAAATGATTAGGTCTTCTATTGCTCTGGTCCCCATGGTAAAGCCCCTGGTGGCGGTTATTCATACTGTAGTTAGTATTATAAGTGCGGGGTTGGTAAACATGGCGTGGTGGCACGGATTGGCCCTGTTGAGAGCCATGAGTGCGGTTATTCTCCACGCTATGGTTGATCGTTGGGACCAAGGCCAACAGTTCAGATAAAGTAGTGGGTCTATCGACCGTAGCTAGGCGGGCTGCCGCCTCCGTACGAAGTCCAGATAGAATGGTACGAAGTAGCTCCGTCTCACACAGGTCCGGCTGAAATAAATTGGCCATATCCCTTATATTAATTATGTAATCGTCTAAATTTTCGCTTGGACGTTGGGGGCGGTAAACATATTGCGCTAACGCTTGATGGTAATTCTGTGTGGGAAAAAAGGTGTTTATAATATACTGTTTAAAAGTTGTAATGGAATAACCGCATTCGATGGCTTTCTCTACCGAATAGAGGAACAACCCAGACGCACCTGTCTGGAGGTCGAGTAGAATTGCCTGGTCAAAACCGGGGTTTAATCGGGCAGTTTTAACGATGGTGGACAGTTTGGTTAAGAACTGTTCCGTAGGATTAGCGGTAATTGGTTTAACCTGTTTTAGAATATGGGTAAGATGGGGAGGCATAAGGCGTTGCCTATCACCCGGAACAGGCGAAGCGGATAGTTGGCAGTCTTTGATTGCTCTTACTAAATCTGCGATGACAGAGTCACCGGCAGGAGCAGGCTTTGGCTCTGTTAAAACCGGATTGGTATTAATATGCTCTGTTAGTCGAGTTCGAGCACTTAGGTGGCCGGAATCGGCAAAAGTATCCAATTCGGACCGAATCAAGCCCCGGTTCAACTCGAGCGTGTCAGCCGGACTCAATTCCCAAGAAACTAGTAGGGATTTGGCTTGGTCGGCAGTTAATTTATTTATCCATTTCCTATTTGGTATTGTAGTTGCCAGAGGAAAAGGAAATGGGGCTGGCAGGTCCCCGGTAAAATCTACCTGTTCCATAATTACTTAAATAAAAATTACCAATTGTTCTTAAAGTTTTTAAAAGTTTGGGCGATTAGAGAATAGTTTTAGGTAATTTAAGAAAATATGATGTATATAAGGAAGGGCCGTTGGGTAGCCCGGGCAATAAAAAAGGCGCATAGGTAAATAAATAAAGGGGTTATGGGGAGGGTACCGTAAATCTCGTTAAGATCGGGAATAAAAGAGAGTAAAGACAATAGCGGGGGTGGAGTAGGCTTAAGTTCATTAATATGTTTAAAAAAAATTATAAAATTAAATAATTAATTTAGAAATTAAGGTTTAATAAATAAAGGAATGGAGTGAGTGTCTTCTGTGACCGTCAGTGCGGAAAAAAAAATTTTTGGAAAAGTTTCATCAACATCCTATCCTCGATGTATGAGCCAGTACGTTTGGTTAAATTAGCGACCCGTAGGGATTGCTTCCCAATATTACCTAACCGATAGGCTAAAAGTTCGCTAAAATATCGATGTAAAATGTAGCGTCAATTAATCGGAAAAGTTATGCATAATACTCGTTTGTTTTAAATTAAATAAGACCTACATCTAACATTCGTAGTTTACAGTAGAAGATATTGAGAAAGGATTTCTGCCTACGGTGCGCTATCAGCTGTATAAGATAACAGGCAAGGTCGATAACCACTGTAAACTGGTTTGACGGGTCTAAACTGTCGTTTAAAGACGGAAATAAATTACTAAAAACTACGTTATGTGAATTTACGCTGGAAAAAAATACAAGTCGTAACATAATTTATACATATTATATCTAAACATTCTAAACCTATATACTTTTATAATTAATTACCAAAATACACAATTATTGGTAGATCGGTGAATAAAAGAATGAAAACAAATGATTTAAATGAATTTACGTTTAACGTATGCGAACAGCGAAAGAGAAAGAAAAAAATCTATAATTAATTATTTTAAACGATGTAATACGTTATTTCCTTCAATAAATAAATATATATTACTCTTTTTCACATTATTTTACAAACTAAAATATTTTAACAATAATTTAATAATGAAATTTATTAATTTTATGCGGAAATAATTTTAAACTAGTAACTTATAACATGAATTAAATTTGGAGAATAAACAATAATATTTCTAACTATAGTAAAAATTGTAATTAAATAGTTAACTCACCATTTTGCCAGACAGGATGTTAACAAAAATAGGCCGAATTTATATTGGTTACTTACCATTTAATATATGCGGGGATAAAAATAAAAAGGTTAATTAGGAGTTATAATTAATTAGAGAGACGGAATTTAGATTTCGCGAAAAAAAAGTTGTGCAATACTAATAAAACGCTAAGGGTTAGTTTTATCTATAAAAAATAATAATTTAATTTACTGAAAATTTTATAAAACAAAATTTAGCAAAAAAGAAGACACGTGTGGCCAGCCATTCGAGACATGTCGCCCAGCGCACAAAAACCATATTAACTCGTAAAAATTAAGGTCTTTTATGAATATTTTTTGAATTTTTCGTTTAGATACGACCAAAAGAACCCGGAACACAAGACAAAGCCCTTTTCTCTGCTACCATTCTGCAACGGCAGGGATAGTATTGGGATTGCATTTGGGTCACGATTTGGGTGGTCCGCGGATCTACTTTGGTAATGTATTACCGGGTCCCGATCGCGTGGTAAAATTAATTAAGTACACTGGGTGAATCTCAACTTAGGCTAGCCATTTTTGACAAGTATTACTAGAAACTAATTTACTTAAAATAAGAGAATTACACTAATACTAATGTTAATATTAACTACACTGTATTGCAACAACATGTCGGTCTATAGTAGGGCCTAACGTAGCCGCGTATAGTTCGACTAATAATTATACGATATTCCAAAACTCGCGATGCGCCCAGATATAAACCCAAGGGCCGAACGGCCCTATTCCTTGGGGTTTAGCAAGGCATAATAGAAATTTACCGCACTATGATATAATTAGGAGGATCGCTGAAGACGTCCTTAGTCACAGCTGTCTCGAGCACTACTCTTGTCTTATCAGCTGGCCGGGCGGATATGTCTAGATTCACGAAGGGGAGGGGGAGTAGTGGTAATCACCACAACTGTAATAACGTAAAGATTGATAGAGAACAAAATTTGGTCAAGAGAGAAAATATGAACTAACTCATCCAAGAATACATGAATAAAGATATAAATCCAGCTATAGTCCAGTGGAATTACCAAGCCCGTACTCTATATAATTGAGCCCCTGAGGGAACAAAACAATATAGGACTAACTGTTAGTTTTTCACAATTTAGAAACTCGAAAATATTTTATTTATATAAGTGAGAACAAGTAATATGTGTGAAAGTTTTGAATATCAGGTAAACATTTTTCTTTTTTGTTGTACAACTTTATTGTTGTCTACATCATTTGATTTAAAACATTATTTTGTGTTGTCACTTAATTTTATTTCTCATTAATGATACAAACAGACAAAGTCTGCGTTTTATATATAGAGAGATTTGTACTGGTACAGTACAACATGAATTAAATCAATAGCTCTGTGACATATCATTTCCCTTTGGGATCACTAACCATGCATCTCATAATGAATCTATTGTACAATGATATGTTCAGGGTGAGGAATAAATCCCGAAACCTCTGACTAATTTCATAATGGTAATAGATAAAAACTGGATACTTAAATAACACTTCTCAGGTCAGTTGCCATTTCAAACATTTTGTGGGAGTGAGAAAAATTCAATATTGTAAAAGACAATAAACACATTGTCTCATCCCTCTTTGAAAAAGTTTCGTAAAGGGAAGGAAGTAAAGATGTCTCTATACAACCCTAAGCAGAAAGGCGGATTTAAAGTTTGAATAAGTCCTTATTAAAATTGTTATGGAATTATCATAAATTACAAGTGGCTTATCTACAAATAAATTTGTTCATTTTTTTACTTTTTTAAATATACATTGTATAAAGAAACGTTTGTGATGAATCAAAAATATACGTCAAGTTTTTGCTGGAATATTCGTTTTCAGGTCAGCTCCGAGTCCAGAAGAGTTTTTTTTTTTTTTTTAATGATGTCTGTACGTCTATCTGGTGTTTTTCATCGGCGCAAACCAAACTTGTGAACCACATTGGTCCATATCTCAAAACTATCTTCCATGTTTTCGATAACTGAACATTTGGGGATAGCTTCCATAATAAAAATAAAAAATTACGGTTTTCTCAAAATCCGCTCCGACTATATTGATCAAATTTTGCTCTAAAGACCCTAATAAAACGTATTCGTTACAATCGCTCCAAAAAAAGGTCAGTTTGTGAGATATGGGTAATAAAATCAAAATAATTATAAAAGACTTAATTCTTCGAAATAAGCTTTAATTATTTGATTAAAATTTTATTAACATTTGTGAAAATGTGCAAGTAATCAGTTATTAGTGAATTAAAAGCGCATAGTGTCCCTTTGTTTCGTTACTGAGCTACGCGCAGCAGAGCGCAGCGTTTTAACGAGAGCAACAAAGGCACTTTTTGCTTAAATTACACGTACGATTTTTCCTACAACTGCAAAAATTATGTTAAAAATTAAATAGACAAATTTTGACGTAGGCAAATAATATATTTTAAGATAATCATATTCGTTAGTCTTTATAACACAATTTTGAGGTTAGTTGTTTGTAAATATTGAAACTAAATATTTGCAGTTGTTGGCATAGTATCTAAGGAAAATATCGATATAGAGACATTGATCATCTATTGTTAATCAAATGACTGTACTTTGCGCTCTTGCAGTAAGCAAGATAATCTTTAATAACGCAATTTTGAGGCTAGTTGTTTGTAAATATTGAAATTAAATGTTTGCAGTTGTTGGCATAGTACCCAAGGAAAACATCAATATAGAGACATTGATCAACTCTTGTTAATCAAATGGCTGTACTTTGCGCTCTTGCAGTAAGCAAGATAGTCTTTAATAACGCAATTTTGAGGCTAGTTGTTTGTAAATATTGAAATTAAATGTTTGCAGTTGTTGGCATAGTACCTAAGGAAAATATCGATATAGAGACATTGATCAGCTATTGTTAATCAAATGACTGTACTTTGCGCTCTTGCAGTAAGCAAGATAATCTTTAATAACGCAATTTTGAGGCTAGTTGTTTGTAAATATTGAAATTAAATGTTTGCAAATCAAATGACTGTACTTTGCTCTCTTGCAGTAAGCAAGATACTCTTTAATAACGCAATTTTGAGGCTAGTTGTTTGTAAATATTGAAATTAAATGTTTGCAAATCAAATGACTGTACTTTGCTCTCTTGCAGTAAGCAAGATACTCTTTAATAACGCAATTTTGAGGTTAGTTGTTTGTAAATATTGAAATTAAATGTTTGCAAATCAAATGACTGTACTTTGCTCTCTTGCAGTAAGCAAGATACTCTTTCATAACGCAATTTTGAGGTTAGTTGTTTGTAAATATTGAAATTAAATGTTTGCAAATCAAATGACTGTACTTGGCGCTCTTGCAGTAAGCAAGATACTCTTTAATAACGCAATTTTGAGGTTAGTTGTTTGTAAATATTGAAATTAAATGTTTGCAAATCAAATGACTGTACTTTGCTCTCTTGCAGTAAGCAAGATACTCTTTAATAACGCAGTTCTGAGGTTAGTTGTTTGTAAATATTGAAATTAAATGTTTGCAGTTGTTGGCATAGTACCCAAGGAAAACATCAATATAGACACATTGACCATCTCTTGTAAATCAAATGGCTGTACTTTGCACTTTAGAACGAAAATCAGCTGTTTTTCACGCTATTGGTATGTAAGAAGAAATATTACGTTTCAGGAATATTTGGCAAGAATAAAAATGAAACCTGATCCCAGTTATTAAAAGCTCACCGTGAGGATGCATTATGAGACAAGTTAAACAAGTTTGTGCCTTTTTTTTAAATATATACATATAATTTTAAAAACAGCATCTATGGTTCATTTTTACTTTGTGGTTAACAACCGCAGAACTGACATTTTTGGTGACGAATAAATTGATATTGGCAATAATAATTTTTAGTGACTCAGTTGATTTCCATTCTGTTGTGTCTGAGTGAGTGATAAAGTTTGTGCAATGTCTTTGTAGCGTTAATATGACTTATTTGAGACATTATATATGATAGTGGGACATTTGTTTAAGCACTTAGTTTAATATTTTATATTTTCAAATCAAATAATATCTTTAGTACCTGTGAGAGTAACGTCTTATGATTAAAATGCAAAGTACTGGGTAGACTATAAAACAAGCGGTAAAGCGATATGTATCGGATTTAATAACGTAATAACCTATAATAAAAACATGAATGTAAAGTAATAGATATTCACTAAATTACTATGAAGGTAATATTTTAAATTTGTAGTTTATTTAATGTAAATATTTATTATTCAACAAATTTAAACATTATATTTGATCAAAAACGTGTCTTGAATATTAAGCTGGTATTAAATGTTCAAACATGGCGTAATATTTAAAGAATTGTAAAGGGAATTTTTATTTTTATGTATATAAGGTTAACTTTGACTATCCGTTACTATAGAAAAAGTTAAGTATTTGATTAAAAAATCATTCTCCAGATTGTCACGGAAATGTCTGTTTTTAGGTCCCTTAAATTGACATGATCATCACTTGAAAAAACAAATACAATTTTTGAAAAGCAAACACTATATTTTTAGCAAGACGAAAATTAAACTTGACGGTTTTTTCTAACTACTGTAGTTCTATCAAACATTGTTAATTTGTTTTGTGTCTTGTCTTGTACCTTGTCTAGGGTCCTGTCTTTTCTTGAGTCTTGTGTCTTGTATGTTGTATTGTGTCTTGTCTTGAGTCTAGCCTTGTGTTTTATGTCTTGTGTCTTGTGTTTCATATTGTGTTTGTTTTGTATTATGATATGTCTTGTATTATCTTGCGCCTTGTTTTGTGTCTTATTTTGTATCTTGTCTAGGGTCTTGTTTTGTATCTTATCTTGTTTGGTCTTGCACCTTTTTTAGGGTCTTGTACTGTATGCTGTCTTATCTTGAGTCTTGTGTCTTGCTGTATGTTGTCTGTTGATTTACAAGAGATGGTCAATATGTCTATATCGATGTTTCTTTAGGTACTATGCCAACAACTGCAAACATTTAATTTCAATGTTTATCAACAACTAACCTGAAAATTGTATCTTGTCTTTTGTCTAATCTTGTTTCTTATGTCTTGTGTTTCATATTGTGTTTGTTTTGTATTATAATATGTCTTGTATTATCTTGCGCCTTGTTTTGTGTATTATCTTATATCTTGTCTAGGGTCTTGTATTGTGTCTTGTCATGAGTGTTGTCTTGTGTCTTGTTGTATGTCTTGTCTTTTGTCTTGTTTTGTGTCTTTTCGTGAGTCTTTTGTCTTTTTGCATATCTTGTCTAGTGTTTTGTATTGTGATATGTCTTATTTTATCTTGTACCTTATCTTGTGCCTTGTCTTGTCTTGAGTATAGTCTTGTGTCAGGTGTTTTGTGTCTTGATCTTGTGTTTTGTATCTTGTGTCTTGGGTGTTGTGTTTTATATTGTATTTCTATTTATGTCTTGTCTTGTTTATTATCTTGCCTTGTATCTGATCTTGTATATTATCTTGTGACTTGCCTTGCACCTATGTATCTTACCTTTGGTCGTGACCTTGTTACACATGTAGTTTTAATAATTATGTCCATCCTTGCCCCATTTTTTGTATACTCTTCTTCGCATTGTTTTATTTTTAGTTAATCCTACTCTAACCCCTTAACCTTTGTCGATCATTATCTGCCTAACCCTATTCCCTTTCCTGTTTACCTGCTATGTGTTGTGGATATTTTTTAAATTTAATTTGTCTATTTTATATGACCTGTAAATGTTAAAACCATAATAGTAATAAACTCAATTTTTGAATGGATTATAAAAATTGTTTGTTTTGTTTCTTTATATTTTTTCTTTTCACTCTCACATAACTTTTCACTTTCACACAGTTGAAGCTTCAAATTTTTAAAATAGTACCGATATAACCCTTACAGTGCAACGCTGATTTTTCAGAAGAACCTGTCGATAAAAGACTCTCCCTGACAACACAAAGTAATGAGTAAGAAAGAGGGAAACAGAGAGTGATAAGCTTTTAATTAACTGTTGGAAGATAATTCGAAATGTCGATTAGCCCGTGTCACTCAACAGAACCACTTCAGTTGTAAATAATTGTGAACCAGTTAAACCTATATTGAGGCAGTTTGATAAGGGTGTCTTGGTATTAATTTGACGATGGTTTAAAATTAGTAAAAGATAGACTTCTAAACGTTACTTATTATTTAAAATAGTTTCGAAATAATTTAATAGCATTAGAGGTAGTTTTCTAGTGGTTTATTAGTATTTAGGTGTATTTTAACAGAGCTTTTTTTATTAGGGGTGGTTTTCTACAAGTATCTTATATTAATTGGAATTTTTGAGGATTTCTTAGAGATCTTTTCCTAAGAATTTCTAGTATTTAAGAAATGTATAACAAGGGTTTCGAAATAGGAGTAGTAGACAATTTTCAATTTACTGAATTAAGTAATGAAATGTAGATTAACATTTAAACAAATGGAATACTCTATTCGACTTTTTGTGTCTTCTTCTTACGAAAGAATATTTTTTAAAGTTTCTGCAATAATTGTGTCTTCTAAAACACATAGCTATATTTGACAAAGCATATATAATATGTGTATAATCCATATATATTTTTTTAAATTATTATTAACGGACCTGGTTCGTTAATTTAACCTCAAACTGATTCCATGGTTACTATAAAATGAATCAGCTGTTTTCAATTTGTAAAATTGGTTGTTATGATAACATTTGTTAAAATGGTTTAAACATTCAAAACACAGACAGCTGATTTGTAAGATACTATAGACATAATTTATTTCCAAATTTTAGTTCAGGAAAAATTACAAAATTCACTTTCGTTAGAAATGACACATTATCAAGTTCTAATCGTGTCCAAAAATCGTTAGCTCAGTAAAATAGACCTCTGACAAAGGAGTTCAACTTCTGTCAAATATAGGCAAAATCAGGAGACATTTTTACTTTTATATTGATTATATAAGACAAGTTGTATTTCAGAGCATTTTTTATTTCCCCAAACTAAAACCACTAGACTTGTATACAATAATCAACAACAAAAAATTGGCAATATCCTATGATTCCCGAAACTGGTCACCGAATGATAAACCCCTCGCTTTTCTATTTCTATATCATCAAAGAACTATGAGATGCAGATCGAGGGAACTATTTTCCTTCCAAACTGTATTCGTTCCCAGCATACAAACATTACATTTCATTATTTAAATAAAACGTGACTCCTGTGGGAAATTAGGGTCTGTAATCCAAGACTTAGGAAGAGAATATTCAAATGTTTAATCATATTTAAGATTAATCTTTCCATGCAAATACTCCAGTTTTCCTTTACACACAAAACTATATTAATTTCGTTTCAAATTATAATACATTTTTAAGAGGGAACCTCAATCACTTTTTGTATTATTACTATAGTTCCCAACCCCTCTATTTCATACTTACCATGCTTCTGACTCTCTTCTCTCCTACCCTTTCCTTAAACGTTCATTCATTCTACTATCAATCCTCTTCTCACCCCCTTACTTCTCTCTCTCTCTCTCTCTCTCTCTCTCTCTCTCTCTCTCTCTCTCTCTCTCTCTCTCTCTCTCTCTCTCTCTCTCTCTCTCTCTCTCTCTCTCTCTCTCTCTCTCTCTCTCTCTCTCTCTCTCTCTCTCTCTCTCTCTCTCTCTCTCTCTCTCTCTCTCTCTCTCTCTTCCCACTTTTCACTCTCCTCGATCTCTTTTCTTTTCTCCATCTCATTCCTGTCCTCCATTTCTACCTCTTTCCCTTTCCCGATTTTTCTCTCTTTCCCTCTCTCCCATATCTCGATCTCCCTCCTTTCCTCTCTAACTCTATTCCTCTATCCCTCTTTTCCTCTCTCCCTCATTTCCTCTCTCCTTCTTTTCCTCTCTCCCTCTACACCATATCTTCTTTCCTCCCATATCTCTCTTTCCTTAGAGATACTTAGGGTTACTGAATTGCTCAAAGAAAATATTTTAAACTAGTACAAGATGTAGGAAAAGTGGTAAACTTTAACATTGCTGAGCAATTGATTGATGCTTGTTGATAAATCGGTATAGAGGTCCTGGAGATATTATTGTTAAATTCGTAGGTCGGCGTCGCCTGGATGAAGAGGAATTCCTTATTCGATGCGTCAAGCGCGATTTATCAACGAGACACATGGGTCGTTCTGATGATGCCCCATCTATGTAAACGAATCGTTGTGTGAATCCAGAAAAAGATTGTTAGCGGAAGCCCGGCGAACGAGAGAAGAATTCTGCTTTCTTGTGAGTGCGAAATTCGAGCAAAAAACACCGAAAGCAGTAAAGTAGTCTTCACACGCTCAAAAAACTATCAACAGATACTTGTATAGAATGCCACTTTGATCTCCTTTTTGATGCTAATTAAATATAGATTGGTTTTGTTCCCCATTATAATAATTTTTAGTTGTTATGTGATAGTATTTATTCCGACATTGTTGATATTAATAACTGCATTATTACTGTTCTTTAATAATAATACGGGTTGTTTTTGACAAGTTATTTGATTCTGAATTATTGTGTTTCACTTTGAAAATTCAATGTGAATTAGTTTTGTTCCTTGTTAATATAGTATGTACTATGAAAGTAATGAAATTTATTTCAATCATATTTATTTTAATAGATGCATTATTTATTTTGGAAGACTGTTTTAGTCGGTTTTTTGCCAGATGTTTAATTTTGAGCTGTATTTTTCGCTGATAATTCAATATATTGGTTTTTTTATTACAATTATAGACTATACTAAAAATGTTATATTATTTACTCCTATAATATTGTCATTGTTAGATGCATTTTTCGTCAATTTTTATTAATAGTATCATTGTATGTTTTATTTGTTAAGAATGTTCCAATATTACTTGTGGGCCAGCCAAGGAGCCGACCAAATAAAAACTATAATAAGTATAAATTAGGATGTAATGGGAAGGGATACTAAATATTAAAATATCAATTGGCACTTGCGATTTTGTTGAGCAGTGCAAGATTACGTAGAAGAGGGGAGACGAGGAGTGGAGGGCTTGAACCAGCGAGCCGGGGGCGAGTCTGTTCCGAGAGCCGCGAGAAGGAAGTTGAACGGCAGCCCGCTACAGGACGAGGTCAGTCCATTTTTCGGCCACGTACTATCTAAATTAATCAGTATGCTTTTCGGCCACTATTATCTAGCCGTTATGTCTTTTGTATAAATTATAATTATTACTGTATTCTTCTAATTCGGCGCTAAAATAAAAGATAACATTTAATTTAACTTGCGTTGCGTGCGTTCATTAGCGCCCTAACCCGACTCCTTGGCCCATCCTGACAAGATTCGGCTAAAGTGTACGCGGTCTCCAGCCAGCCGGAGCTTCCAGCTGGTCAAAAGAAGTGGAGGCGGTCACATACTTTTTTCGGGTAAAGATGGTCTATGTGAATTCCGGCACTGCTACGGTTGCTTAAATGATTATGTGTGAATATGTGTTGGCGTTGGCCGTTGTCGATGATTGCTCCTTCTCTACCCTCTGTCTTGTTGGTGCGTTCGTTTTAGGACATGACAGGAGTTTAAAATGAGCCGATATTAATGCGAAATCTATACTTGCTCATTTTGAGGTTATTAGGTAAAATTTGCAATGTGATGTCGATATTATTGGAATCACTGTATCGTTTCTAAAACCTCAGTAAGGCGGGAATAGACAGTTTATTTTGTATGGAAATTATGGTATTGGCAGTGCGGCAAGCGGAGTAGTTGATAATGTGAGGGACTTAATATTTTATTATCCTCACCTGCTCTTTAAGCTTTAAACCCGGAATTTTTATTTTTAGAAGTGAAAACATTAAATTGCAAGTTGTTTGTTGGTTCAGTTACAGACCTCCTAAAGCAAACTATTTGTCTAATGTTGAGGATGTATTAACGTCATTACTCCCTGTTTACGGCCATGTTGTGATATGCGGTGACTTTAATGCGGATATATCACAAAATTTAACCTCATTTGAAAAATCTCTATATTAAATTTACTTTTTAGGGGTCACTTATCATTGTGGCCGCTGGTGGAGATACACACGCAACTAATTCTCACACAACTATTGATTTATTTGCAATTATCAAATCGGATAAAGTTCTATATCATGGTCAAATCCCATTCTCTGCTATCTCAAGACATGAAATTTATCTTGTCTACAATCTCAGATTACCGTAACCGAAATAGTTTAAATGTTTTAAGAATTTTGATCATGATTTATTCATCGCTGATGCTGTTGTCGCTGATTGGATTCGGGTCACGAAGTTACATGATATAGATTCTAAAGTTTAACTTTTCAATATAAGATAAACTGTCCGCGTTACTCACCTTCCTTCTCCTTGTCTTTCAGAGAATATTCGCCACCTTATGAGACAGAAAGATGTCGCCAGAGGAAGGTATTAAGGTCGAGACTGCCAAATGATTTTGAATGCTCTCTCGTACTTCGTAATAAAAGTAAACAATCTACAAGATACAGTATACAAAGCCTGTAAAAGTCCTCCTGAGACTTGGCGTATTGTACGCTTAAGCGTCCAGTGTTGTTATTCCTTTGAATTCTTTCTTTGTTTCTTGCGTTGGCAACATTGATTCTGACTGTGACACCATCTCTGAATAATATTCCTCTCTACCAACGCTTTTACGATTCTTTTCGACAAGTTTATGATGAAAACATTCTGAAATCTGTACTTAGAGTGACCTCTCAAGCTAATTAAATTGACCAAATCTCAATCCTTTTAATTAAAATAATATTGTTTTTTATTATTCCAATACTCGCTGACATTTTCAATTTCTCCTTCAGAATTGCGTTTTTCCAAAGTTATGGCGCCTTTCGTTTGTTAAACCTTAAGCCAAAAAACGATCCTATCCGGACCCGCTGACTATCGACCAATTAGCAGACAATACCCTCTATAATTTTGGAGTAACATGTGTGTGATCAAGTAATTGAGTTCATGAAATCTAATAACCTATATGTTGTTTCAATCCAGTTTTAGGCAGGGGTTTTATACGACAACAGGATTGTTAAGAATTTCAGATGATATTAAGTATGCGATGGACCAAAGGGAATTTACGGTTTTACCATTATTTGATTATAACAAGGCTTTTGATTACGTCATACATGAAATTTTTATGAGCAAACTCAACATTTAAAATTTGTCTGCACCTGGCATAAGATGGTTTAAGGCATTCCTTGGTGAAATGCGACAATGCATTATTGGACCGAATTTTTCTTGTTCTAGTTGGTTGGAAATTAAAAATGAAGTCCCACCTGATCCGTTCTGGGTCTACTTCTTTTCTCATTATATATACATTACATGACATATCTTCCAATTTTAATAGTTGTAGATATCATCTATATGCTGATAATCTTTAGATTTAGATGTATAAACACTGTAAATTTTCTAATATTGATGAATGTGGGAGTCTTGTAAATGAAGACATTAGTACACTGACAGCTTGGTCAGTACGTCTGGGTCTCCTGATTAATGAGGGGGGAACGCAGGCAAACATTATCGGCTACTCAAAGTTAATAAAATGACTCAAGCATGGATCTGAAAGAGACTTTGCTTTATTTACCATAGTATACAAGCTTTTAAATTATTTCATTCCTCTGCATATTTCAAGAAAGATTTCAATTTCATGTCTGTTGTCACAGTGCCAAAAAGCTATCCTCTTCTAAGATCCTCCAAATTCCCCTTCACCCAACAGCTATTTTTAATCAATCCTTTACAATAATTACTGGTTGTAGATTGTAGATTTCGATGATTGCTCAAATTGGGGAAATTGATATGAATATATAAAGAAATCCAATAACATTTATATAAAAACATATTATTTAAAGAAATATCTAAACTCTTTAAAATTATTTTAATAAAGCCCACTAACCCTAGAATACTCTAATAGCACCGTGGTGGAGAGAAAACAAAGATTTCCTTAGAAAGACCTTATAAGACAGATTAAAGATAGTATTCTAAGTCAAGGTTACATGAAAAAAGTTGTAAATCTAGCTAGGGTCCCATTGGATTGCCAAGCTTGTACTTACTATAGTGAAGGGAAAATAGAGTGAAATTGAAGAAAAAAAACTAGCTGCTTATGTTCGGGTAACTGATTTATATTGCAATGTAAGACTGACACGTGAAATTAATTATGTCAAATTTGTTCAATTGGCAAGTTGATGATCACGTGTAACGGTGTTTCCATGTACATATTACAAACCATCTAAAGCTTAGATACTCTCTCAGTGACAGTTATACAAACGACGTCAGCTCTATCTACCAACGTAATTAAAAGTTTCTAATTAAGTAATTATCGTCCCCACCACCAACTTTGATGTATCACAGTTTCGTGTGTTTTCATAATTACTGAGAGTGATTCATGAATGAAATAAACCTGCATATTAATTATCATTCATTTTTACCTAAATATAATTAGTGCAAACAAAGGGTTGTAAAATTACATGGTGTCCAACCCTCTCTAATATATTAGTCTCAACGGAATATATGTTAAATAAAATTAAAATATATAATTTCAAGGAAAACTGTGTTTTTAGGTTAGAAACAACA